>CAWTZC010002528.1:3307500-3765000 GCA_963919715.1 Microtus obscurus | reverse complement strand
CATTACTTACCTATGCACACCCTTCACCTTAAACACAGGGTTGATTAAAAAGCAGCTCTCCTGACCACATCACAGCATTTGTGGATGGCTGCTGGCTTCTAGACTCTGTGGTCGGGCAGGGAATGCATCCAACTCAGTGACCACCTGCTATTACCCAGCTGAAAGCTGTTGGGCGAAGTCAACTACTGCATCCCAGTTGCAAGCCCCCCGAACACTGTTTATGCGGGCTGTTTCTAGGGACTGTTGGTAAAGGAACAACTTGGATGGGTGAGGTAATGTCTTCTCTGGGGCCAAGAGCAGGCTTTGCTGTGAAACGGCAGGGGACTCAGCAGGTGCTCCTCACCTGCAACAAAACCCACATGTGTCCCCTCAGTGTGGGACTTTGCCTGGCACTCACACAAGTGAGGCTGACAGGCCTGTGATTCATAGGGGTGATCTTGACAGCATTGCTCACATTAATTTTAAGGCTTTTTAAGTGTGTATGTGTGGGCTTGTGCATGTCTGTAGTACCTATGGGGGCCAGAGGAGGGCGCTGGATCTCTGGAGGCTGGAGTTAGAGGTGGTTGTGAGCCACGCAATGTAGGTGCTGGGAACCAAACCTGGGTCCTCTGCAAGAGCACGTAGGCTCTTGACCTCTGATTCATTTCTCCAGACCCAAATTACTTTTTTTTTTTTGGTTTTTCGAGACAGGGTTTCTCTGGCTTTGGAGCCTGTCCTGGAACTAGCTCTGTAGTCCAGGCTGGTCTCGAACTCACAGAGATCCGCCTGCCTCTGCCTCCCGAGTGCTGGGTTTTAAAGACAGTAACCTGTCAATCTAATTCTCAACATTTAACAGCTCCTTGGTCTGTGAAGTAACCTACCCTGCCTGGCTGGTAGCTTGTGGCCAGTTTGTTTTTCTTAGTTGGAGCAGAGCCACACACTGGAGCTGAAGGTGCCTCACCACACCCAGTTTACTTAGTGATGGAACCCAGGGCTTTGTGCAAATGAGGCAAACTCTACCCACTGAGCTGTAGCCCAACTCTGTCTTTATGTGATGTAGTTGTGATGAGACCAGATAACCTATTAGCCTAGAATGTGAGGTATTTGTTCCTTTAAGAAAGTTTGCTGACTCCTGCAAGATGTCATTTTTCTCTCAGGGAAATGGCTCAAAACCCTGACTACCACAAGGCATCTTTGTGGGTGGGTTCGTCCATTGACTTAAACACTAGAAATGGTTCATCAGGAATCAGGATGTTCTCTTAATAACTAATTTATATGTATTTGTGTGCATGTAGGAGATCGTGGGGACAGAGAAGCACTTGAGCCCCTGGGTTTGTAACCATCTGTAGATGGTTGTTGACTGCCACGTGGGTGCTGGAAACTGAACCTGGCCCTCTGCAAGATCAAATGTTCTTGGTTTTTAAGACTTGTGCTTTTATTATTATTATTATGAATACAGTGTGCTACCTGCAGGCCAGAAGAGGGCTCCAGATCTCATTACAGATGGTTGTGAGCCACCCTGTGGTTGCTGGGAATTGAACTCTTACCCACTGAGCCATCTTCCCAGGGCCCGGATGCTCGGCAGGGACTGGTATGTGAGGGCTTCTCAGGTGGAGAGCACAGCTGAGGAAACGGTCAGTGATTAGCATCACGCCGCAGCTGAAAGGTTTTCTGGCGGGACAATGCTGACCTCATCTGTCGGGTCTGAGTTTGGTGCCCAGCACCACAAATCGCCGTGAAGCAGCCACCTTCCACGTGTGAGGACGCCTTCCTGTGGCCTGAACAAACCAGACACGGCGCTCGAACAGAAACAAGTTTTAATTCATTGAAAAGTGCAGCAGTGAACAGGGTCCTTTGAAGGGCACTTTCTAAATGACACAGAGCCGGGGCAGAGTGACTTCCAGAACACGTGGTGCTAAGGAGAGAATTTCCAAGTCCATCGAGCAGAAAGAGCTGGTGAACTAAAGCCCGCAGTGTGTGCCTACCCAGTGGAGCTCAGCTGAGGCCCTCGGCTTCCTCCTGAGGATTCTGGCCTGTTTTCTTTTGTTTAAAAAAAAAAAAAAGAAAAAAAAATAGAAAAAAACGCTGTCTGTAGATAGTTCCAAGTTTAAGATGATTTCTCACAGATGAAGGTGTAACCTCCACAGCTACCCTTACTATTTTGTACAAAACCCCTAGCGCTGACAATTCAGAAGGTGTTTGCGACAGTGCCACTTGTCAAACCCAACGACACTCTAGGCGTGCCCTTTACTTTGTGTCTCAGGGACAGCTTTAAGACATTAAGTCTTTTCAGGCAAAATCCCTGCGTTCCACATTGGTTTTATGGTTCTTTATTTTGAAGACACTGGCGGACACCTCCAAGGGAGACATCAGATTACAAGGCCCTTAGGTGGGAAGCTGTGCACGCTGTGGTCCACTCAGTGTCAGCAGGACCGGCACCATGCCCCACCCCCTGGACATGTCACCTAAAGTAAGGGCAGCGAGGTAGAGACACTCGTGGTGGCTCACGCCACTCTGGCTTCACCTGCTTCTAGCCGCTGCCCCGAAACTGAAGGCGATGGTGCCACAGCCCAAGGCCTGGTGAGAGCGGCTGGGCTTGTACTGGGGACAGCTACGGTCACCCTCACTAATGCACAAGACGGTGTCTGGGATTCAGTCCCCACCCTCTCCCTCTACAGCAGCCCAGCAGAGCGGCCATCCACTGTCTGTCTCAGTACCATTGCAGTTGCTGGGGTCACATGAGGTAAAGGGATCAACTCCATGGCTACTGCCCCAACATGGTCTCTGGGATCCCCAAAGTGGCTCCTAGCTGTGTGTTCCAAGTGTTTAAAGCTGGGCAGAGGCCGTGTAAAGCTAAAATCACGTACTGCCTATGCAGATCAGGTTAAAACCACTTGTCTCCCTTCTCCTCTGCTGCCCTACCAGCACTCGGCCCCACTGTGGAAATGTTAGAGTGGAATTGGTCTTCGAGCTAAGGAACAGGAGGGTGCAGTTCTGGGCAGCAAGGAACCTTGGACAGGGAACACCGACTGAACCCTAGTTAGTCAAGACTCTGGAGACTCAAGAGCTTACATGGGGGGGCGGGGGCAGGTGGGACAAAGCAGCTGGTCCTTCACACCAGCCCTGAGTTACCCACTATGTTAAGTGAGAAAGGCAGCTAACTGCAGCCGGTCACGATGATATCTTACGGCACTGACACTTGAGAACTCCTGGACAGGCACTTCTCTGTGCAGCCCTTCAACCTGCTTGGCCATGCCTGCTCTGCGCTGGTCTCTGGCACTCATGAAGTATGCTAGCCCTTCCCTTTGGCGTGCCTTCTCTCCAGGGCTTCTGAGCAGGCAGCATGGTGGGAGCCACTGAGGAGCTCATGGCTCCGAGAGCTGGGGGGATTCACCTTTAACCCTACTCAGCCTCCGGCTGCACCAGCATAGCCCAGGGTTCCAGCAGAACAGAGCAGAGCTTGGGTGACAAAGGGCATGTTTACCACGACCATGCTGTGAACACTTCTCCACAGACAGTTCTTTGCAGGGCTGTAGATTTGGGGCTTTTCTTTCTGCCCTAAAGTATTGCCATTTATCTGAACAGTTTGACAAATTCAGACTTGACCACGTGGGAGGTCATCACACATTGTGCCCACCCGAGATGAAGGGACACGGAGAGGACAAAGACCTCAGGAGTGTTGGTTGTCATCTGAAGGAAGAGACAAAGTCAGCCGCTTCAACACGGGGTTGGAGTCACAGTACTAGAAGTCAGCTGACCAGTGGGAGGGATTTTTTCAAATAGGACTTGAACAACCAGGCCAGAGCTCTTCCAGGCACGGCTCCTACTGCAACCACTTCACGAGAAAGGGGTGTGTGAGGATCCAACGCAGAGGCTGGCGCGGTCCCTACAGAGGGTGCTTCGAGAACCTTCTTGTTCTGATGCTGCCGTGATTGCTGAACATGAGACGTAGGTCAAACCTGTATCTGAGGGAAGGAAAAGGACAGCACATGAACTCTAGCTAGCCATGGGGACTTCGTGGCACACTCTCCAGCAGAGTGGGCAAGAGGGGCTGACACACTAGAAGGAGCTAGTCGGAGGAGGCTGTAATCTAACGGTCGTTTCTGAAGGTGAGAATATTTCTGCACAAACTGTGAGTTGAGAGAACAAGGTTAATGGTAAAAAGCAGGAGGTTCTTAAAACTTTAAAAAAAAAATTTGCTATACAGCCCTGGCCGGCCTGGAAATCCTACTCAGACCAGGCTGTTCTCAGACTCACAGAGCTGCTGCCTCCGTCTCGAGTGCTGGGACTAAAGGCAGGTTAAGGGAGGAACGGCGAATTCTAATGTAGAAAGGATCCGGGTGGCTGCACTGACCCTCAGAGTTCCACTGCAGGTTCATGGTCTCCTCCTCTTTAGACCACGGCACTTAAGAGCACACAGCACATGGACCTCAGATGCAGGCCTGAGCCTGCTTCATGAAGCTAAACAACTCCAAATGTCTCTGGTCACCAAACACAGGCATTCATGAAAAATGTATGGACACTCAAAGCACAGGCTTAACGGGAACAGTTAGGACTCTGGATATAAAGAGCACAGACTGGCCAGGGATGGGCTTTCCATGCCGAGCAGAAACACACAGCGTGGAATTCACGCTGGCTCCTGCTTGTGGCCAGTTTCTGCAGCAACGTGTTATAAGGAGCCAGATGACAGGCACAGGCTGTGGATCATTTGGCCACAGACAGTGTATGATGGACGTGTGTGGCTGGGTTCCACAGCTGTGCCTACAGGATCTAGCCCGATGACCCTACTGCAGAGGACTCTGTAAAACCAAATGTTTGGTAGGAAAGAATAACCTGGGATGATAAGTTAAAAACACACCCGGTTGGTGTTTACATAGCTCAGGTCAATAGGAGCACACAAAGCCAGCGTCTTCCTTATTATATAAATATGCATCCGGAGTGAATTATAAAGACTGCTTTGGGTTAAACAGTGCTGGGGAAGCAGGGTCATGCTGCATCTATTCTTCAGAGGGACCCCTGGGCAAATCATGCATCTGGTTAACTTCCTGACGTGAAATGTGTGTGTGGGGGCTGAGGGCTCTCTGGAAAGCAGACAATGACCCAGAAGAAACAAGACAGCACCACAACCACCCTGCTCTGGCCGGCCAGACCCTGCGGCAGGTCTGTGTTCCAGCAGCAGAGTCACTGGGGCTGGTGGCCATGCATCATAACCCCAGAGAGTCTTTCCCTCTCCTTTCAAGGGTTCAATTCTCAGAGCCAGCCAAAGAACATATGGTTAAAAGTATTAAGTTCATTTGGATGGCTATACATTGTGAGCTGATGTCTGTGACTTTTGAGAATGACCTGTTTCCAAGAGGGTGGAGGCCGGACAGTGAAAATGGCTGGGCAGCCTTACTATACCCATTTGTTTATGCTAGATAAGATGGCATTGTCTCTTTATACAGTTGCCTAGCTATTTAAATCTCATTCTCTCTCTCTCTCTCTCTCTCTCTCTCTCTCTCTCTCTCTCTCTCTCTCTCTCTCCCCCTTCATTTTAGCAAGGCATGGTAGTGCACCTTTAATCCCAGAAGCACCCAGCGTGGCTAAGACAGAGAGACCTGTCTCTAAACAAAACAAAAAGCTAAGCCGGGGCTTAAACTGCGGGCGTTCTGAGTGCGGTGGTCCTGTCGGGGCAGTCTGGGGTCTGTTTCTGGCTGTGTGTGCTGGGTAATGGCCCACAATCCACTTTCTCTACGCATGTTCATTCATCTCTGACTTGGAGAGCAGATGAAGGCAATGAGAAAAAGGAAGAGTCAGTCACACTTCACCACACGTCACTGCTTATGAGAGCTGAAACAATCCTTTCCCAGAGACATGCTGATTTAATCATAACCCTAAAGCATGAGATCATAGCATGCTTCTTGCTGATGCAGCGTGAATGCATGGGCTGCAGCAGTCAGTGTTCTGCAGACACAGTACTGTAGAAGGTTCCAGTGTGAGGCACACATTACAGGTAAGAACTGCCATTCACATTCAACATGCCGCAGTGGTTTCCATTCAGAATGCACCTCAGTTCATACCTGTTTTCAGCCGTGTTTCATACACTGGATTTCTAAGGAATGAAGCGGTCTGCTCTTTAAGTGCTAGGATCAGGGTAGCTCTAGGCCAGAGCTGACCAGTGTGACCAAGCAGAGCTCAGCTTATGGACTCAGCAGCCACTGGTAGCAGAGAGCCAAGTCCCAAGCAGATTATGTTCCCAGCACAACAAGCTGACACAGCAAGAACACAGGATTCCCTCAAAAAGCAGAAAAATAAACACAGCTCAAAGTGTGTGTGTGGGGGGAGCCAACAGCCTCCCTTTGTCTTCCAGAAGAGCAGGACCTCTAGGGACAGCACGGGGACACTTACCCCGGATCAAAAACCCCTGGAGTGCGGCAGGTTGGCCCCGAACAGGACTGGAGCATCATCAAGCGATAGTTCATCTTCCCCAAAAGCTCGGGGTCTATAGTTTTAGCAATGTTGGTGATTTGGTCTGGGTCTGCAGTTATATTATAGACTTCTACGAACACCTAGGGAAGAAAGGAAGGAGCAAAGGAAAAAAAGCAAAGGTTATATTGAGAAAAACCAAGGCCCATTCATCAAGTGGGCTAAGGCTTCAAGATTCACACATTCGCATACTGTTGGGGTTTACCTGGACAGACACACAGCCCATGCTGAACTGAGGTCACCTGTCCACTACACACTCTAGAGGTGTACACGAGGCAAGTACCTCGATGGCCTGGCCTCAGTACCAAGACAGTATTGCAGGTACTCGGTGAGGGGAGTGCAGAAAGCCATGTTTGCCTCAGAACCTGGGGGTTCAAGCGAGGGTGGATTCTGGCCCCTGAATCATTTCCTATTTTAAAAAGTAGTTGGGGGCTGGAGAGGTGGCTCAGTGGTTAAGAGCATTGCCTGCTCTTCCAAAGGTCATGAGTTCAATTCCCGGCAACCACATGGTGGTTCACAACCATCTGTAATGAGGTCTGCTGCCCTCTTCTGGTCTGCAGACATACACAGACAGAATATTGTATACGTAATAAATAAATAAATATAAAAAAAAAAAGTAGTTGGGGCTATTTCTTGCCAGCGGGGAAGGCTACAGCTGCATTGTCTATGGCAGCATTATCTCTAACGTAGACTGTCTGGCATCAGGGCCTCCCTCTCATCCGCATATGGTTCTCCAGGACATGCGAGGTGAACGCTGCCCTCAGTCTACCGTGCAATGGTACTAAACAGATAAACACGGGGAAGGCCAGCTCAGCTCAAGCGAAGACTGTGCTGCTGAGCTGCCAGGAAGGGGACAGTCCCCTTCTGAAGAAGGCAGTGAGCATTTACTTCCTACGGTAAGAGGGGGCCAGACTGGGTTTGCAAGCACCTGCTGAGCTCAGTGTGACTGCAAGGCCCGGTGTCCTCGGGACCCTTCAGGTGATCCACAGTTATCAGTGTGGCCAAGTCCCGTCTTCTCCCAAGGATGGCCCTTCTGGGCCTGTGTCCCCCACTCTAATAACAGACAGCATTGGCTTGTGCTGTGTGAACCAAGGGGGCTTCTGGGTATGTCAGATGCTGGCCAGCCTGTTGGGAATGTCCCGGTTCCTCTCTGTAGACGCTGAAGTGCTCACTTTTAGCCCACAGACCAGGTGTGTGTCATTCTGAGAAAGTCAGCTGTGCACTTAAAGAGTAGGGGCTGCGGGGGTGGTGAGGAGAGAAGGCTCCATTGAGAAGAGTCAGAGAATGAAGCCTGTCTGTATAGGACTGTCTTGAGACTGCAGAGAAGAAACTCACCTTCCCTGGGTAGTGCTGGGACCCATCAATGCCACCAGGCCCAAGTCCCCCTTACCTCCTGGTCGTCAAACTCGCAATACTGCAGGTTCCACAGTGACGACAGCGTCCTCACACAAGCATAGGTGTTGTTGTAGGCGTCTTCACACACACAGTCTGGGAAACATTGCTGGGGGAAGTTTACAAGTTAAATGAGGATCGCTCTGACAGTAACAGAATCTCATGGCTGAAGCTAGCCTCCAGGGAGGGGAACCGGATATCAAATGAATCTCTGTGAAGGACGATCTGGAACGATCACCCTGGGGCGAGAGGAAAAACGCAGAGTGCCCCGAGATCTCAGTGCTACAAAGGACCAAACCCCATGTTCTCCGCAGGCTCTGCCAGTCCAGAGTGGGCTGTGTTGTGTTTTTACACACACATTTTAGAAGAACACCCCCCCCCCCAACCAGGGCCCTTGCTGGCCTGAACTAGAAATCCACTTGTCTCTACCTTCCAAGACTTAGGATTACAGGACTGTGTGCCTGCACTGGGCTGGGTCCTTTACTCAGAACACTGAGTGTCAGGAGACCCAAGGCTCGGTTCCCCAAAGTCAGTCAATGTGGCGGTTCCATCTGTGTGACCTGCGGGGTTGCCGCCAGTGTAAGGCATGTGATGGCACACGGGGCAAACCCCATCTCTCCATCAGTCCTGACAGTGTGCTGTGGGGACTAAGGCGAGGGGGGCGGGGCCTGATGCCAGGACCAGCCAAACGGCATCAGTCGGGTGGCGAGAAAGCCGCAATCCAAGACAAGCTCTACTCACAGACACTCCAGGACTCAAGGAAGGGCAGGTCGGGTCAGTGATGTTACGGCCTTCTCCTTGGTATTCCACCAGGACATCTGACCTCCAGGTTAAGTTGCTGGCTCCTTTCTAGGAAAAAGAGCGGAGGTGGTTTCTGCGAGGCACGGCTCTCACTGTGCTGCCTGCGGGGCCTTTGGACAGGAGTGAAGAGCGCGGACGCCGATGGAAACCACCACTGTCATTTCTGGGATTTACAGTCTATAAAGGGACTTAGAATGTTTTATAGTCCTCTACAGGGCAGTAGTGAGGCAGGCTGAATGGAAGCCGGTAGCTAACAAGAGCTGACAGTGGTCCAGGCTGCTTCAAACCAGGGTCCGTGTGAACAGTGCCTAGCAGAAAGGAATAGTGCCTAGGAGTGCAGGCCTGAGAGGGAGGGGCAGTGTGGGGTGCAGACCCTGAGTACCACCCACATGTCACGTGCATTCCGTGTTGCATATTAGCAGTGTGGAGAGAGGCTGCAGCATTTGAAACACACACATTTGAGGCAGACACGTGAATACTGGAGAAGGCAGGCTCTAGAACAGGACCAAGTGTGAGATCAAAAGCAGATGACTTCAGGAATCAGGATGGCAGAGAACATGGAAATAGGTGGGTCATGAACCCCAGCTTCCAAGAGGAGGAAGCAGGAACAGGTTGGGGTGGACAGCCAGGGTCTAAATGCCAGGAGGCCCCAAGCAGCAGGCAAGCTGGGCCCAGGGGACAAGCCTGCAGCACCAGTTACTTGGGAGGCTGAGGCACAAGAAATGACTGAGCCCAGTTTGATCACTGGGCAACATACTGAGACCCGACTCTGCACAGTAAGAGGCAGGAGATGGTTAGGAAGGGCAGAGTAAGGCCACACTGAGTCTGACTGGACCTGCCTTCGGCCTTTTCCTGTTCATCTCTAGATCCTGTCCTTGGCTGGTGTGGTTCTAACATCAGCAACAATAAATGTAAGCCTTTTAAATCAGGGAAGAGCAGTTCAGGTTTTAGCAAGTCCACAGTCATCCCTGGTGTCAGTTGAGAACCATGGCTCTAAAGACCATTGAAGCTGGAAGCCCTAGAGGGGTGGGTGCTAGCCTGTGCTAAAGCTGGAAGCCCTAGAGGGGTGGGTGCTAGCCTGTGCTGAAGCTGGAAGCCCTAGAGGGGTGGGTGCTAGTCTGTGCTGAAGCTGGAAGCCCTAGGGAAGTGGGTGCTAGCCTGTGCATGGCCTTGAATGCCAGGAAAGGGAGAGTCGGTGATGAGGATTACTTAACTCATGGCTACACTCAACCCTGAGCAAAACTGTGCAGGTCCAGGTTTCAAGTTATGAGTCACTGGAGACTGCAGAAGTGCCCCTTCTTCCTTGTTCATGCTGCCAGAGCTGGGGAGAGCTTATCTGTCACGTGTGGGTAGACCTGAGTCCCACACTTATGTGTCAAGTGTCCAGAGGACCAGGTTATGGCCCATGCCAATTAAATCAGCAGCTCTCATGGAGGGGGGGGGCAACACTAGGATCTCATTTCCCTAGGTGACTAACGAAGACCAGGGTGGGACTCAGTGTCCAAATAATATCCCATGAGACATCTCCCAGGGCACCCGAGGCAGCTAGTATTCAGTTGGGAGTCATGCCCTATGCTCCTCAGACCAGGAACAAAGAGAAAAGACGCCTACTTGTGCCCCTTTGTGCAGACCTGCAGCAAAGAGCAGAAGAAATTCCCCAGACGTCCCTGTCAGTTTGCAGAAATCTGTAAGAAGCATCAAGAGGTGGAAGAGAACATTTGGGAAAGAAGTTAAACGACAGAGCTAGGGCCCCACAGATACTAACGGAGGAGAGACAGACAGCCGGGTGACGGTGGAGTTAGGTAATGGAGGATCAGGTAGCTGAGAACAATATGGATCCATCTTGCAAACAACGCAGAATTCTCAAAAAGCCCAGACAGATCCAGTGCAGAATCGTGTGTGTGTGCATGTGTGACGCTCAAAGCAAGGTCAAAACTAGCATGTTTAAGGTGACATACATAACCAGCATGGGGACAATGAGGAGTGTCAACATGCATAGATTTCCCCTGATTCTTTTATTTCTCCTACCCCCTGCCTCGCCCTTTGACGGTGGAGAACGAGCCCAAGGCCTTATATGCTGTGCAAGTGCTCCACCATGAGCCGCATCCGCAATCCTGCCAATCTGCGATCTCTCCACCCACACTCGGGGCAGTAAACTAGCCGGACAGTTATTTCCCCGACCCTCGTAAATAGTGTACCAGCGCCCTCCATGCCTCAGACTTCTGAGACAGTGGGCATTAATTAATTAGTCTTTGCCACTCTGAGGTGACACAGACCTCCTTACTTCAGCCTCTGTTTGATGACAGTGAGGTGACCACAGTGACCTGGGCCATTCCTCCGTTTCATAGGTGGCTGGTTACTCAGAGCTCTCTGGTTTATCTCTATTGGGATGTCAACCTCTCTTTCTAAGCCCTCACATGCCATCAGCTGTCCTCCTGGACAGAACCTGGATGATGGAGGGGAGGGAAGAATACAGAAAGCTGAGATGACCAAGTGGTCCGTCCTGTCCGTCAGCCAGGGTTTCTCTGTGTAGCCCTGGATATCTTGGAACTCATTCTGTAGACCAGGCAGGCCTCAAACTTATAGCGATCCATCTGCCTCTGCTTCCCAAGTGTTGGGATTGAAGGTGTGTGCCACTACCACCCAATGTCATCTTTCCTTTAGGAAGCGCCTTCCCACCACATGGCGAGAGACAAATCCTGTTCTTTGACTACCAGGTTCAGGTTTAGGAATTTTACTTTGTCTACCTGGGTTTCCTCAGAGCTTGGGCTCTGTTGATTGTACTCACCAGAATGGGTACTAAGGACACTCCATCCATCTGTGTCTTATTCAGGTCATAGCCAGCAAGGTCTAGGATCGTGGGGCCCAGGTCAATATTCGAGACCAGCATCTGATGAGCAAAGGAAACAGGATGGGACACAGTTGGTCTCATCTTCCCTCTCCCTCCTATAAACCCGAGCCGCCCACCAGAAATCCACGGCGCCATCGGTTTCCCATAACCCAGTTCCAGACACTCAACTGCAACTTAAACACGAGCTTATCAGGTGCACACGCGAATGCATGCGGGAAGCTGGGCACTCATCTTACCACACGGTTACTAGAGACCATCTGAAAAACTCCTGCAGTCTCCTCACCACGACTCATGGGAGCACTGTTGACTACTGCGGCAACCTGACATTCACATTCGTTCACTAGACTTGACCTCACATGCATTCCTAGCATTTTTAAAAGATTTATGTATTTTACGAACGTGTTTTTGCCTGTACAGATGTAAATGCACCACAAGCATGCAGTGCCAGTCAGAGGAGGGCCAGGCGTTGTTCTTCTAAGACAGTTTTTTACTGGCCTGGGGTTTACAGCAAGCCTTAGAGAGCCTTTGGGTCCCCACCTCCCGCCTCCTCTGTGCTGAGATCACAGACTTTTCTATGTGGATTCTGAGGAACAAACTCAGGTCCTCGTATCTATGTGCGGCTTAGCCTACAGAATGAGCTCCAGGGCAGAGAGACCTTGTCTCAAAAAAAGCCCCTGAGAAGCCAGGCCCAGTGGTGCACATCTTTAATCCCAGCACATGTGAGGCTGAGACAGGCGGATCTCTGGGAGACAGAGACCTGGTTGGGCTACAGAGTGGGTTCTAGGACAGCCAGAAATACATAGCGAGACCCTGTCTTAAAGCAACAAGGCAAACAGCTCCCAAGGACCTCACTTGGGGCTGTCCTCTGGCCATACACACAATCTCAAGTGCACACACACCCACAATAGTCTTTGAAACTAGGAAGGAAACTTAATTTTAGGCAGTCAAACATGGAGATTAGAAAAATCAATTAACTGTCATTTTTAATTTAAAACCAAACCAGAAGGGCCTGTATGAAAAGTGGGGCTCAGATTTCCTGGTAGCTGGGAGAGCCAGGGATGCACAAGCTGGTGCTGAATACATTAGTGCGCCCGGCAGATGTCGTGGGTTACCACGTCACGGAGACACCTCAGGGAGCAGCAATCCATATGTCACCAAGAAAGCTCACCAGAGCTGTCCCCAGAGATTCCTGCCAGACCCCTGGGTGAACCAAGCAGCTGGGCTCACAGTTGGTAAGTCTGCCTATAACAATGGAAGAGATCACCATAGGAGGGAACATAAGCCCCTGAGCCGTCCCATAGGCCACGGGGCAGTCAACAAAGGGTGTAAGAGAAACTTTAAATACCAAGCAATAAAAATTCAAAGGAAAACAGTGACTGCCAATCTCACATACACACACAAAAAAACTCACTTTTAATTCCAGAGCTGCATGATGGGAGACAATTTCTAATGGACTTCTGCTCAGTGGCAAGACCTGTCAGTTCCAGTACAAATCACTACAATCTGGCTTAAGTACCACAAACATACATGTGTTCCCATATACACACAATCACTGTGTCCTCTCTAAATAGGACATGATTTTTTTCCTATGAGGTAGATGGTTTCAAAATGCACACGTACTGTATGAGATCCAGAGACCTTTCATGGATACAGATCATGAGCAGAAAATTAACTGAATCTACCACTGGTCTCACAAGTGTATAGTTAGCTCTGAAAGAAATACAATCCTGCAAAATTACTGAAAACAAGGGGATGTGCTCTCAGAACACGGTCAGATTTCCAGACACTTAGCTCTGACATTAAACAACCATGTAGGCAAGTCACACAGCACCCCAGAAGGCACCAAGGGTTCATTTGGCAAAAGAGCTTGGAGTCTATGAGAGTCTAGCGCCACCAAAGCTAAGTGGCAGCATTGGATCTGCCTTTAGCTTCTCTAGGTAGGAAGAAGCCCAGGGTGTCAGCCAGTAGAGATGAAGGTAGCTGGAGAGATGGCTCAACGGCTAAGAGGCTAAGAGCACTTGCTGCTCTCCCAGCGAGCTCGAGTTCAGTTCCCAGTACCCATGCTGGACGGCTCACAACTGCCTCTAGCTCTAGTTCTAGGGCACTGGTTCTCAACTGTCCTCACGCTGGGACCACTGAGTACCATCCTAATGTTGTGGGGACCCCAACCATAAAACTATTTTGTTGTTACTTCATAATTATAATTTTGTTGTTGTTATGAATTATAATATAAATATCTGATATGCAGGATATCTGTTATGCAACCCCCAAAGGGGTCACAAGTTGAGAATTGCTGTTCCAACACTGTCCTGGCCTTTGTGGGTACCGCACGCACGCACGCACGCACGCACGCACGCACGCACGCACACAGAGAGAGAGAGAGAGAGAGAGAGAGAGAGAGAGAGAGAGAGAGAGAGAGAAGAGAAACCTAACACCCTCCCTATCTGAGGATCAGGGAGAGCAGGACTTTTGTCAGGGTCTTAGAGCTAATGGGTAGCCTCCTGACTTCTAATCAGATCTACCTCCCCTGGGCCAGAGCAGTTTTGAAATCGTTCCTTTTCTAAAGCTTCTTTGAGGAACTGCTACTACAGAATCTAGACCTAGACCGATGTCTTGCCGGAGGAGAAAAATCGGTCAACTTTGGCTCTGACAGACACACTCTATCCCTGCTTCTGAGTAGTGACAGGTAGCTCAGGCCATAGATCAAATAGAGCCACTGGCTGTTTGGTGATTGCCAACACACAGTAATGCTCTCTGACGTTCTTTTTATTTGAAGGCTTTTAAAATCTCATGTGTATGAGTGCCATGCAGACATGCCTGCACATATATGTGAGTACCATGTGTGTGCCTGGTGCCAAGGACCCCAGAAGATGGAGCCATCAGATCCCCGACACTGAGCATAAGCCTTCATGTGGGTTCTGGGGGCAGAATTGTGCTGTCTGCCAGGGCAGCCCCTGCTCTGAACTGCTGAGCTCCTCTCTAGGCCCCCCACCCCGCTCCCCGGCAGTTCACACTTCTACTGCACACCTGTCAGCCCAGCAAGTGTGACAAAACCCCATGGTGACAACAGACACAGCTCTTCTCAGTCCTGACTCTACTTACTACAAATCCATCTTAACAGTGTGGGTGAGCCCAGTGCATGTGGAATGTGAGGTATTATATACTCAGTAGGGGACCACAGAGGAACAAGCAGTAAACTCAACAGGATGTGAAGCCAGTTGAGAGTGGATGAAGGTATAGAGAGGTATGGATGCCAGGCAGGGGAAAGTGATAAGACCCTTCCTAGGGGAACCCCACTCCAGAGCCTTTAAAGACAAGTGGGCTGGGGAGCTGAGGTGGGCATTTCAGTCAGAAGCAGCAGCCAGTTGTGCCAAAGCCGAGGAGAGGTACGGTTTCCTTGGGAGGGAAAGTGGTCCGTACAAATGCTGCCACCTTCCTTGCCTGCTCTAACATCTTTGCTTTCCCACTGTTCTGCTCAGAGTGCTGGATCCACGGACCATGTGACTCCACTCTCCTCAACATCTAGGTCTCTGCTTCAATGCCCAGAGGCCTCTCCTGGCTAAAGTTTCCTGTCTTCTCAGATGCAAGGATTTAAGAATTTATCTTCCCTGGCTGCTTCTTGCTATGCCCAGGACTTCAGGCAGGCAACGCCGTCATAAAAATGTACCGAGTAAATACCATTGCCAGTGCGTGGACTCTGAGTCACACCGTGAATTGCAAGGCAGGGCTCTGCTACTTATTAACTCATGTGAGCTCAGATAATTCCCTTGACCCTTTAGTTCCTTCCTCGATGGGATGGGGTAAGAGGGCATGATCTCACGGGTCCATTCACACAGCACTCAGAACTCCACATGTCGATATGATATAGCTCTGATGATGAACCAGACACCATTTAAATGCTTAGAAGAGGCACGGTTTCGGATGTGAATATTTGCTTGGCAGAGTAAGCTGAAGAAAAGAAGGAACAGTTTGTTCCTCCCGCAGCTGATGGGCACTCTGCTCCCATTCAGTTTCTCTCCCACAGAATACAAGAAGTGCACACCCTGCTGAGACAGAACCGGCACTCAGGGCAAATGCCCTCCTTAAGATCTGCTGACCTTCCCAGCTTGCCTCCTTGGAGAGGAGTGGCCTGACCAGAAAGTGCCAACACTTGTAGTGGAACAGAGGTCTTGATAAGAGCAAATGTAGCACAGATGATGGTTGTGAAGGCCAGTCTACCTTTCTGGGAGCAACTTAACAGTGCTGCACCATGATGTAGCAACAGGAAGTAGGTGAAAGGTAGGAAGAAGGCGAGGTGAGCATCAGCACCCACCACTACCACCACTGCATACAGCCCAGACCTCCGGATCCTCTGGAAACTCATCTTACAATTTTAGCTTTATGTATTTGTTCATTTTTTCTGGTCCCAGAGCTTAGGTGACAACGTGAAATCAAGAAGAGAGAAGACATAGCTGGGAGAACCTACTGCCATCTCCTGACCACTAGAGAGAAGTGTTCAGGATCAAGGTGGCCACCACCTTGGAACAAAGAGTCCCAGTGAGATGGGTTGGCAAAGGATACTGACCAATGGAAGCCACAGAATGTGCTGCACATTACAGGCCAGAAGGGGACAGAGCAAACAAGCTTAGCAAGGAAAAGAAAGTGCCTGAGAGTGTGCTCTCCTGCGTGTAGACTCATGAAATTGGGAAGAAGGATTCTGGGAGTTCAGGAAGTGACACAATTCCCAAGCCCCTCCCCTTAAGGTTTATATTAACAAGCAGCAACAATCGGTAGAATGGAGCAGACTTCTTGGTGGAGCTTTTAGCCGGAGAGGGCCCCAGTGAAGTGTCTCTTATCACTCACCGCCCATTCTGGGATAGGCTTTCCCGTGATTAAGCCCCTGCACCATCTCTAAGGAGCCCCAGCAAATCACTGACTCATGAGCTTCGCCAGGTGGAGCCACAGCTTTGGTTTCCCATTGGTGCCCTAACTGGTGCGGATGGGCATTTGTTCACAGCCCCTCACTACACTCAGTGAGGTCAGCCCAGCAGCAGATGCCCGGGGAGTCCCACGTGCAAAGCTTGCGGTGTTCTGCTGTACCACGAGGGCCCACACCAGGTCTCAGTCCACACTGAAAGGGTAATGAAAAGTGGGTGCTGGGTGTCTGTTCTATACCGCAGGCCAATCACAATCCTTCCTCCATGACCTCACAGGGTGGACTGTGCTGGCGGTCAGCACTTAGTGCTCGCCGGGAAAGCGTGAGGACCAGATTTCACATCTCCGGAGCCAAGGTGGGTGTGCAGCCTGACCTCCACTCCAGCTTTGGAAGGTGGAGACGGAGCAGAGCATGCTGGGTAGCAAAACTAGCTTTATCAGTGGGGTCTGAGTTTGACTGACAGCCTGCCTCAATGAATATGGTGGGAGAGCAATCAAGAATACAATGGAAGACTGATCAAGGATGATTACAGATATCAACCTTGGGCCTCTACATGTATGCATACACATGTGCATGCATACACATATGCATGTACTGCCCATGTGTACACACACATTCACACATGCTGTGAGACAATGGTCTTCTATTGTTTTAATAAAATGTTGATTGGCCAGTAGCCAGACAGGAAGTATAGGCAGGGCAACCAGGCAGGAAGTAGAGACAGGGGCTGGTGTGGGAGAACTGTCTGTATTCTGTCAATTATATTTTAAATAAACGCCAGTTGGCCAGTAGTCAGGCAGGAAGTAGAGGCGGGTCAATGAGAAGAGGAGAATTCTGGGAAGAAGGAAGCCCATTCCTCTGTAGTCCTGACCTGAACACAGAAGAAGCAAGATATGACTGCCTTGCTGAAAAAGGTACTGAGCCATGTGGCTAACACAGATAAGAATAATGGGTTAATAATGGGCTATATAAGTTATAAGAGTTAATAAGAAGCCTGAGCTAATGGGCCAATCAGTTTATAACTAATGTAGACCTCTGTGTGATTTCTTTGGGACTTAACAATTGTGGGAACTGGACAGGACAGAAACTCGGACAACAGGGGGGGCTACAAGAACAGGAGAATTCTGGTAAGAGGAAAAAGTCAGACTGCAGTCATCATCCAGATGCAGAGGAAGCAAGATGAGAATGCCTCATTGATAAAGGTACCAAGCCACGTGGCTAATACAGACTAGAATTATGGGCTAATATAAATTATAAGAGTTAATAATCAGCCTAAGCTAATAGGCCAACCAGTTTATGATTAATGTAGACCTCTGTGTATTTCTTTGAGATTGAAAGGCTGTGGGACCATGCAGGACAGAAACCTCTGTCAACACACACACGAAAACTGGAAAGAAATAAACCACACAATTTCCGATGGTGACTCTGATGAGAATCTCTAGGGCCGGAAGTAAATCCTGAAATGAACCAAAGTTGTGCACGCTGACATGACATGATATACACACATGGCGGTGGACAGCTGGGGGAGAGAAGAGCCCCACTTTCCAAGGTTCCCAAGGGCAGAAGAGCATTCCCAGGAGCGACTGCCGACTTTTCAAGGTGAGTACGACCTCCATACAGGGTTGGTTGTAGTCAGGCACCTACCTTGCTTGTCTGGTTTGGTTTGATTCCAGGCCCTCGAACCAGCAGTGGAACTTTGATATCAAACTCATACAGCTGTCTTTTGTCTATTGGCAAAGAGAACTGCCCTGAAACAAAACGCACAAGGTCAATGCAGAGCCAGGACGCTGGCAGCACACACATCTTCTGAGCCACTGAGAAACTGAAAAGATGCTGTTTTAAGATCTATGTGTTGCATGAGCATTTGTGTGTGATTATGTGTGTATCTGTGTAAAAGTATGCCACATGTGTGCATGCTCTTGAAGGAGCTGGAGTTACAGGTCACCTGACATGGGTCCTGGGGACTGAGCTCAGGTCCTCCGGAAGCACTCCACTTAACCACTGAGCTGCCTCTCCAGCCCCTTAATTCTAGTTTTATAATACAAAGCTTAACTTGCCTGGGGTCCTTTTCAGCACAAGACAGGAAAAATAATTGAGTTTACCTTCTCCAGGTAAGTAACTAAAAATGACCTGTTCTAAACAGGGCAAACTGAGCAAAACAATGCCTGGGAAGGAACGAGAGGCAAGCATGGAAACATGTATGCACATGTGAGCTGATCCAGGCGAATGGTGCCACCCCAACACTGCCACATAAAGAGAGACACAGGCCCCATCCCCGGGACACCGCAGTCAAGGCCATGAAGGCAGAAAGGCCTCCTGAGGAAATCCGACAGACACATGGAGATAGAACAAAGAGGTTAACATATGGCAGTTTGGTTTGAGGTACAGTTTCAGCAACAACCTCCAAGGGAATCTCACTGACAGGTCCAGAGGAAGGGACCGGGTTACACCACCTGGCCCATCAATCCACACTGGTGTCCCCAGAGAGGCACAACCAGACAAACTGGAGGCAGGAAGTATAGCATGGAGCGGCGTCTCTGGGGCAGCCTCCTACCTGACGACACTGACCTGTGTCAGGTCTCCAGATCTGTCAGTACCGATCTACAGGAAACTGAGTGGAGATCAATAAGCAAGGCCTCACCAGACGGTAACTAGCCAAATTCAGGATAAGAAGTGTTCCACAGGACAGAGGGGGCACTTTTCTCAGGAAGTCAGTAGCTACTGAGACTTGGAAGAACTCAAAATTCAAGGTCGTAAGTAGAGTTATCTGCTTGATAAATTAGACGCTCATGGGACCATTTGTGGGTTCCCGAGTGCCTTCAAACCCTTCAGAAAATAGCCGGGTACCAAGGTACACAGTAATTAATCTCCACACTTGAGGCCACGGTGGGGGCGATCATGAGGTCAAGGTCAATTTGAGAGATAAAGTGAGACCCCAATCAAAAACCCAAGGGCTCAGTGGTGTAAGGGCTGCAGTCTGACTGTCAGAGCACTGTAACACTTGCCCCCCTCACCCCTACATACAGAAAAAAAAACACGGGGAGGGTGGTGCAAGGGCTGCAGTCCGACTGTCAGCACTGCACCACCTACCCCTCTCACCCCTACACACAGAGAAAACCACGGGGAGGGTGGTGCAAGGGTTGCAGTCTGACTGTCAGCACTGCAGTACCCTGCCCCCCTCACCCCTACAGAGAAAACCACGGGGAGGAGGTCAGAATGTTCAGTACTGGCCACCTGTAGCTGAAAATAAGAGCGGGAAGACAGGAAGGTGTTTCTCATTACTGCTCTACTCAAAGAGGCAGGATGGATGCTGACCAGGCCTCAAGCTCCTAGTCAAGCGATCCTCCTGCCTTAGTCTGTTCAGTTAGTAATCCAACAGCCACGCCGTCACACCCAGCCACTCCAGCTCCTACTCTGCCCGTTAAAGAACAGCCAGGATAATGTATTGAATGCTGCATCAATATGCACAAGCGAAAGCACGCCTCAGGCCAGCTAAGAGGAAACGTAAAGACACAGAAAAAAGAAAACACTTGTCTTTAGCTAGAGGAGGTGCAAGTCAGGAGCACCGAGTCCACCCAAACTGCCGCTTTCAAAAACCAGAAATGTCCCCAAACTGCAAGATTTAGTGCTAAAGTTGCCCGCAGGACAGCTTTCTGTCTCCCGTCTGTGACATACTCCCTAAGCTCACTTATCCTACAGAGGAGCTCATCTTCTCTGTGCCTGGCAAGTCTGCTGTGAAGCGCTGGACTCCGGCCACACGGGTGACAGTGGGGATGCGTTCTCACGGACGACAGTGCTGACCCTGCTGCTCACCTGTGTGGTAGCCGTTGTCTGAGGTATAGAAGATGTACGTGTTGTCCAGCTCGCCAGTGACGTCCAATCTCTTCACCAGCTTCTCCACGAGATCGTCAACCGAGAGCAGAGTTTGCCACCTGGGAACCAACACAGGGTGGAATCAACTTCAGGAGCAATGGCTGCACAAAAACACCCATCCCACTAAAGCAAACACCAAGAGCTCAATCTGTCCCCCAGATTCTGTCATTGCAAAAGACAGATTAGAAAATTCCAGAACATTGCCGGGTGGTGGTGGCACACGCCTTTAATCCCAGAACTCGGGAGGCAGAGGCAGGCGAACCTCTGTGAGTTCGAGTCCAGCCTGGTCTACAAGTGCTAGCTCCAGGACAGGCTCCAAAGCTACAGAGAAACCCTGTCTCGAAAAACCAAAAAAAAAAAAAAAAAAAAAGAAAGAAAGAAAATTCCAAAACACAATAATTACTTCATTTCAAATCTGTTTCCATAGAAATACATCAGGCTTTTAATAATGAGCTAACTTTATCTTTTACTGTTTGGGAATAGAGTTAATCAGAAAGGACAGTTGTTAATTCAGCATAGATCACTACAGGTTGGTTCAAATAAGTCTTTGGTGCACTACTGTTTACTAGTCCAAACACTAGGCATTGGCCTATAAGCAAGAGGCCAAAGCTTGTCTAGTGCCTGTTTTTATAAAGTTTTATTGACACATAGCAATATTTTCATATTGCCTAAGGCTGCCTTTATGCTGAGACACACGGCCTGCAAGCTTACAACATTTGCTATGGATGTTATCTGATCCTATAAAAAATGTTTACTGACCTCTGGTCCAAAGCCAATCCACTCTAAGAGAAAAGTAGTAGATTTTTAAAAAATTGACCTAGCACGTCTTTCAACTCCCAAACATCAAAGATAAACACTCTGCTCAATGTTTGCTCTGATTTCTATGTAGCTTTCCCTTTAAGCTTGGGGAGAAATGTTCAAGCAAATAGTTCAAGTTTGTCACTTCCTTACCAAGTCTTAAAAGTAGGCATTTTAATCAGTCTTGGGGTCCAAAGAACACCTCATGCTCTTGAAGGCAGACGAACGCCTGCTGGTGGAGTGTCGGTGCCCCGAGTGCTTCTCCCACTGGCCTGCCTCCGTTTGCTCAGGAATAACACAGTGGCCACCCCTAGCCTCAAACCATGCACACTGAGAACGGTCTTAATAATAAAACAAAACCTCACCACCGCAGCGCTTACCTCCTTCTGAAAGCATCATCTAGGAACTGTATTGAAGAGTTCGTCATGGGAGTCTTGGCTTGCCGAATTAGCCAGTGCTTGTTCTAAAGTTCAGAAGAAACCAATGTAACATCAGGTCGTCACTGTCACATACCAGGGAAGACAAAGGACCATCTACACTCTAGCAGACTATCGAGAACAGTCCTTCTAAATCCATCAGCTATCGTGCATATCAGGTATTACATTATGATCCATAACAGCAGCAGAATTACAGTTATGAAGTGGCAACAAAAACAATGTTATGGCTGGAGGTCACACCATAAGGAGCTGTATTAAGGGCCACAGCATTAGGAAGGTTGAGAATCACATGACAGACTGTCTCTCAGCTCTGCAGAAGGACGGACAGACAACTCCAGTACTCCACCAGCCTCCCACTGCTAAACACCCCGCGCTCTTTCGTTGGCAGCAGTGATTAGACAATCTGGTCCACAGAGAAACCACCAGCTAAAGTGACATTCAGCTGGTAACTCTAATCCCGTCAGCTACGGCAAGTACTACCTTACCTCTCTCTAAGTTCTGCCTGTATGGCCCTGCATTCCACGGTCTGTCAGCTCAAGAGACTGACATCCCCGGAAAAACCCTGGGTTTAAAAACCTCAAGTTTTGCACACATGACACACTAGCAGAGCATGCACACATGACACACTAGCAGAGCATGCACACATGACACACTAGCAGAGCATGCACACATGACACACTAGCAGAGCATACACACATGACACACTAGCAGAGCATGCACACATGACACACTAGCAGAGCATGCACACATGACACACTAGCAGAGCATGCAAGCGTGGTCCCCAGCAGTCTACACAGGGCAGCTCACAACTGCCGGTAACTCCAGTTCTAGGGGATCTGAGCCCTCTTCTGGCCTCCTTGGGTACTGTACCCACAACATAAACCCACAGCCAAGACACACATTTAAAAATACAAACAAAATCTTAAAAAATAACAAAAACCTCTTCAATTCTGCAGGGATCTTTTTTTTTTTCTTTTCTTTTTGAAACAGAGATAGAGATGGAGATAAGGTTTCTCTGTGTAGCTTTGGTGCCTGTCCTGGAACTAGCTCTTGTAGCCCAGGTTGGCCTTGAACTCACAGAGATCTGCCTGTCTCTATTAAAGGCGTGCACCACCACTGCCAGGCAAGAGGGACTTTTTTTATTCACATAGTAGCCACATTTTAAGTAACAAAAACATTCCCGTATGCCATCAATTATCGTGTATTCACAAGACTCTAAGTGACGACTTTTCAAACTACACTCCTGAAACTGTTCCTCGGTTAACAGGTTTTAGAAATTCAATCTTAGGTTCTCTGTCGGAGGTTCCCATGAGATCATGTGACTAGAAAGTCTTGTGACTTACGTAACTCAAGGTTTTCAGTCTTACTGCTGCTCCCGGGAACTTCTTTTTGGAACACAAAAATGAGACTAGTCCACTAGTTAAGTCAGCTTCCACTGTAAGGAGCGCACGCCTGTGGTGTGGCTGAGAGTATGTCAGATGCTTCTCTCCATTGTAACCATTACAGTAATCACAGGCTCGAGGCCGCCCCCTGTAGGAGAACAGGAGCATAAACTCCTGCTCATTTCACAGACAGAAACCGATGCTCCTGGCTCTGATGTCAAGACTCATTCTGCACATTAGAAGCACTGTGACTTCTCAGGAAGACTCAGGCAATGGGGACCTGCTTACACCCTCTGCCAAAGGATGCATAACTCACTAACTAAAGAATACTTCAAGGAGACAGGCATGGTGGCACACACCTTTAATCCCAGCAATCAGGAAGCAGAAGTATGAGAGTCACTGTGGGTCTGAGACCTTCCTGGTCTACACAGGCTTAAGATACAGGCGCCGTTAACGGATGAGGCAACTGCTTGGCTGTGGTTTAATCAGGCAGCCTGTCATCCTTACACACGCTGCACTGTGCCGCCTCCCTTCTTCTCATGCCTTGGGCCAGTGGGAAGCCCTGAAGGTGCGGCAAGGGCAGATGTTCTAGAGACACAGCTACCAGGACAGAGGAGGCAGGAGACATGCTTAGCATCAGGAGTGGTGGTGTCTTTACCATCCCTGGGAATCTCTTCCAGCTGCTCACTGATGTGTGGCAGGAACTTGCTGTCTGTATCCCTGAAAACACTGCACTAGGAACAAGTGCAATGGTCCCCCTGGGAGCTCTGGGGGGAGGGGACTTCTTCCAAGGCTCAAGGCTCCCTGCCTGCTAGATACGGAGAGTGAGGCTTACTTAATGGATTAGAGGCACCTACCGTCCCATGGATGTTGAAGTTCTTGTTTCTTGGTGCAAAGACATTCTGGAAAGCCTTCTGGTACTGAGGTGCAGCTGTCCAAGGTGAGTGGGGCGCTGGAGTGGAGATCATCATGAAGAATGGCTCAGAGTTGGACTTGTAGTCGAGGAAGTCCAGGGAGAGATTGGCCTGACACACACAGAGAGTTGTCATCTCCTACCCCCGCCTAGCAACTGCACATCCAATAGGGAAGTTTCTCTTGGTAGACAGTGTGGCTACGAATCTCTAATGTATTTCACGTCACAGTCATGCATGTAGTATGAGGGCGGCAGGACCGGCTAGCTTACACCTGAAATAATTACACAGAAACTGTATTCATTTAAACACTGCCTGGCCCATTAGTTCTAGCCTCTTACTGGCTAACTCTCACATCTTGATTAACCCATTTCTATTAATGTATATCGCCATTCGACTGTGGCTTACTGGCATGAGTCTAACCACTGTCCATCTTGGGCAGGAGAAGCATGGCATCTGCCACACTTCCCTTCTTCCCAGCATTCCGTTCTGTCTACTCCACCCACCTAAGGGCTGCCCTATCAAAAAAGGCCAAGGCAGCTTCTTTATACAACCAATGAAATCAACACAAATACAGAAGGACCTCATGCGCAACACACTGCTGGAATACTAACTTGGTTTGGAAAATGCTTACAACCTTGACATGTCTACCAAGGAAAGCAACTGAGACCTTAACTTTACGAGACCTAGAGGTTGTTATGCTCTCCAAACAGTAAGACATAGTAAATTGTCTATTTTAGCATTAACTTAAAATAATGATGGATATATGGCCTCAAAGAACGTTAGGGGGCCAGTGAGATGGCTCAGCAGGTAAAGTGCGGCCAAGCCCGATGAGCTGCCTCTCCTCCCAGACATCCCAACATGGTGGAAGGGCAGAACTGAGCCCAACATGGTAAGAGGACAGAACTGATCCCAACATGGGGGAAGGAAGGGCAGAACTGATCCCACATTCTTTAATCATTTCATTCTAGCCCGTTCATGCCCTCGTATCTCCCAACACTAAAGGGCATCTGTCTTAATTCTTTCACACCACAAGCTCTACAGCTTCCTGTGGTTTTCTTCAAGACTCACTTCTGTTTGGCCAAAGCACTCGCGATGGCTCCTCCCTTGTCTGTATTGGTTACTCTAACCTCCCTCGGGCTTCTGCTCAAAAGTTACCTAAGTCACCCTTTCCCTTCGTCTAACCTATCAGCCCCTAACGAAGTGACAGAGACATGTGTGCACACGACCACACACCCACGGCAGGTTAATTGCTGGTCGTGAAGAGGCTGCCCTCCCCTCCGAGGAACTGGGCTTTGTTCAGTTATCAGGGAACGGCTGCACCACATGCCAGACTGAGAGTAAACACTCTGGGACGGGTGAGGACAGGAGGGTTCCACCTCCACAGAGCCCTGAAGGACATCTGAGGAGAAGTCTCTCTGAGGCAGCCACTAGAGTTGCAGGGATCATGAGGACACGAGACCCAAGACTAGCTTATATATGAAGAAAAGCACCCTCTGGAGGTTCTGAACAGCTGCAAGTATTTTTTGGCAGCTAGACCTGTCTAGATGGCACCCAGCCCCAGAGCTCACCAGAACGTCCGTCAGGTAGTCCGTGCTGTAGTTCTCACCATGCTTCCTTGCCTTCCCGTTGATGGAGAGCGTGTAGTTGTAGTACTTAGAGTTCTTCTCCTGTAGAAAGGAGGAAGTAAATTCAAAATCTGAGTCCAGAGTGTGAGCTCCTGCTGGGCTCGATGAAGTAAGAGGGACAACTGCTCAAGCCAATACTGAATTGGGTTTGGGGGACATCACCATAGACCAGAAGAGTTTCATAAGTCTGTGTGGTTTTAGAAGCCAGACATGGGTCAGGAAGACCAGTCCACTAATGGTAGGAAAAACACTTGGAACGGAGTGACTCACCAGTCAACAGACCGTCATTAAGGAGACAAATAGTTTTCCATAAAGTGAGACTTATGTTGGCAATGGGGCTAAGTCGGAACACACATATTTTGCATCTGGGGCTGTGACTAGTCGCCACTGACCTTAACAGTCACTTACCAAGGCATACCAGTAACTCCAGCCCAGAGGGACATGCTCCAGGCCACCTGCATCCGGGGCTCCGTACTGAAAAGACAGCCAAGCAGGATGTTAGAACTCCCTAGATATGACCAGACCTGAAAGAACAGTCAACCGAGCACACCTTTCGGCCAGGGCCTAAAACACAGCAGCGTACAACTGCCCCAAACACACAAATAGTTAAAGAATAAAGAACTCCCTAACTCAAGCCATTTCTTCAGTGGAGTCAGTAACTCTGGTCACTGCTAAATCCTGCCTGCCCCTGTTCTGAACGGCCAGTGTGCCATTTAATCATTTAAATGTACAGAGCTGGTCACGTGACACAAGCTTCAGATCTCAATGCAGAGGCTGTATCTGAACACACTTCCGAGAGAGCAGGCTACGCCATGACGACACCGACACCGCGATAGCTCTAGGACATGGTGTGTGGCCTATGAAGCCCAACACTCACCGTCTGGCTACTACAGGGGACTCTCATGGGGTGAGAGCTGAGCTACAACCCAACAGTCTAAACGACCCTTGGCTGACAAGAGCCTAGAGAATCAGACCACGGATCATTACTTCAGCTGTCCTGATGAAATCTAAGTTTGAAGGCCAAGTTACCCAGTGAAATGACTGTGACTACAGTACACTTTCCCTACCTAAGTACAGTTAGTGCTGCCATTTAGGGTGGGATGGAATCTCTGGAAACGTCATTACATACACATCAGATGACCTTCACTGTGCAAAGCAGCCTAAGTTCCCTTCCGGCCATCAAAGGTCTCTGACCCCACGACAGAGCGTCTTTCGACTTTCCATGATGCTCTCAAACTGACTCACAGGTCACAGAGCTATCCCCTCAATGACAGGGAAGAAGGGGCAGAGAAAATCCAGACCAGATAGAGACCTCTGGCTACTGCAGGAAAAGGGTGTGAGGAAATGCACACTGTCTCTTCACCCTGCACCTCGTTTCAGCCATCACTAGAGAACCCAAACACCCCCAACACAGCACAGATGCTAAGAAAACCGAGACCCAGGCGGTGGACTTGGGGCTACGGGCCTCGAGGTGACAGGCCACAGTGAGACACCGCCCGCCCTGCCCCACGAGGCCAGCCATATGTTCCCACAGCCGCACTGCCCATGAAGCCGTTCCTTGATCAGTTTCCCCACAGTCTGGTCGTTCAGTCTGTTCTCACCCTGAAGGTAAAAGAGGAGCTGCACACTGAACTGTGCTAATTAAGAAATGATCCCATGGGACCTGAGCAGAGGCTGGGAGCAAAGCCCCCCACTTGAGGCTGGAAAAGAGGAAGTGGAAAGGAAGCCGCTGTGACAGCCCTGTGACCAGAATCCCTGGAGAGAACAGGGAAGCGGGGACAGATGGAAGAGCACTCAGGACAATTTGTAAATAAAGCTGTGGGGGCTGGGTAGAAGGAAACAACTACAGAACCCAAGCACACGGGTTTGTCTGCTGAATGCGCAGGTCAGCAAAAAGCTGCAAATGACTCTTTTGATAGCATGACTTGAATTGACACCAATGAGAAAAAAAATTATTCTCAGGAAATATATTAATTCACATTTAAATGCCATCATAGGAAAGGAAAAGATGGTTCAACACACCTCATTCAGATACTTCCCAGCAAAAAAGGTCTGATAACCGCACATTGATCTGAGGATGGCGGGGAACGTGCTTGGCTCCTGGATCTTCTGCCAGGACTTGCTGCTGCAGTTCCCCTCCAGAGTGTTGTTCACGACGTGATGGTTGTGTGGGTACTTCCCGGTCAGGATGCTGGCTCTGCTGGGGCAGCAAAGAGCGCTTGGCACATACTAGAGGGACGGAAGCAAAGGGTGAGGGTGAGGTTAGACCACAAAAAGGACTCACCGAGGGGGAAAAGAAAAGCACTCAATGCTTGCGTTTTAGTTTCAGGGTCTCCTGGAGCAGAGCTCTTTCTATACACAGGGCGCACTCCAGAGCTGCTCAAGTCATTCATCAGAAACAACAGAGTAGATTAAAAAAAAAAAAAGTGAACAAGTTGCTACTTGAGAAGAGGGGATCATGAGGGAGGTGGAAGAGATTGGGGTCAAAGTGGGGGTGGTAAACAGGACACATACAACACGAAAGCAAAAGGACACTGGGTGGGGGGGGGCAACAAAAGGGAAGTGAAGATGGGGAAGGGAACGAACACACACACACACACACACACACACACACACACACACACACACACAGTTATTAGACCCATTACTTTTTGTTTCCTAGCACAAAAACTGATCATCTGGAATTCATGCTAGCATTACTGTTTCCTTCTAAGTACTTGCTCCTGTTTTCCTGCCTTTCAAGTTGGACTTGAACTGCTTTCCCCTTTAGGTGCTAGGACAGAAAGATCCAGGGCCCAGCACATCCTGATCGTATGCCCCCACCAAGCTGAGCCTCCAGCTCTCTGACTGGCGTTTGAAAACGCTCAGGAGGGTGATGGTCTGCCACAGGAACACTCACTTTTTCCTTCTTTATAATCAGATGTGTTTGTCCTCTGTAACTTTTTTTCAAGTTTTTGCCTTAAAAAGATTTTATTTACATGTATGTGTGAGTGTGTATGCTCATGAGTGTTTGTCGTTTGTGTGTGGGTGCAGAGGGCGTCAGGTCCCTTATAATGGGGCCATGGTTACAACCATTGCTGCACGGTCGATGGACCCACATTCTAGTCCTCAGGACGGTGCAGCTGGTAGCTGCCACTGCGGGACCTCCTCTCCAGCCCTGCCTCCTGCACTCTGACCCGGAAGGGAGCTTCAGCTGGGGTAGCTGCCACTGCGGGACCTCCTCTCCAGCCCTGCCTCCTGCACTCTGACCCGGAAGGGAGCTTCAGCTGGAGGACCGTCCAGACCAGTGTCCTGATTGTGAATCCACACAGGAGGATCCAAGCCACTGTGGGTGACACCATTCCCCAGGCAGGTGGTACTGGGCTGTCTAAGAAAGCCAGAAAAGCCAGTCATGGTGGCGCACAACTTTAAGCCCAGCACTCAGGAGGCAGAGGTGGGTGGATCTCTGAGTTTAGGACCAGCCTGGTCTATACTGAAATCCTGAAAAACAAAACAAAAGGAACAAATGAAAGCTAACAGGCCAGCAAGGCCAGCAGGGTGGTCTCCCTTGATGGTTCCTGTTTCAAGATCCTACTTGAATTCCCTGACTTGCCTCAGCTATGAACGGATCAGACCTTCTGCCCCCACACAACTTTCGGTTGTTGTATTCTACTGCAGCAGCAGACAAGAAACTGCAACATTTCCCTTTCTGCCCTGTGACCTTTTATGGCCAGAATGGCATTATTACTGAATTTGCACATTTCATTTCAGCACTGGCTCAGGCATTCCTTCCTTTATGGGGTTGGTCTCTGGTACTGACACAAACCAACCCCACCTTGGGGCCGGATGTGTAAGCCAGTGGTTGGGCATGATACAAAAGCCCTGGTACCAATCCCAATACCAAATGACACACCATCGTGACGGTTCTTATCCAATCTTCATTCTAATCATTCTAGATAATATTTCAAATCACTTAACTGGATCTAAGAAAAGTTTTGACTTTAATCAGAACTATATTTTATAATAGTGTCTTCACATAGAAAACAATGCGCCTAGCAACATTATCAAACATTCCCCAAAGACAGGGTCTCACTATGTAGCTTTGGCTGTCTTGGGACCATGTAGATCAGGCTGGCCGCAAACACACAAAAATCTGCCTAACCCTGCTTCCTGCGTGCTGGGATTAAAGGTCTGTGCCACCGTGTCTGGGTTGTTTGTATAAATCTTAACCATTTATGGCTACCACTTGCTATCCCTGGAGTGAATTTTCTGCTGCTATTATTAGGAATGGAACTCTTTTTTGTTCCATTTTTTTTTCCCCCTGAAAAAGTCTCACTATGTAACCTGGGCTGGAACTCAAACTCACAGAGATCTGCCAATCTCGCCTCCTGAGTGCTGGGATTAAAGTCACGCGCCACCACCCTGGGTTCTATTTTTAAGTTGTTATATAGGATGAGTTTTCCCGGTGTAAAAAAAAAATCCAAAAGAATGGAAATAATTTTGTCATTTTCCCATAGTTTTATGTACTTCTGAAGATAGTAAGGATATCCAGAACCCTGAATGACCAAAGTCTTATCCCCGATTATGCCGAGTCCTTCATCTTAAGCGTGACATAATGCCACTTGTCTGGGATACTCATTCTTAGTAAGGTTGCCCTCACACCGCTACTGCGATGAACGTCTCCCCTTCTCCCCTTCAACATACCCCAAATCAACTTACTGTGGGGTCCTACACTGGCATGCACATCACATGTGCCAATCCATGTAACCATGGTAACCCTGAGGCGGATGTACAGACTTCATTTAAAATGGGGAGACAAAAACCAAAACGCAGGTGAATAAATAAATAACTATTCAAACTAGGCAATCTGGCTCAGAGTCTATGCTTAAACCCAAGCCCGACACTGTGCCGCTGCTCGGTGGATTTCCTGGTAGGAAGCTACCACACCACCTCTTAGGAGTTTTCTGTAAGGTTCTTGAATATGAATGGTTAGATTTGGGGGTCTCTGATTCCATACATGTTGTATGTGTGTTTTCAAGTCAGCTAGCAGAGCTCATGGAACTTTTACTCCTTAACAATTTAATAGCATAAATGCTCTTGGTTTGTACAACCTAGTTTCAACCCTCAAACAGCAAGGACCTCAATAAAATACCCTAGTTATGTGACAGGCTAGAATACCAGCAATTAGTTGAGTGCATTGGTGCATGCCTTTAATCCCAGCATTTGAGAGGCAGAGGCAGGCGGATCTCTGTGAGTTCAAGACCACCCTGGTCTACAGAGTGAGTTCCAGGGCAGCCAGAGTTACATACTCAGACCCTATCTCAAAATCAAGAACAACCCATTCCCCAAAACAAAAACCTGCAATTAATTTATCATTTCAATGAAAAGAATTAATAAAACCCCTCAGGCTAGACATTTTGCTGAAAAACACAAACAAAAATCCTTCCACATAAACCACACTAGAATTCCAGCGTGTTTTTTTCCCCCAGAATGTGATAGGAAAGCTAACAACACAACTTTGATTTCTAAACTTACAGCGCTAGAGAAAGTCATCCCCTTCTCTCCAATGAGGGCCTTGGTTTTCTTCAGCGGTGTCTACAAGAGAAACAATTCCTTGTTAAACAATGCTTGATAAAATAAAACATACAAACAGCACTTGTGTTTGGTTACAACTTAGATTTATTTCATGTGTACGGGTGTTTTGCCTGCCTGTGTATGTCTGGGCACCATGCACACTCGTGCAGTACCTGCAGAGGCCAGAAGGGGACACTGGATCCTCTGGAAATGGACGTAGAGGCAGTTGTTAGTGGCTGTGTGGGTGCTGGGAACCAAATCCTGGTCTCCTCTGCAAGAGCAACAAGTGCTCTTAACTTTTCAGCCATCTCTCCAGCCCCTTTTGACTTAGATAAAGCATCTTAGTCATTTATTTGGTCAGCTCTGACACAAAGCAAAAGAGCAATGGTTTTGTAGAAGCAGAACCAAACAGGTTTGGTTACAATCAGATGAACCCTGTGCAAGCAGGAAGTGAAGTTCACAGCTCATAGCCCTGCTCCATCCACGCTGACTGCAGGTAATAAAATCACAGTGCCCTCTTATTATTGCTGATAACCCCAAGGCATGAAATGATCTGAAAGGAAACCTACACACCACTCAGACAACACTTAGATGGAGTGTTGAAATGTCTGAAACCACACAAGACCTCAAGGCTCGCAGACTGCTTCCAAGCTTCCGCAGGTAATGACGGACTCTGACAGTGAGGGTCCTGCTGAGCCCCCTCTGTTGCACACACACCCAGTCAATCCTGAACACCATTCCTTCAGGGCTAGGGACTGAACCCAGGGCCTGGCGCACCCAGGCAAGCGCTCTCCCAGGGAGCTACAGATTCAGTCCTATCACTCTGATTATATTCTTGCTTTTCATCTTTTGTTCAAAATCTACAATTTTGAACTAAGTACAGGGAAAAGTTAACTTCATCCCAGAGGACAGAGGTTTGAAGGCAGTTATTTAACTATCAAGGAAGGTACACTGATCCTGTTCACTTTCTAGACAGCAAAAACTGCCACAGACAACGAGGATCTAGAGGAGGTCCATGCGAGTCTGAATTCTCTGAACCCCAAGAACAGACTAAATACAACCTTACGTCCACCTGGCACAGTATTTCCTTGAAGATGGAGCTTCCAAACACACACCTAGGCTAACAAAAGACTCGCTTTCGACAATGCGTCACTTTCCCCACTGATCTATAAGCCCTACAGTCTCCAAAGGACAATTTCAACTCATTCAAGTCAAGCTTTGACGATGCCATGAGGAGATCTCAACCCGTGGGTCGAGACCCCTTTGGGGGTCGCAGAGCAGATATCCTGTATAGCAGATATTTACGATTCCTAACAGTAGCAAATTACAGTTATGAATTAGCAACAAAAATAATTTTATGGCTGGAGGTCACCGCAACATGAGGAACTTAGTGAAGGGTCACAGGGGTTAAGAACCGCTGACCTAGAGGAAGACCCGGGACTGAGAGAGAATTCAGTTATCAAACTGTCTGTACACATGCAAAACTACTAGACACTATTTGTTTTCCAGGAGGATATAAGGTGTGATGCTAACACATTTGTTAAATACTTTATGTGCCACACACTGATTGAGGCAAAGGCAGGAAACAAGGTCCTGACCTCACCATACTGTTCTAGGATGCGGACAACTGAAGGTGACCTCAGGTAGTAGCAGGTGCTACAAAGGGAACACAGCAGGTCCAAGTGGCACAGCTGGCGGGCAGGAGGCAGGGGCTACTTCAGAAGAGCAACTGGGAGGGCCCTTAAAGGAGGCAACCTTGCTGAGAGGTCCCTACAGCGGGCAGGCAGGGCTAAGGTCATTCCTGGGCCGAAGAGGAGGAGCTTACAGGCTGAAGCAGGCAAATATCCCAACAGAGAAAACGGGAAGGAGGCAATGTGGAAGAAACAGCTCAGGACAGAAGGGGAACACAAGGTGACAGACAGCACAGGGCTTCATAGGAATTTCAACTCAAACGTTTACGTTAATAATCTATGCATGGCTGAACAGGTCCCGAGCAAGAATCGCGCGGTACTGAATGTATGTGTCCGTGCTAATCCGAAGTGACAGTGGCTGGTCAGGCAGAAACCATGTGACGGTATTAAGAAACAGCCACACTCACTCTCTGGAGTAGAGGCGCAACGTTACATCCTAAGCAAACTCCCTTTCAGAAACACGGAAGGCGCCACCGACCCTCCTGATCCTGCACAGCACTCTGAACGTCCTCAGATGACTCTGATAATCCAATGGCTGATTTTCCTTTGAACAATGGAAGTCATCTTGCTTTAGGTAACGCAGGTCATATTTAGTCTTTCCCTACACTTCCGCATGGCTCCTGACCAAGCACCCCTTTTCCTAGAGTGAAGGATTTAAGAAATAGCCCGTGCTTTTGCAGACACCACACCCTGGGAAAATTCATAAAAGCAGAGACCCTCGAATAATACGCGGAACAAATGCTATGAAATATTAAATGTGAAAGATGCTCTGACCACAAATAAGATAGAATAAGATGGATAAAGACAGGGGCCAGAGAGATGGCGCAGCAGAAAAGTGCACTGGCTGCGCTTCCAAAGGACCCAGGTCTGATTCCCAGCACCCACATGGCAGCTCACAACCATCTCTGAGTCCTGTCTCAGCACATCTGATGCCTTTCCTGGCCTCCGCAGGTACCAGGACACACACACGGCTGTACACACATACACACAGATGAGCAAAGCACCCATACACATTTAAAAAAAAAAACCACGGTGCATGCCTGTAATCCCAAGTCTTGGGAGGTAGAAGCAGGAGGATCAGGAATTCAGGTACACCCTCAGCCTCACAGCTAACGAGTCCTCCTGGACTATGCTGGACAGCGTGGTCAGCTTGACACAAACTAGTCATCTGAGAGGAGAGAACTTCAGCTAAGAAAATGCCTCCATAAGATCCGTCTGTATATAGAACATTTTCCTAATTAGTGACCGATGGGGGAGGGCCCAGCCATTGTGGGTGGTGCCATCCCTGGGCTGGTGGTCCTGGGTTCTAGAAGAAAGCAGGCTGAGCAAGCCATGGGCAGCAAGCCAGTAAGCAGCACCCTTCCAGGGTCTCTGTGCCAGCTTTCTCCTCCCTGTTTGAGCTTCCCTTTATGGACTGTGTCTATTGGGTGTGTAAGTCAAACAAACCCCGTCCTCCCCAAGCTCTTTATTGTCAGTGTTTCATCAGCAATAGTGTCCTTCAGTAGGACATGGATTGTCTTGAAAAAAATAAATAAATAAAAAAAAATTCACAATAAATGAAAACCTTATGATATCAAACTGTGGCCTGAGTCAGCGTGGGTGTGCTGTGTGTGGGGGTGTTCCAACTGCTTACTTTGCCAACTATTACAAAAACTGAAACACAATTCCTCTCCATGGTAAAGACTCTTTACATGAAGTTTTACACGTAAATTAAGGAATGAGGGTGACCTCCCCACTGACAACATTCCAGAATGCCACTGAAGACTCAGACAAGTGCAAAGTGCCTCCGTGGGTGTGAGTACCAGATGACATGTGCCAAGGCAGGGCTACCACAGTGTTCTAGCAGAGCAAATAAGACTGCTGTCCTTCCAAGCTTCTGTGGTGTTAGAAACACAAATATAAGACACCTCACACCTTGCCTGGTACCAAGGAGGTTCTCGAACACCATTCCTGCCTCGGCTCGCCACCTTATCCTAGCTGACACTCAGTGTCACGACTCTGAAAGGGGCTGCGAGAAAAGTCAGAATTCTCTCAAGTGCCTAGGGGCTGCAGCTTTGAAACAAATACAAACACCATTGCAGGACTCAGGGAACTGGACTCTGAACTCGGGTTGTTGACGGCCCAAGAGCTAGAGGCTGCAAGTTTAAGCTGTCCCCTCCATCTGTTCTGGTTTCTCAGGCCAGTCTATGTCTTTAATCCCAGCACTCAGGAGGCAGAGGCAGGCGGATCTCTGTGAGTTCGAGGCCACCCAGGTCCATAGAGTGAGTTTTAGGACAGGCTCCAAAGCTACAGAGAAACCCTGTCTTGCAAATCAAAACAAAACAAAAAGAAGCTAGGGCCAGCGAGATGACTATGGAGTACAAGGAGACGTGCTGCCAAGCCTGAGAACCTGAGTTCAATTCCCAAGACCCACATGGAGAATGAGCAAGGTGACTCCTCCACCTTGTCCTCTAACCTCCACGTTCAGGCCACGTATCGTGCGCACATCCCCCACCCCTAAACTCAGAATCTGCTGGGAGAAACAGCAAAAGAAAGAAGAGGGGCGAATAATACCTCGATTACCTCGACTACACACGGCCAACGGTTGCGCTAAGAGAAGCTCACTGAACTGAGAGCGCCTTATAGCTACGCAGAGAATTTGGCTTTCAACAGTAGTTTTCTTTTAAAGCTTTGAAATCCCAGCACTGAAGCAGAAGCCAGATCTCTGTGAGTTCAAGGTTAGCCAGTGCCAGGTAGTGAGAGCCTGTCTCAAAAAAAAAAACAAAAACAAAAACAAAAAAAAAAACCAAAAACCCAAAAACCAAACAAGCAAACAAGCAAAGAAAAAGGAATTAAGAGAAGAAAGCTCTGGGAGCAGGAGGCTGTGAAACAGCTGGAGTGATACATAGCAAAACCTAAAATCTAAGAGTGAAATTAAATCGAGACTTTCGGTTCAGGAAATGGGGGGTTAGCTCAAACCGAGAGCACTCACTGGCTCAGCATGCGAGGCTTTGGGCTCCATCCCCGAAACTGAGGAGGAGAGATTCGGCATCCTCGTGGCTCAGTGGAAACTACAAAGCAACTAGACAACGGGATCTACGTGGAAGAGAGAGGCTGTGGGACTGAGTGGCCACGCTGACACCTTAAACACCACGTAAGCAGAGAAGGTCCACGGAATACAAGGCACACATTACCTCACGGTCCCGAAACCTATGGCTCTGCTTACCATTACCACAGGTGACACATGGAAAGCCAAAATGTTGGCAGCCGCTCTCTAAACTGATTTCACAACTCACAGACCGGCTGGGACCAGCAACTTGAAGGGCGCTGAGCCTAGGGTTATTGCCACAGAGGAAAGGGCAGGACCCTCCCGCCACCAGCTGAGAGCCAAAGGGGAACTGAAGAGAGAGGGAAAAGACTTTTTTTTTTTCTTTAAATGAGAGGACTGCTGACCCAGGACGGAAGAACAGTGGAGGTTTCCTCTTAATCCACCCCCTACTTCAGAACCTTGGGCAAGACCCTGGTATGGGGGGTGGGAGGGAGCAGGTTTTGGTGTGGATGTTCCCTAAGATCAAATTCCAGAACCTCGAAAGAGCAGAAGTGACTCCGGGAAGGAAATGAAGTCGCATGACAACACCCAGTAGCTATAAAGTGGAGCCCTGACAGAAATGCCTCAGTCAGGTGTTCAATTAGGCCGATTTTTTTTTTTCTTGATGCTTCTTAAGCAAAACACACTCTCAACCACTCTGGCTCCTATCATCACTTATACTCATCACAGAAGCACAAATGCCGACGTCCCAGGTCCCTCGTGAAGGGGGCTGACGAGGCCTCGGATCTCCCCGATCCATCTCTGGCCTCCACAGGTTTGTCCTGAGCGGTGAGTGGTCACTGCAGCAGGAAGGTCCGGACTAGAGGCAGCGTGTGCATGGAGCGTGCGTGCGGGTGAGCCCAGGAGAGGAATCCGAGTCCTTCGGTCCGTCCGAGCTCACGGAGGGTCCGGAGCGGCTGCGCACACCCACCCACGGCCAAGGCACCCAGCAAAGGGGTACGGGGGAGTGGGGGGAAGGGCGTGGAGAGGCGTTACCATGCCGCCGAGCTCCGCGTCTTGGTCGTCGGTGAGCAGCAGCAGCACGTTGGGCCTGCGAGCCGCCCCGACGAGCCCCAGGCAGGAGCCCAGCAGCGACAGCAGCAGCAGCATCGCGGGCGAGCGGCCCGGCCGGGGCCAGGCTGCGGACACGAGCCGCATAGCCGCCGCGCTCCGCGGGGACCGAGAGCGACGGACAGACACCGAGTGCGCACAGGCCGGCCGGGTCAGGCTGGCTCTCCCTAGGCGAGATCACGTGAGCCGGGGGCAGGGGGTGGGGCGCGTCGTCACGTGACGGGCGGCCGGGGGCGGGGTCTGGGGAGCCGCGGAGAGCCGGGCGCTGGGCGGCTGGACAGAGCTAGGACCGCCCGGGCCGTGCCTGTTTCTGCTGCTGGGGGCGGGACGGCAGGGGAGTGGGGACGAAATCCGGGGGCCGTCGGCTCGTCCGCCCTCCAGAGAGAAGGAGGGCGTCTGCTGTGTACACAGATCAGCTGATGGCCAAAGTTCGGGCTAATTCCTGGGGTTAATGACAGCTCTGCCTGCGTCCTTTGACTTCTCACCTTTTGAGATGAAAGTTCTCATTCGGCTCAGCTGTTGATATTCTACTTAGCTGGCGTGTAGTTTCAAACAATTTAGGAATATCTTAACAACTTTACGCTAAATAGTTCTTGGTGGATGTTTTAAAAACTAATTACATTCTAATACACATTTGTTTTGGTGTGTTTTGTGCTCTCGTGTGCATTCTGCGGCATTTGTGTGAAGGTCAGTTCTTGCCTTTTAGTGAGTGAGTCCAGGGTACCGAACTCAGGTTCTTAGGCTTGGCTGCAGGTGGCTTTGTATGCTGAGTCATCCTAGCCAGACCTCTTTGAAGAGTTTATGCAAGTCTTCCTGGAAGCTTTTAGACTGTGCACTATCTATCAATTGCAACAATTCTTTTGCTTTGTTGAATAAGGCCTCAGATAAATATTTCCAGTTGGCTAGTAAGTTAAATTGCTATAAGAGCTTCCTGTGAGATTAGTATACGGTATACCAAGGGAGTATAATGTTTTATGCAGAGCAGACTGTACACTGTCATTTGCCATTCGGTTAGGTACTGGACATAATACCTTTATGTGTTTTTAAAAAAGATGTATGTGAGCCGGGCGGTGGTGGCGCACGCCTTTAATCCCAGCACTCGGGAGGCAGAGGCAGGCGGATCTCTGTGAGTTCGAGACCAGCCTGGTCTACAGAGCTAGTTCCAGGACAGGCTCCAAAACCACAGAGAAACCCTGTCTCGAAAAACCCAAAAAAAAAAAAAAAAAAAGATGTATGTGTATTACTGTTTGCCTGCATGTATGTTACTGTGCTTGCCCAGTTCTTGGGGAGATCAAAAGAGGGCATCTGATCCTGTTGGACTGTAGTGTTCAAACACCGAGGAGTGGCCCCCAGAGACCATATACCACAGCCGATGCAAAAGCATGAGGATTTTATTAATTCTGTCATGACAGGGTCCCCCAGCATTCGGGAAGCCAAGGGACCTCGAATAGCTGGTACAGTCTACTTTTAAAGGGGCCACAGAAGCAAGGGGGGTTGTTCTTTGACTATTCTGATTGGCTTATTTGAAAGGGCTATTACCAATAATTGACTGGAGAGCTGTTGCCAGATCAGATGAGGTAAGAGGTCATTTTGACCCCGTTTCCCAGGGGACCGAACCAAAGCATACGTATATGTGTAATTGTTCAGGAACTGAGTACGTGCGAGTGTAGCTGTTAGGTCCTTGGTTCCCAGGGGAGGAGGGGAAGCACTATGGCACAGAGGCTGAGAGGATTCAGAATTGTCAGAAATGGCTTCAGGATTGTCTTAAAGTCTTACATTCCCTAGGACTGGAGGTTGCGAGGCAGCATGAGGGTTCCTGGGAACTGAACCGGATCCTCTGCCAGAGTGACTTGTGCTCTTGGCCCCTGAGAAGTCTCTCCAGGCAGCTAGATGTAATACTTTTAAACGTGTTCTTATTTCGATTAATTCTTCCTTAATTGTCTAATATTTATTTATTTATTATGTATACAATATTCTGTCTGTGTGTATGCCTGAAGGCCAGAAGAGAGCACCAGACCCCATTACAGATGGTGGTGAGCCACCATGTGGTTGCTGGGAATTGAACTCGGGACCTCTGGAAGAGGAGGCAATGCTCTTAACCTCTGAGTCATCTTTCCAGACCCCCTTTTGATTTTTTTTTTTAAATAAGACTTTAGGAAAAAGTGGATAAAGTCCAACTTTTAAATGACGAATTCCCATGAAAATTTCCTTATAGGATAAACACTATTTCCCCTAAAATCTCTGGAATGTAAACCTCCTTCACTTACACCCCCTCCTACCACTCCTGAGAGACAGGGTCTTGTTCCCTAGCCCAGGTTTGTTTGGTTGCCCTAAAACTGTCACTTAGCCCTTTCAGCCTCACGGAGCGCTGGGATTTCTGGGTGAACCGCCACCCATCCTACACTTGAACTTTTAATGACCTCGTAGCCACAGCCCTAACCAGGAAGGACTGACCAAGCCAATGTAACCTTCCTGCTGTGAACAATTAGGCGCTGGGGGGCAGAGGGGAGGGGCGGGGAGAGAAGCACGTTCACGCAGAGAGGAGAAAGCCAGTGCGGGCCTGTAAGCAAGGAGACCCCGACAGCAGGAAAGAAGTGACTTGGGGACCTCTGGCAGGTGTTAGTGTGGGGCTGGGGAGAAGAATATGGATGCTCCAGCAGAGCTTTCAGGAGGCTTTTCTCAAGAAGAGTGCAGCCGGGCGATGGTGGCGCACGTCTTTAATCCCAGCACTCGGGAAGCACAGGCAGGCGGATCTCTGTGAGTTCGAGACCAGCCTGGTCTACAGAGCTAGTTCCAGGACAGGCTCCAAAGCCACAGAGAAACCCTGTCTCGAAAAACCAAAAAAAAAAAAAAAAAGAAGAGTGCAAGGTGGGCACTAACAGAGCTGTCATCTCCTGTCAGAGGGTCACACATTTGAGGCTAACCTGGGCTGGGGGGCAGGGGGAGAGCCTTAAGAAAAATTTTCAGCTAACCACCTGCTTCACTGTAAAAGGCTTAACGTTAGCTTTCTAGGCTGGTACCATGAATATTCACTCGCCACCTGCCTTTCAGCATTGTGGTCTCAGAGGCAGCCAGACCAGAAGGAAGGGAAAGAAAGAAATGCCTAAGCACATCCTCAGATGGGGGTGGGGACATAGTTCTTCGGGTTTACCTGCTAGCACGCAAGAAGCTCTACTCATGTCAATCCTAAGGACTGTATACACTGGGCCTGGTATCTCACACATGCAATTCAACTGTAATCCCAGCACTTAGGAGGCGGATGGAGGAGGACGTGAAATTTAAGGTCACTTTCGGCTACTCTGATAGTTTGCAGCCAGCCTGGCTAATTAATTAACTGATTAAGGATCCATAAGTAGATGCATCACAGTAAAAAAAAAAAAAAAAACATTGGAAGAGCCGGGCCGTGGTGGTGCACGCCTTTAATCCCAGCACTCGGGAGGCAGAGGCAGGCGGATCTCTGTGAGTTCAAGGCCAGCCTGGTCTACAAGAGCTAGTTCCAGGACAGGCTCCAAAACCACAGAGAAACCCTGTCTCGAAAAACCAAAAAAAAAAAAAAAACCAAAAAAAACATTGGAAGACAAAGGGGGGAAAGCAGCAAGAGAAACACGCTTACCGATTACCAGGGGCTCCAAGCCAGCAGATGACTCCCGGGTGAGTCCCCTTGGCCTCTGTGTGCCAAGCCTCGTCCCCGGTTTTAGCAATATGACTTTGAGCACGCAGATTTGACTGTAACTCCTGTCAGAGTTTTCAGCAGTTACAGGGTCAACCATGATAAAAAAGCACTCTCTGGGCCCAGTGCTGCTCAGACGTGATCACCGGAAATCAAGGAGATCACTGAGATCTCCGGTGATCTCAGTGAGGTTCAGCTGGGTTATCCATATATACTTTCAGTCATGCAGATTCAAAAACATAAAGTATTTCTTCAACACAGTTTCCTTAGAAGCCAGATGTCAGACTGGAGAGACGATGGGTAAGTAGTTAAGGACGCTTACTGCTCCTGCAGAGGACCTGCTAGGACCTTGGGTTCCTAGCATTCAAGCTGGGTTCACAAACTGCCCATAACGCCAGCTCCAGGGCTGCCGGCCTCATCTCTTCAGGTACCCACATACACATGTATGTACTCACACAGAGTTACATAGACACACACATACATAATAAGAGGAAATTATTTTAAAAGGTTAATAACAGAAATTAATGAAGTAAGGAGTAGGAAGAAATCAGAGAAAATGAAAGTATCAACAGTTATTTCTTTGGGAAGATTTAGCAAGACAGACAAGCTGTGGCCCCAGCATATACTACTTGAGGAGGCCGTCTGGACCCAGCAGAAAGGACCGTGGAGATGATTGTAGTCGTTCTTGACGTCAGGCAACAGTTAGGTGATTGCAGCAGCCTTGCTACATATTTTTTTTAGAATATTTATTTATTTATTTATGCATATGAGTGCTCTATCTGCATGTATGCCACCACGACAGAAGAGAGCATCAGATAGAGGGGGTTACCAGATCTCATTATAGATGGTTGTGAGCCACCTTCTGCCTGGTAGGTTGGTATTGTGGTATTCGGGTTTACCACTGGGTGAAGCTATTGGTGAGTTTCCCTACCCATAGCGCCTTGCAGCACCGCAAAAGCTGGCTAATAGGGAGGACTTTTCCGGTCGGTTCCGCTTTGATCTCTCTGTGTCTGTGTACAATGTGTGCCTTCAGCAACAGGATCTTACCATTTAGTTATGGGAGGCAAACAAAAGCAATGTCAATAACCCATGTTGCTTTGGGGGTTTCTGGGGCCTCCCTGACCAATAATTCACAGAAAGAGCCTAAAACCTGGCACTGCGATTTTAACTTAAGAGCTGTGTCTTCTGAGAGAAGGATTGTCCACCCATGCAGGGTACTTTTGTTCAAAGCATATGTTTTGTAATTAAGTTATAAAGTAGTGGGTCTCCATGGTTTTTTTTAAAAATTAATTTATTTTTGTTTTATTTTATATGTGCTGGTGTTTTGCCTGCGTGTATGTCTGTGTGAGGGTGTCAGATGCCTTGGAATCAGAGTTACAGACAGGTGTGAGCTGCCATGTGGGTGCTGGGAATTGAACCCAGGTCCTCTGGAAGAACAGCCTGTGCTCTTAACCACTGAGCTGTCTCTCCAGCCCCCTCCATGAAGGTTTTTCACACTTCCAAGGTCTTGTTTAATCTACTTGAGGCCCTTTCCTGTTGCCCTGCTTAAATTATGATAAGTAATGTTAGCAATTACATTACTGACCTGTATGGTTCATCCCAGGCTTCCTGAGAATATTCATTTTCATCCACTATTTGGCAAGTTTGATTTATAATTTTTTTCCTTAATGGATCACGCCATTTTAATTTGGGCATATAATTGTGTGTGTATATATATTACAGTCTTATTGAGGTATATATAGATATACAGAAATAGATAAATAGGTAAAAGTAGATATACAGAGAACCCTGGGGTATTTAGTGTGCACGACTTGATGTGTTTGGACAAATGCACCTAACCATTATCGAGATATTAAACTTCATCCTCTGATAATTCTACCTCTTTTGTGTGGGGTGAGAACATTTAGCAGGGCATCTTTGTCATCTTATCAAACTGTCAGCATTCTGTGTCCGTTGTTCACTGTGGGCATGGTGTGCAGGCCTCTGGGCCTGTCTGGTATCCCTTGTTCACTGTGGGCGTGGTGTGCAGGCCTCCGGGCCCATCCAGTGTCCGTTGTTCACGGTGGGTATGGTGTACAGGCCTTAGGGCCTGTCCAGTGTCTGTTGCTCACTGTGGGCACAGTGTGCAGGCCTCCGGGCCTGTCCATCTTGCACAACCATAGCTCACATTCAACTAACACTGACTCTTGCTTCTCTCTCCTATCCGCCCTTGGCAACAGCCCTCCTATTGGCTGCTTCTTGAAGTTTGACTATTTTTATTTTTTAATTTAAAAATTTACTTGATGATTATGATCTCACACACACACAAAAAAATATGTCACATGGCTCAGTCCCTGACTCTGTACATCTTTGTGACCTTCTGTACCACTAGAATGGCCATTTTGGAGTCGGGGAGCTACACTTAGGGTTCGCACCCTCAGTATCAATTGCCTTTATGAATATTTATGCATGGTGACAGAGCTGAAATTAGAAAAGCAATTAGCTTCATATCCTCTTTGACAAGTCATGGTTTTTGCCTGCATCCCATCCTTCTGTCATCCCATACTACCCTTCCTGGGTCTCTTTCGGAAGTATGTACCCACACTTACAGATGCTTATATATTCCACGTACACAGATCCGACCACTTTAGTGTGTGGGGTCATGCTGTTTGTATTCTGTGACTGACAGACTTCACCACAATAATATCCTCAGGGTTCATCCATGCTCTGGAAATAGAAGGCTTTCTTTTTGCATAAAGATGAAACAGTAGCCTACTCTAGGTATACACCCCATTTCTTTATCATTCTTGCCTGTGTAGAAGGAGCTGTGGGCAGGCCTGCTTTTCATCCCATCCGGCTCCTGCACGGTTAGCTTTACACCTGAAATAACAGCACACAAATTGTATTCTTTTAAACACTGCCTGGCCTGTTAGTTCTATCTTCTTATAGGCCAATTCTCACATCCTGATTAACCCATTTCTAATAATCTGTGTAGCACCATGAGGTGCTGGCTTACCGGAAAAAATTCAGCATGTCTGACCTGGCGGCTGGCTCCATAGCGTCTGACCAGAGAGAGGAGAGGCATGGTAATTGCCTAACTTCCCTTCTTCCCAGCATTCTGTTCTGTCTGCTCCACCTATCTAAATCCTACCCTATCAAAAAGCCAAGGCAGTTTCTTTATTAACCAATGATAGTAACGCATAGACAGATCATCATTTCCTCTATCATGCCTGATGTTCTTAGATGAGACATTCTTACTTAACGTCATTGGCCATTCCATGTGTCTTGTAGCTTTAAAGTAGGTAATGTTAGGGTGGAAAGCCAATGGGACCTCGATGGATGTAGGGTCAGTGGGCTTGGGGATATCTGACTCCGAGGGACATTACAGTTAGTCTGTTGCTGAACGCCACCACTTCTTTTGCAGTCTGCAGCCTTCCTGTGATGGTGTACTTAGTGAGCCTTATCCTCTACTTGTAATTACAGTTGTTTGTAGCAAATTGTCTTTTCTATTATTAAATTATATTACACTTTTTGTTGTTCGTTTTGGAGATAATGTCTACGTAGCCTTGGCTGTCCTGGAACTTGTTCTGTAGACTAGGCTAGCCTTGAATTCACAGCAACACTCTAGCACTGAGCTACATCTACAGTCCTAACAATAAGTTTAAACCATTGAATATTAAATATCTGATCAGTTTGTGCTGGGCCTTTAAGTTGTTTCAAGCTTCCTGTCATTAAAAATTATGCTTTCAAGCCAGACATAGTGGTACACAGCTTTAATCCCAGCACTCCAGCAACAGAGGTAGGTGGATCTTTGTGCCTACTTTCTTCAAGTCTAAACTTAAATAATCTGCCACTCCCACCTGCTTCTGTCCCCTAGGTTTTCAATAGACGGAGCCATTAGTAGACCTACCAGGTTATTGCTAAAAATTATTGCTAAAAGAGCTTCTGAGGCAAAGTGTTTCCCACGCCTGGAGTGACAAACTTGTCAAGTTTCCCTAGAGTGCTCATTCACCACAGTCCCGTGGAGGACTTCACGTGGCCGACCGAGCTGTGGTCAGCTGACTTCAGACTCTAGGAGTTAATCACTCTTGGAATTTCACAGAGTTCATAGCGCTTTTTCAAGAAAAGCACAAAGTGAGTCTCTGAAGACACCAGACATGGCTAATATCAAATGATATCAGGGTCCAGAGGACCCTCTGAAGGGGTTCCAGGTTCTTCTTTATTCAAAACAGTGAATTGACGAGACACAACTTTGGAAGAGCCCAGGACAGGAAAATATCTATGTCTTCTATATTTATATCCAATCTGTATCTATATATTTAATTAGGAAAAGATAAACTTCCAAGAGAATAAGCAGGGCAGAAGAGAGGTCACATTATCATTCTGCCCCAAAGGATCAGGGCATCTGTGTCTCGCAGCATGGGCTTTTTGTCTCATTCGTGTAGTATGAGCTTATTTTATTCGGTGTGTATATGTACCTGTGTGTGCAGTGCACACGTGTGGAGAATATGTATGCCATTTGTGTAAGTCCAGAGATCAGCCTATGATGCCTGTCTTCGTCATGGTACCCTTGTCTTTATTCTTGAGATGGTCGTCTCTCCCTGGCCTTGAACTTGGGGATTAGATCAAACTGACCAGGGATGCCCCTGTCTCTACCTCTCCGTCCTTGAGATTACCATCACAAGCTGCTCCACCATTGTTTATCCTAATGGGGTCCTGGATGTAACTCATATTTGCCTGGCGAATACTTTGCCAACTGAGCCATTTCCCCAACCTTCTCACTTTTTCTATACATGGTAAAACTGCTGCAATCAGAAGATAGAACTGAGGCATTTTCTCTCTAGTCCTGGGGAAAATATAAATAAACTGTTTCTTTTTATCAGTTTTGTAATGGTCTGTCCTATCTCTTTAAGAGATAAGCCCCGCCCACTCCCCCCACCTAGACAGGTGGCTCTTCCTTCTGCTTCCAGTCTGAGCCCCTTTCTTTCCCAAAGAGGCAGCTTCTGCCTCGCTCCCTTCTCCCCACTTCTCCCCACTTCTCTTTAAATCAAAAGAGATTTATTAAGTAATCAGTTCAGTCCAGCCCTTACAAGGCTGAGGTTTGTATTCAAGGAGGCCTGAGATAAAATCAATTTCCACGAAGGAGGCAGAGCTCCTTAATTCCAGAAAAGAAAGTGACTTTAATTGAACGATTATGACACCTTTCTCTAGCACTTCTGCACAACAGAGTCCCCAGACTGTAGCCTCGTACACCATAGATCACAAAAAACTACGGAGCAGCCTCAGCGGTCAAGGGTGTCGCTAGAGTAAGCGCCTGTGAAGGATTTCCCACTCCATCTTCTTCCTAAAGAGAGGCACGTGCTGCTGAGGGAAGGTGATGGGTTGGCCTCTGGGAATATAATCTGCGTACTTACAGGTGAATATTCCACAATCACCCCATCCTGCTGCTGAGGAATCTCCTCTGCTGTATACTCCTCTGCTATACTGCCTCCCTTTGCTCAGGTGTCTGCTGTCTGCTGTGGTACAGCCTTCTGATTTCCAAGTCAAAGTGCAGATTGGTCAGACTCTCGGCGGGTGTTCTTGGACTGTCCTCTTGAAGGCTGAAAGATCATTTAGTCTGCTCAGAGGCATTGCAGCCACACTGGACATGTTGGTCCAAGGTCAGAAACCACAAGGTGAAGAGCTCAGACTTCCTCTTTATCAGAGGAGATTGCCTTTAGTGTTGGAGGGGGCGGGATGGGGGTGGGTTAAGCATGATTAAATGAAGCATGATTAATAAAAACTCAGAGAGAGAAGTTGGGGTTCAACCCAAAGTTCCTAAAAGCAAAAGAGCCAACCACTGCTCTTACCTCAACCTAAGTTTGAAATGGCAATCCTCCCTCCAGGAATCTCAGAATGAGGCTGTGTGTTGAGAGCTGTTTCCTCTCATTTTATAATCCTCTCTAGGGCTGGGATTAAAGGCGTCCACCACCGTGATTAAAGGCATGCACTGCCTGGTTACTATGGCAACTAGTGTGGTTACTGGGATTAAAGGTGTGTGTTACCAAATCTGGTCTATAAGGCTAACCAGAGGGACTGTTTTACTCTCAGATCTTCAGGCAGTCTTTATTTATTAAAATACAATTGAAATGCCACTACATTTCCCCTTTTAGCCTAAAAAAAAAAAGAAGGCTATAACTAATATAAGAAAACCATATGCAATAAGTACAATGACTATATACATTATAAACAGGCAATAAATAATATAATAAAACTATATACAATATAAACAGACAATAAATAATATAAGAAAACTATATGCAATAAATACAATAGAAATAGGCAATAAGCCGGGCAGTGGTGGCGCACGCCTTTAATCCCAGCACTCGGGAGGCAGAGGCAGGCGGATCTCTGTGAGTTCGAGACCAGCCTGGTCTACAGAGCTAGTTCCAGGACAGGCTCCAAAGCCACAGAGAAACCCTGTCTCGAAAAACCAAAAAAAAAAAAAAAAAAAAAAAAAAAAAGAAATAGGCAATAAGTACATCAGCAATGTCCAGTCCATTAGCATTTGACAAATTCAGAGAAAATATTTCATATCTATCCTACCTTAGTGAGTCCAAAGTCTTATACCTAACTTACTTCCTATCATAACTTGCTTTCTGCATGTGGTAAACTATAACTGTAGCTATATAATCTTCAACTCCCCCAGAGACCCAAGAAGGAAATAATATTAACTGAGTAAGCAGGAAGTACAAGCAAGCGACTTCCAAAACATGTGAGTAATGACAGAAACAGCTGCCTGCCTGGACAGTCACCCAAAGTTCCTCTGCAATGTTGGGGCGTCCATCTTCAGCCTATAGGTCTAGCATATCTGACAAACTTTTCTGTGAAGCAGGAGATTTGTGTCCTGCTTGTCTAATTAGGACAGCATGTCAGCAGTCGAGGTAGGGGCATTTTCTTGCCCAGTGGCTTAGTTTTGCCACAGAGAAACTAAATTCCATGTGGAGTTTCTTCGATGTCTATTATCTTCTCTAAAGTAGATTGGTGCTGCCAGGAGCAGACGTGTCTCATTGTATAAAAAAGAAAAATGTAGGTTATTAAAACATCTTAAATGCCATATTCTGTAGCTCTCTGAAGTGTTTGAAGATGACCTATCTATCTAAATTATATCTTTGCTTGACCTTGAAAACCTACCTAATGTGGCACAACTCCGAAACCTTGAAAATTGTACTCTACCAACTAGCCAATCCAGCTCGGAACCAGGCCTTGGCAGTGCAGTCAAGATGGCAAGCCCAGCCTGAGAGTTGCCCTAGCAAGGTTGGTTCTTTTTCTGGTGTGAGATCATTGCACAGATCAAGATTCAACGTTTGTTGGTTAGATGTGGGTGGACGCTATGCCCACCACTGGCCATGTTCAGGGTCTTGAAGCATTCCCTATAAAGCGGCACCTTCTCACAGTCTCACAGGTACCAATAGCCAAGCAATCTCACGGCCAAATTGGAACTCAGAGGTCTTCAAGGAAGTGCACGTTAAAATTAAAAGAAGGCCGTTTTAGATTCTTCATGTGGGTAAAAATGTAAAGTCCAGTTTGCACTGCAGGAGAATGACTGTCTTCATGCACTGTTGTGGAAGGCGAAGAGGCAGATCCATGCTGCAGAGCAATCCAGGATGTGCAAAGAAGGGAATGGGCCAGGTTCCCTGTGATCCACAACATGGCTTCCCTCAAGGGGAAGAAACATGGCTGCAGTGAGGCTCATCTACCCGGACAGTTGCTAACTCACCCTCCCATCAGAATGTCTTATACATGTCCGTAAGGAGGCAAAATAAAAAACACCCACAGCAACGTGTGCGCAATAGCAAAACTGGAAGACTTTAATGTCACCAGGAGGACAGAGAACGAGATGATATTGCTGTTAGTAGAAACCGACCAGCCTCCTGGCTTCCAGGCACGCCACAGTGAGACCAAATCTCCCTCACGATTCTGAGAGTAGGTAAAGAACACCGCAATAGTGTTGTACGTGGCAGAAAAAAATGAACTCACCTTGACCTTTAGCCCTCAGAAGGCAGAGGCAGGCTGATCTTTGTGAGTCCAAGGCCAGGTTGGTTTACATAGCAAGTTCCTGTCTCAGAAACAAATCAAATGAAATCAACTAAACAAATGTATAAATTATAAAGTATTTTTATCCCATGACAATTTCATACATACACATAGAATGTATCCTGATCAACATCTCTATTCGTCCCCCCAGCTCACCACTTCTTTTATGTCCCCTCCTCACTAAGCAATAACTAGTGCCCCCTGCTGGTCACTACCGCTGCTGGTCATTTTGACTCTTTGCGGGGTCTGCCACTCAGCTCCCAAATAACTCACAAAGAAAGTTATTCTTTCTTATAAATGCTGGGCCTTAGCTTGGCTTGTTTCTAGCCAACTTTTCTTAAATTATCTCATCTACTTCTTGCCTCTGGGTGTTTTCCTTTTCTTATTTCTGTATATCTTAGGTTCATCCTTATTCTGTGGCTGGTGGTGTGGCCGGGAGCCTGGCCCCTAGCCTTGTTCTATTGCTCCTTCATTGTTCTCTCCTTGTGCTCTCTCTCTCTCTCTCTCTCTCTCTCTCTCTCTCTCTCTCCTCCATTCCCCCAGATTTCTCCTATTTCCCTCTCTACCTGCCAGCCCCGCCCGTTCAGAGCATTATTAGACCATCAGGTGTTTTAGGCAGGCAAAGTAACACAGCTTCACAGAGTTAAACAAACACAACATAAAAGAATTCAACCCATCTTTGCATCCTTAAACAAACGTTCCAGAGCATAAATGAATGTAACACATCTTAACATAATATTCTACAACAAATTACTGCCACTGTAGGCCCATGGATGCTATAGTGATGTCACAGCACTCCTCCCCAGTCTCTGGCTTTTGCATTCTTTCCTTCCCCTCTTCTGTGCTGTTTCCTGAGCCTTGGCAGTGTGTACATCTGTGTGTAGAGTGTGTGTGTGAGTGTATGCGTGTCTGTATGTGTATGTGTGTGTGTTTGTATGTGTATGTATGTGTGTGTATGTCTGTGTAGAGTGTGTGAGTGTATGTATGTCTGTATATGTGTGTATGTCTGTGTAGAGTGTGTGTGAGTGTATGTATGTCTGTATGTGTGTGTTTGTATGTGTATGCATGTGTGTGTATGTCTCTGTATAGAATGTGTATGTGTGAATGTATGTCTGCATGTGTGTGTATGTCTCTGTGTATAGTGTGTGTTTGTGTGTATGTGTGTGTATTTGTGTGTGTGTGGTGTGATATAGATGCCCCATTTAGGACCGAGGACTTGTGGTTTTGTCCATTTTGACCATTCATGAGTCTCTACATTGTGCTGCCTGCCGCAGAGAGAAGCTTCTCTGGCCCAGATGGAGAGTGGTCCAGATTTACAGGGTGACTTTCTGGCATGGCTGCGTTGAGTTGAAAGATGGTGTTCTCAGATCTCGCTGGCTTCAGAAGCCTCCATGCACTGCTGTGGGAGGCGTGGGTGGGATCTGTTAGCCTGTTGCCTCAGCGTTCTTGGGGTTTGGTGTGGAGAGGGGAGGTTATGAGTCCTTTCCTGGCAGGTCTCTGGACTCCACCGTGGCCTCCTCTGTCTTGGAGTGTGACACTCTGGCTGAAGCCCCAGTTCTGCAAAGAAGAGGCCTGTCTTGTGTTTCTTGAAATCCGTGTCAGTTTGATGGTTTTCAGAAGCACTAAAACACCCTTGTCACCATCCATCCCATCTTTTGGGATTGAGGAATAAGAATCTTCCTCATGCTCAGTAACTGAATTGAAAACACAGACTGTATAGTGCTCTGAGCACATGATTAAATTGTTAAACAGCAAAATTAGAGGGCAAAACTGAGTCCCCATGAGGACAAACTGGTGAGCAATGCTGTTTTGTGTTTCTCTTCTGACTTGGCCGAGGAGGAATCCTCGAAGGACAATAAGATGCTCACTGCCTGATATTAGAAAACATCAATTCCAAATAGAATCATAACTTTCATCATTACCAACGCAGTCCTTATATGTGTATCCGCGCTTGCTAAAACAGTTTACCAAAACGCTGAGAGCTTTGCTTAGGTAACTGTAACTGATGGCTGTGGTCTTCAGCTTTTCTAACTGCTCTAAAGAAGTCTGGAGCAGAAAGCGCTTATCTTATCTTAAACAGGATAGTGTATCAGTGAGGAAATCCGGGGCTAGAGCTCGAAGCAGGAGCCCAGAGGCAGGAACTGAAGCAGAGATCAAAAGAATTCTGCTTCCTATTTTGACCCCTCTGGCTTGTTCGGCTACTTTTTTCTTTTACACAGCTCAGCCCCACCTGCCTAGGGATGGCTACACCCACGGTGGGCTGGGCCCTTTGTTCCTTAGTTAGCAATCAAGGAGATGGTCTACAGACATGCCCACAGGCCAGTCGGGTGGAGGCAATTCCTTAGCTGGACTTTCCTCTTCCCAGGTGACTTTAATTATTGTCAAGTTGACAAAAGCCAACCAGCAGGATGAATATCCAAAGGCCATTAGTGTAGTGATATTTTGTGTTTGAACAAATAAAGCTTGCCTGAAGGTCAGAGGGCAGAGCTAAGCCACTAGAGGTCAGGCAGTGGTGGCTCACACCTTTAATCTCAGGACTCGGGGTACAGACAGAACTCGTTAGTTCAAGGCCATCCTGGGCTACACAAAACTGATCGAGTCTAAAAGAGAAAGGGAACACACACAAAAGTAATCGCAGCACTTGGAAAAATATATCTTTAATCCCAGCACTAGGGAGGAGGAGACAGGAATTGACATGGCTGGGAGGAGAAGAGAATATAAGGCGGGAGGAGACAGGAGCTCAGTGCAGTCTGAGGAGGCGGTCTGAGGATAGGATTACTCTTAGGTCTGAGCATTGGTAGAAGAACTCTTTCATGGCTGGTCCTTATGTTTCTCTGATCCCTCGGCTTTTACTGATAGCTGACTCCGAGATTTTATTGTAAATACCAATTAGAATTCATGCTACACATTAGTAAGGCCTTGTTAGAGTTTGGAGACAATTTAAATGGTCACTATGTATAGCTTGTACACAGGTTTTTTTTTTTTTACGTAAATTGCATTCTAGCAAATTAAACCAGGAAATAAATACTTCAGTAATTACAGTTCAGTATTGGACCTTGGATCCAAGTTGTCTCTGCCTTGGCTCAATTATCTTAATATTAAAGCTAAATTTCTGAATGTAAAAAGTGATTATTACTAGCAGCATGATTAACTTTAGTAAATTTATTTTTAGCCATTAGTCTTGAGGGCAGTCAGTTTGATAATCAGGTTTTGCTGGGTCGGTGACGTTATTTTGTGTGCATGTCTGCGTGTGCGCAGCGTATGCATGTATGTGCATGTCTGCGTGTACGCAGCGTATGCATGTGTGTGCATGTCTGCGTGTGCGTAGCGTATGCATGTGTGTGCATGTCTGCGTGTGCGCAGCGTATGCATGTGTGTGCATGTCTGCGTGTGCGTAGCGTATACATGTGTGTGCATGTCTGCGTGTGTGCAGCGTATGCATGTGTGTGCATGTCTGCGTGTGCGCAGCGTATGCGTGTGTGTGCCTGTGGAAGATAGGTTGGTGTAAGATGTCTCCCCCCTTTGTTCTCAACCTTATTTTTTGAGACAGGGTCTCTCAGTGAATCTGGATCCTACTGATTGGCTAAGTGTAGCTGACTAGTGAGTCCTGGGATCCTCCAGCCTCTGTCTGCTAAATGTGTGATGACAGGAACTGCTACCATCATTTTTCCATGGGTCCTACTGTGTGTACAGCAAGCCTTTAATCTATGAAGCCATTTGCCCAGATCACCGTGTCTCTGACACCCCGCTCAGTAGCTTTAGAGCTTTGGGGCCATTTCCGGGCCTCCCAGTCACCTGGCAGCAATAATGCAGGTTAAAGGAGGCGCGTCTGTCTTAGTTACCTTTCTGCTGCAGCGACGAGAAACCATGACTAGGCAACTTATTGGCTCACGGTTTCAGAGGGTGAGTCTATGGCCATCATGGTAAGGAGCTGGAGGAGTAGCTGAGAGCTTACATGTCCAGACCATATATGCAGAGAGCTAACTGGGAATGGTGTGGGTTTTGAAACATCAAGCTCCGCCCACAGTGACATATATCCTCCAACAAGGTCACACCTCCTAGTCATTTCTAACTGTTCCCCCATCTAGGGATTAAACATTCAGGTATATGAGCCTATGGGGCCATTCTCATCCACACCACCGTATCTGGCAACGTTACTTCCCAGTTTCTATTGAATAGAACTCACTTTCCTTAGGAAAGTAGAAACTGGTTGCTATTTCCCCCGTTTTCATTTTTATCCAGTTAATTAATTCAGGAAGTATTAATTAGTTATACTCTATCAGGGCCTGGTGTAGGTGATGGGCATATTTTGATGAACAATACTGACAAAATTTCCTGTCCTTAGAAGTTTTAGTCACAGGAATTGGATAACAAAATCAACGGGGAGATTATACGGTGAGTAGGAAGCTGGGAAGAAACACAGAAGGAGAAGAAAGCACAAGAAACAGAACCGAAGGGAAGCTCAGCAGGAAAAAGCACTTCCGCCAAGCTTGATATCCCAAGCTCAACGCCCAGCACCCTGCAGTAGGAGACAGTTGATTCCTCATGCTCACAGTGGCATGTGCACCCACTCTTTCAAAACAAATGAAGTTGTTGAAAAAGAAGAGATAAGGGGCGTTGCTGGAGGGGGTGAGTTCACACAGGAGGTCAGGGAAAACCCAGTCGAACAGATGCTGTTGTGGGAAGACACTGTGACTCCCTAATACATACACACAGCTTGAGTCAGCTTTCCTTCATTTCCAGTTTGCCAGTCTTCCCTTCTCCAGAAACTTACTAACGATGGGGAATGATTTTGGAGTTTTATTACTTTAAAAATGTCAGTGTTAACAAGCGGCTCTTTCCTCCTTCTCTTTCTCCACCTTCCCCAGCTCCCTTTGAATGTCTCTGCCACGTTGCTGGAGGACACGCTCTAAAAGAGAATACTGTTGAGAAGTCTTCCTAGAGGAGGCAGAGGGAAACCCAGGGGAGGTTGACTGAGGCTAGAGAAACAATCACAGTATTTGCCCCTTGGGAAAGTCTTGTGCCCCAAAGTTTGGTTGATGAAGAAGGACTCTTGGATTCTTTCACTCACACCACAGGCAATAGGGAGAAAATATTCTTTAAAAGCTTCAATGAGGTAGCAATTTATTTATCTCTTTCTTTTTAGTTTATGAAAAGGTCGACATTTGTGTGTGTGTATGTGTGTGTGTGTGTGCATGTGTGTCATGGTGCACATGTGGGGGTCAGAGGGCAACATTTTAGGAGCTGGTTTTCACTTGTACCCTATGGGCGCCAGGGATCAAACACAGCTTGTTGACTAATGTTCCCTTACTTGCTGAGCCATCTTGCCATACTTTTTATTTTTATTTATTTAAAAAATTAAAAAAAATTAAACACAGAATCTTGTTATGTAGCTCAGGCTGGCTTTGAACTCAAGACACTGCCCCCCTTGGGTCTCCCATTGCTGAGATTACAAGCTTTTACCACCCCGGTCCCATTTCAATTTCATCACTAAGTGGTGGCAGAAGATAATCAGTTTTATAAAATCACACAATGTTTTCAGTATGAGGCTTTAAAAATACTTTATGTGAGCATGCCTGAGTGCGTGTCCTGTGCAGCACACGCAGAACCAGTGGAGGTCTGAGGAGGGCGTCAGATCCCCTTGTGGGAGATCCGCCTTGTGGGTGCTGGAACTGAACCCCTGTCCTCTGAAAGAGCAGCCAGGGCTCTCATCCACTGACCCATCTCTCAGCCCCTCCAGTACAAGTTTAAATTCTGTATGCTTTAGGGTGTAAAACGTTATTAAACTTGTGCTTTTATAACCCATGTTTGCTCCAGTTTCCAATTATTTTTGGTGGTAGCGGCCAAGGACAGCAGGTTTGTATTCACAGGGTCAGGCTGCGCCCCAAAGGGTAAGAAGTGTGAACAAACAGGAAGCCTGCCGCTGTTCACCAGAAGCCCGGCAGAAGCAGGAGGAAGATTACAGCGTCAGACGGAGTATTTATGCCTAATGAGAGGCAGACACTAATACAAGTTCAAGGTAACTTTGTGGCAAGTCATCCAGTCTCGTTGCTCCAGGCCCCTCACCGAAAAACGAGGACACCACAGGGTTAAAGTGACGACCAGTCTGACTAAATTCACAAAGGTATCTACGGTGATGGTATCAAAACTCTTGTGAAGTCTAGTGTGCAGATAAATCTCTAGGACTGGCGAGAAGGCTCACCAGGCAAAAGCACTTGTCAAACAAGCCTGGCAACCCCTGTATGATGCCCAGATCCTGCTTAAAGTCGGAAGGAGAGAACCAACTACGTAAAGTTGGCGTCTGACTCCACATGCGTGTCATGGAATGAGCGTGCACACACTCCACAATAGTTCTTTTTCTTTCTCTCTCTCTTTTTTTTTTTCTTTTTCTCAAAAGGCCAGAAAAGGGCACCAGATTTCATCATAGATGTTTGTGAGCCACCATGTGGTTGCTGGAAACTGAACTCAGGACCTCTGGAAGAACAGTCAGTGCTCTTTACCTCTTAGCCATCTCTCAGCCCCCCCCCCCCCCTTTTTTAAAGAAAAAGATAAATCTCTCATAAATTTGATTTTACCATCAAAACCTGCTCTAGCGAGTTTTATTAGCTCGGTCAACACAGAAAGGTTTATTAAACCCTCATTCTGTGTCTTGGAATTCAGTTGATCTTAATCCAGGTCTTGTAATGGACGGAAAAGATTCCCAACGTCATTAAAACTCTAGTACATCATGCCAGATGGTCAGACTTTTAGAAAGGTTTTTGTGCACCCTGCAGGACTCTCGGGTCAGGTGGGAAGGCGGGCGGACCTGGGCGCAGCGCCCGAGGATTAGAAGCCGGAACTCCGGCTCCGCCCATCGGTTGGCGTTTAGACCCCTGCCGGGCACTCCGCAGCCAGCGTGGCCGCGCCCTCCCGGAACTGGCGGCCGGCGCGGCGGTGCGAGCCATGGAGGTCCTTCCCGCGGGCGGGACGCAGGAGCCGCTGCTGCAAGCTGAGGCGGCGGCGGAGCTCTCGGCAGCCGAGGGCGACGAGGAGCCGCAGCCCCACGGCCGCACGAGCCGCACGGCGTCCCTAGTGAGCGGGCTGCTCATCGAGCTCTACAGCTGCACCGAGGAGGATGAGGTGGCAGCCGGCGGGGACCGTGCGTCCCGGGGTCGCCCCCCGCGCAGCGACAGCCTGGATAGTTCCACCGAGACCTCGGGTTCCGACGTATTCCTGGGAGGTCGCGGTGTGGGCGACTCCCGAGTGCTGCAGGAGCTGCGGGAGCGGCCGAGCCTGCGGCTCCAGATGCAGTACCTGCGGCAGAAAGGTGAGCGGCGGCGCGGGGACTCCTGCCCATCTGTGCCACTTGCCCACCTGCGCCACCGGCTCTCCTTTCTTCCTAAGTTACCAGTCTACTTTGCGCTGTTTGCGCCTCCAGCCAACCTGCCCTCCTGCGCCACCTGTCCATCCGCGCCATTTGCGCCCCTACTCCACCTGTGCCAGTTGCGCCACCTGTCCACTTGCGCCATTTGCGCCCCTACTCCACCTGTGCCAGTTATCCTCCTGGTCGCTGGCGCCCTGTCGCACACCCGGAGAGTGTAACTCCTGGGGACTTACAGTCACACTTTCACTGCGTCTATTTCCAACCCCCTCTGCTGGTGTGGCTCAGAGCGTGGTCGAGTCTCCCCACCTCCCTCAGCCCCTCAGGTGCCCAAGGCCCAAGGCAGTCTAGACTCTACCTTCGCCTGAACAGCTGTTAGGACTAGTTTGGAGTTTCTTCCTTGTGTACAAGAAGTTATCTAGAGGACGCTGGGAGGAGGGAAATAGCCGACTTCCAGGACTTTCCACCCCACCCCTTCCCCAAGCCATCCACTTGGATATGGTTTAACTAGGGAGGCAGAATAATTCGATAATGCAGTTTCGCTGCAGGTTTAATCTGGGTCTCTGGAAAGGATTGAGTGCATTTAACTGCTGCAACCTTCCGCCAGCCTGGAGAGCTGAGAAATGACCTTGGTTTCCTCGGAGCAGAGCCTAATTTGATATGTCTTTTGTTATCAAACTCCGAGGCACACGTTCTGGTTAGATGATGATTATTTATCCTCAATAATGATAGCTTGTGTTTCAGCCACCCTCGCGTTTCTTGCAAGTATCGTCTTTGTGCTAAGTGACCCTGGGAGGGATAAAGCGAATTATACATACAGTACTCATGCACCGACAATGTCCAGTCTAGCTGGTTCCAGAAAACAAAACAAAACAAAACAAAAAACAAACTAGAAGAACAATAAATCTATCTGCTTTCTCCTACCTCTGTAAACAGTTTTCAGCTTCCTTTTCTGGCTTCCTGGTCAAGTTTCCCCCCTGGAGCTGACTATGGTACTTTGACTGGAGTTGGGTCATTTGATTTTATATGATTATCCAGCTGTGGTAAGAAGTGCGTCTGTGCCCAAACTCTTGCTACGGGGCAATAGTTCAGACTCCAACAGAATCCGTTCTGAAAATTTTGATTTGATTTCCTTGTTTGAGAGAGCTGTTCACATTTCACTACCAGGAAACTTTGGTGACTGCTCATTTCCTTTTGGTAGAGGGAAACTGGCAAGCCAAAGTTTGCAGGAGAAGTCGGCAGTTTGCCAGTGGGCGTGGGCACTCTATTAATCACTCACGGGACCTGGATGAGTCCATTTCTCCCCAGTTTTCATCCCATTGCTCACCCAGTTGCCCGCGTACCCTTGCTTTCCGTGCAGTTGACTGCGTTGGTTGAAGAAGACGCCGCATAGTGACGTACTGTCTCTGTTGATAAACATCCCTAGAGCACCGGTTAGACAGCCGGGTGATCCCTGCAGTTGTTCGCTGAAATGATGCTCGTTGGGTCTGATCGTTTTCAGCCTCAGAACCCAGCTGTTCCGACGCAAGTCTAGGAGCTGTGCTCACTGGGTTACACACAACGCAGATAACCTGAGTGGTAATTTTCTTCTCTCACCGTTGCCCGTTTCACTGATGCACCAACATAGCACCTTCCCAGCTAGCGTGTGGGTCTGTGGTTTAGGGGGCGGTAACAAGGTGGCTTCTGAAGGAAACCGGGCTGTGTGTGGTGAAGGTCTGAACTTTGGAGTCAGATTCCCTAGTTGACATGCTGCTACTGTTTCTAGCTTTGGGCCTACGTTAATGTGTGTTAAGTGCTCAGGGAAGGTTAGAGATAATTTTCATTATAAACCCATTTATTATATAAGGATAAAGGTCAGTTTTCCAGCTGACCAGTTTCCTTTGTTTCTTAGTGAGAAACAGGAGTTGGCACGGAGACAATTCTGCCTGTATTATGTTTATTTAACTGTAGATATTACTGTAGGAGACATTTCTACATGGGGATCAGAACATGTTCCCATAAGTAGTACATAATACAGAGAAATGAAGAGTTGTAAATACTTTAAGAAACACCAAAAATTAGATAGGGTTTTCATATTATCTGTCTGTGCACCATCTGTGCGCAGTGCCTGCCAAGGTCAGGAGGAGGTGTCAGATCCCCTGGACCTGGACCTACAGGCAGTTGTTAGCCCGGGTGTGTGCTAGGATTTGAACCTAGTCCTTTGGAAGAGTCAGTCAGTCAGTGATCTTAATTGCTGAGTCATCTCTCTAGCCCAAGATGTAGGGTTATTTGATCCTTTTAGAGCAAATACATTTTCTACCACATATAGAAATTTACTGAGAAGGTTATTAGAAGACCATAGACTTAAAGCTAGCACAACCACATTCATCTACATCATAAAATGTGAAGGCATTATTTGCTTTTAACTGACAATTGATAAAGCTGTTTGTAGCTGGTTTCTATTTTTTGTGGTCTTGGGGTCTGAACAACCGGAACCTTGCATGTGTTAGGCAAGGCCTCTACCACTGAGACATCTTTTACCTTTTGTCTGTTTTTGTGTGTACATACATGTGCATGTAGAGCCCAGTGTGCCACATTGGCTGTGTTTTTATGTGGGTGCTTGGCTAGGTGAGTTTGCATTGCTGTCTCCACAGCCCTTGAGTTCTTGAGACTGGATCTTAGTTGCGCTGTCTGGCTTTGAACTCGGGATCCTCCTGCCTTAGTCTCTCGAGTAGGCGGTGTTTTAAGTCGGCCTGAAGCTCAATAGTTGTTAGTTTGCCAAACATTGGAAGGTAGATGTGTACCTGGAGCTGGTTACTGTAAAAGTAGGAGTCTTTGCTTACGTGTTACATGCGGTGTCTAGGATGGCATTTATCTGAGAGAATTTGTCTCACGAGTACAGTGGGAGATGAATGGGTACCTCACTGGACTGGGATGCCCTGGCTGAATATGTATAAGTTGTCTTAGACGAAGAACAAGAAGGAGTGGGTTTAAATGCATTTTTCTACATAGGTAACTTTTGGCTAGTAGCACACTGGGGACTTATCTCTCTCTTTCTTTCCCGATAGATTCTAGTGAGCTGAGGACAATCCTTCGCGAGCTGAAGTACAGGATTGGCATCCAGTCGGCGAAGCTACTCCGGCAGCTGAAGCAGAAAGACAGACTTCTGCATAAAGTTCAGAAGAACTGCGACATTGTGACCGCCTGCTTGCAGGCTGTGTCGCAGAAGAGAAGTGAGTCCTGGGGTCTGGGGTGTTTGTCCCTCCTTGGCCACTTTTGCCGGTAGTGAAGCTGCAGCAGGCACTGCTTGGCTATAGTTTGAAAAGTTCAGGAACCTACCAAATAATACAGCTTCCTAATGAATGCTTTGTGCCTAATGTTAAATCCTAGTTTTGTTATTCACCATTTGAGGGGAATAACCGAGAACAATAGAGAAAAACACTTCTCTCTGACGATGGTTACTGCTTATGCAACAGCAGGTGCCTCAACAAGCACCGAGTTGATGTCACTTAAAGTCGTGTCCTTGCTTCCTTAAGCTCTGTGCTCTAATGGGATATTAAACAATTGGCCTAGCCAATGAGGGCCGCTTACAGCCTGCTCTGAAATCTAAGAAGGGCAAAGCATTTGAACAAATGAAGCCTGTGTCTTGCGGTACCCACTTTCAGCTAAGAGCTGCCTAGCTTGTTAACGGAACTGAACTGCTCAGCTACTGATCCATCTTCATTGTTATTAAAACTTTTCAGTTGATTTGTAATTCTCCGTACAGTTGCGTTGTGTTTGGTTTTGCTAACTTGTCCCTGTTTCTGTTTTGCCTTCTTTGTTGACATGCAGCCTGGCAGAGTGGGGTTCAGGTATGGCAAACGCAGGCACAAGAGCTGCTATGATCAGACGCCTGGGGCAGTTTCTTGGGAGCATGTCAGAGTGGCTTTTTCTTTTTACTTTCTCCTCTGTCATGTTTTATATGTAAACAGATTGAAGTTTTTTTTTGTTTTGTTTTAATTTAAAAATTAAGATGTATCTGTTTTCATGAAACAGATTCCAGGGCTTAATTAGTTAGTTTGTAATAATAAAATCCCATCTGATGGTGAGTTTCCTGCCTCTCTTCCATATATTGCTGTTTGCTAGTCTCTATTTATTGACAGTTTTGGCTGAGAGGTTTCATGTAATGCATTTGAAGCAGAATGCGGTTCAGTGATCACAGTGGTCATGAGGGTCCACACCGGGAGGAGCGCAGTGGAGTAGGCGAACTTTCCTGTAGTCAGGAGCTTATCTGGTGAGCCAGAGGAGGGTGATGGAAGTGGGTGTGTGCATGGATCTGCATGCATGTATGTCTACGTAGAGTTGGCATGCATTATACATGATCACTTTTCATGGATTCTGACTCACTCAAATGTGCTAAGTAAACATGATTTCCCCTCTTTTCTAGTAGGAAAGACTGGTTTTGATTTCTTTCTTTCAACTTTGTGTCTATCTACTTAATTATTAGCTTTTCTGCAAGAAGTTAAAAGCACAAGCTGGCGGAAGCATGGAGTTCTGATGTGGAGAAAAGACACGGGGAAGGGTGGGGCAGACGAGAGGAGCCGGAGCTTGCTGGATTTGTAGATTTTAGATGTATTTGATTGACAGAAGGATTGACCTTTGTGTTTTTCAGACAATGTGCCCACCAGCACCAAACTCAACTTGTGAGTCTGTGACTGCATCCTCCTTATATATTTTAAAATTATGTCTCTTAATTCTAGCCATTTTTTTCTTTCATTGTAGAGACTGTGGGGCTGTCTGGAGCCTTTCCCAACAAGCTCAGTTCTTTCCTTGGTAATACAAGTGCGTTAGCGTTGCAGCCTCTACACTCATTGCTACTCTTTCTGCAAAGCCAACCAACTGCAAACATACTGAGAGTTCCTAAGAACTGGGGTTCCACTGCCGTTCAGAACAACTGCTCCTGCTTTAGTAGCAGCTGGCAACAACATAGTCAAATATAGTGTGTTGACTTGTTTTATTAAATGCAAAAGTTGGGATTGGGGAGATGACTTGGTGGTTTAGGGTGCTTGAATGAGGAGCTGTTGAGTCGGAGCCCCAGAACCTAAGTGGAAACAGCTGCTTATACCTTACAGTTCTTTACAAACGCCTCACGGCAGTATCTCAGTTACTGTCCTGTTGCTGTGAAGAGACACCATGACCGGTGCGTTTTATAAAAGTGAGCATGTGTTTCATTTATTCGGGGGTTTGCTTACAGTTTTAGGGGACTGGCCCATGACCATCATGTGTGGCGGCAGGCAGGCATGGTGATAAAACTGAGAGCTTTCTTCTGGTTCCTGCAGGTGAGACTGAGAGAGAGGAACAGAGGGAGAGGGAGGGGGAGAAACAGAGTCAGAGAGAGACAGGGCCTGCCGTGGACTTTTGAGACAAGGTCACACCTTCTAATCCTTAATCGTTCACCACCTGGGAACCAGACACTCAAATATGCGAGACCATGAGGACCGTTCTCATCAAAGCCACCACAGACAGTGTTTCTTCATTAAAACTGGGGCAGGAATAAGAAAAGCACGGTCTGCCAAGTGTGGTGGGATGTCTGTGTGCTCTCAGGAGACTGAGGCAGGAGGATCAAGGTTATGGGATAAGCCTGGGCCACATTGCCAGACTCTAGCTCAAAAAAAAAAAGTCAAACAGGAAGGAGGTCAGGATCAATGTTTGTCTTATAGAAGAATATGTCTTCTTTCTATATCACCTAAGAGTATCTATTTTAATAAACATTTTAATACTGATTAAAAATATCAGCACAGCTGTGATCATTTATTGAGTATATGCCTTATGCTCAACTATTGCCTTATGGTACCTCCTTTAGGGACCTTGTATTAGAATATTGAGATTCCGCAAGTTTAACTATTTGCCCAAAGTCACACTACTGAGTGAGAAAGAATTAAAAGATAACACCCTCAAAAGTCCCCGTTTTCCACCATAAGCCACAAGCGCTCTGTTTATTCCTCTAGTTCTACGATATTGTCACAGCATTGCAAAATTTGTAGTGTGCAAAAAACAAGGTAATCCCTGGTTTATAGCATGCTCTGCTCTAGTACAGCCTGCACAGGAAGGAAATGCTTATCTCGGCTAAGTGACTGGATCGTACAAACGTAGTTTGGCGTGTAGGAAAACCCACTTAACTAGGACAATGAAAAGAACCAAAGGAATGTTGGGTCAGGAGGATCAAGAGTTTGAGTTCAGACTGTGTTACGTAGTGAGACCCTATCTCAAAAAAAAAAAAAAAAAAACCAAAAAACAACAACAACAAAAAAACCAACATAAAACTCCTCTAAACTCTAAACAAACAAACAAAACAAGCAAAAACCATGGTGCAGGATCAGTACTTGTCTGATGGAGGAGATATTTCCTTCATATTTATCTAAGGATGGGCTGTTGAGGTATTTACGTGTTTTGCTGAATCTCCTTTTCCTGAAAGCAGAAGCCATGTTCTTAGCCTCACATAGCTTTATAATCTGCTTTGCAGATTTTGGGTGGAAGGCTGCTACAAATCAAGCAATAAAACATAGCTGTAACTTTAAAGCCGAGATGAGAGGAAGCATGAGCAAAGTATGAATATATGTGGCCGTGTCGAAGCCTTGCCGACCACACACAGGTTTATCAGAGAGCTGGCAGCCTTGCTTTAGTAACGAATTTGCTGTAGCATCCTGCATCTCGTTTCTTATAAATGCCTACAAGATCCAAATGCCTTGTCAAATAGGTGAGAGTCCTTTGTGTGTTTATGTGCTGGTGCTCATGTGTGTGCCGTTGTGCATGTGTTCCGTTGTGTATGTATGCACATGTACAGGCCTGTGTGTGTTGCGCGCATGTGTGTGCCTGTACGTGACGGTCAGAGGCCAGTGTTTGGGAGTTGGTTTTCTCTCTCTACTGTATGGGACCAGGGGACTGAATTCAGGTGCATAGGCTTGGAGACAAGACCTTTATCCTCGGAGCCAGCCCACTAGCTCTAGACACTGTTCTTCAGTCTGTTATTTTGTTTTGTTTTGTTATGGTGTTGCAGTAGTGAACAGTTTTCTTTCAGTCATGGCTTACACAACTAAAATGGATCTAAATGCCTAAGCAGGCTGGCAGACATAGTTAAAAGTCCAGGGACATGTAACAGATCCAGGTGCTTGGACAGAATCTTTGCAAAGGACAGTCACTGCTGAGCAGTTTGTCCTCCAGCCAGCAACCCCGTGTGAATGAACGGATTTATTCTCCCAGAGCTCCAGAAACTCCAAAGTTCACTTTCCTTGGTCCCTCGGGCCTCCTGCTCGGTAGGAATCAAGAAATAGATTCTTTGTATGTGAGCAAGAGTGAAATTCTGCAGAAGGAGAAGGCTCGGGCGGCTCTGAAGCGACCGTGGTACCGACAGTCTGCTCAGTTTGTTGGTGCAGTGTCTGTGCGTGTTTAATTTTGCTCATTACTAGTGTAAACCAACACCTTTGCATGATATTATTGGCTGTCCTGGTACCATTTTGTGTGAGGTGCCCATTTCCCTTGATAAACAGTCTGGCATTTTCTTACAGATTTGATGGGATTGTGTGTCACATACATGTCTTACAAACGTGTCCCCTATTTGTTTATATTTTGTCATTTCACTCTTATGAATGTTACCAACTGAGCAACAGTGCTAAGTTCTACAGAGCAGATTTCACAGTCATGTGACCTGTGCTTTCAGAGAGTCCATGCTCACTAGGGCCTCTCCAGTGGTTCAGTGCTCTGTGGTTGATGTCTTAAAGTTCTCAGTTTTGAGGGGCAGGTGGTGACAGGAACAAGGTTTAATGTAAACCAAGGTGGCTTTGACCTCAGGCTCATTATGTCACTGAAAATGACCTGGGATTTGTTTTAATTTGTTAACCTTTTGAATAATTTAATAATTCACACAAAATATTTTGATCATACTCACCCCTAGTACATCTCCTGCCCCCGTCTCCCTTCCCTGGTCCCTCTTCTCACAACCACCCTTTTAACCTCTTGGTGAGAAAAGAAATTTTGTGTGTCACTGAATTTACTTAGTGTTGCTTATGTGAGCATGGGCGTGGGGATTGTTTAGTGCAGCACGGGCAACTTACCAGTGACTACACCACTGAAGAAGATGGCTCTTCCTCCTCCACCATCCTGTGCTAATCGCTCCTTAGTGAGCAGCGGGGCCGTGAGATCTATCTTCCTCCTCCCGATCATGACAAGATGTTGAAGGACCCAATCTTCTGTTGATAACTACAGCTGCTGAGTTCATGAATGCCAATGCCACGCTGTGTCTAGAAGACGGCTTTGTGCAACACTCCTTCCTATCTTCCAGCCCTTACCTTTCTCTGTCTCTCATTTCCCAGTGTTTTCCTGAACCTTGGAGGGGGTGACAGTGATATTTCAGGATGAGTAACTGTCACTCACTCAACAGTCACTTATTCTCAGAACTCTGACTAGTTATGAGTATCGGTCATAACTTCTTTCCACCGCGAAACCAGGCTTCTCTGACTGTGACTGAGAGCAGCACACTTACAGGCATAATAAATATTTAGAAAGCAGTTCGAGGGCACAAGACCTCAGTGTAGCAAGACAAGTAGTAGCTTGCCCCCTGGGGTGCATGGAGTGGACCTCAAATGCAAACACAAACAGTTGGTTATTCCCATAACAGTCATGCTGTTATTGTACCATCGGATATATTTTACCTGGCAGTTTGATTGTATAGCATGCAGCATCCATAGCAAGTTGAGATTATTGGTGCCTCCCACTCACCGCCCCAAGCAGTTTGTAAAACACCTTCTGGAACCATGAAAGCTAGCCAGCAGGGAGGAAGGTTCCAGATCCCTTCCTACTTGATTTCTCTATATGATTTTGAACTTTTGATCCTCCTGTCTCTACCACCCAAGTGTTGAGATCACAGGCAGGTACTGTTATACCCAGTTATGTGGTGTTGCAGAGCAAACTGGGGGTTCATGGATGCTAAACCAACACTCTGCTGACCGAGTGACTTCCCCAGCCCTCAGTGTATGAGAGGAGACTCCATAAGTCATGAAGTCAGCTTTGTGTTTAAGGCTGGCGCTTTTTCGGTCCTGTATAAGAAATATTTTCCTTCTTGTTCTTTAACCCCACACTCAAGACACATCAGATTCCAGAGATTTTGTTCTATTTTGTTATTTTTATACTGCTGTGGCTCGAGCCGAGCCACAACCCCAGCCTAAAAGCTTTGTTATTTTGTGATTATTTCCTTATCCTGGTCTAAACCCACATGTACTTTCTTTCTGAAGTCATCTCAGTGCGTAACCGTCCTGTCACATAGCAGCTTTGCCACATAGTCATATTTGTGGGCATAAAATTATTAGGAATATTTTGGGGGTGCTTTAGAGGTGTAGCTCAGCGGTCAAAACTTGCTCGCTCACTCCTCACTCGCTTAGTCAGTCGGTCTCCACTCACCCTCTCTCTCTCTCCTCTCTCTCTCTCTCATACACACTGGGACCTGGCTCCTGGGTGTTCTTCCCTGGGTGAACTCTCTCTCCTAAGAAAGCATGAGTTTTCCTTTCTTTATAATTCTGCCTCAATATATATACATGGTTCTGAAATACCACATAACGATGTCAAGCCTGGTTGTGAAAGGCTGGGTAAAGTTTCTGTCTGAGATAAAAGCTCGATAAACCACAAAGTCTCTGGGGCCTGATTTGCTGTTGGGTTTCTGGGAGAATTCACATGCTGTTCCTTTGCGGGAGTCAGAACAAAGTTAGACGTGAGTCCTGCAGCTCGGGTCAGGCTGTCCTGTAGAACAGTTACCAGATGATCAGCTGGCCTGGGAGGGGCCTGCTCATTCTTTCCTATTCTTTGCTTAGTTAACTCTGAGCAGTAGGTGCCTGCGCACTTCTGAGGGTGTGGACTGAAGAGTCAGCGTTTAGTAGCACCTTGCCTGATGAAGTAGTTCAGATAGGAATTAGACCCGGGCCTCTGTCCTTCAGTGGGCCGCAGCGTGTGTGTGTGTGTGTGTGTGTGTGTGTAAGTCAGTGCAGGGAATTAGACCTGGGCCTCCGTCCTTCAGTGGGCCGCAGCATGTGTGTGTGTGTGTGTGTGTGTAAGTCAGTGCAGGGAATTAGACCTGGGCCTCCGTCCTTCAGTGAGCTGCAGCATGTGTGTGTATGTGTGTGTGTGTAAGTCATTACAGGGAATTAGACCTGGGCCTCCGTCCTTCAGTGGGCCACAGCATGTGTGTGTGTGTGTGTGTGTGTGTGTGTGTGTGTAAGTCAGTGCAGGGAATTAGACCTGGGCCTCCGTCCTTCAGTGAGCCGCAGCATGTGTGTGTGTGTGTGTGTGTGTGTGTGTGTGTGTAAGTCATTACAGGGAATTAGACCTGGGCCTCCGTCCTTCAGTGGGCCGCAGCATGTGTGTGTGTGTGTGTGTGTGTGTGTAAGTCATTACAGGGAATTAGACCTGGACCTCTGTCCTTCAGTGGGCTGCAGCGTGTGTGTAGAAGTCAGTTCAGGAAGAAGTCCGTTCTCTCCTTCCACCTTGATGTTGGTTTTGGGGGAATCAGTCAGGTCATCAGGCTTGCGTGGCCCGTGTCTTACTCATTCACCAGCCCAGTGCACTCTCTCTCTTCCTTCCTCTTCTACTATGATAGAGACTAAAGCAGTGCCTAGAAAATAGCAGTTGGGAGACCGCTGTCCTTCTCTGTTGTGATAAACACCTGGCCAAAAGCAACTGGGAGGAAAGGGTTATGTTACAGCTAATAGACTACATGAACTAGGGGGAAAGGGTTTATGTTATGGTTGGTAGACTGCCACAGATGGAGTTTAGGGCAGGAACTCATGCAGATGACAAGGAGGAGTGCTGCTGACTGGCTTGCACCCCAGTATTTTGCTTAGCCTGATTTTGTTGTTGTTATTGTTTTGTTTGTTCCAGACAGGGTCTCATTATGCAGCTCTGGCTGTCCTTGAACTCACCATGTGGCCTCAAAGTCACAGAGATCCGCCTGTCTCTGCCTCCTGAGTGCTGGGATTAAAGGCCTGCACCACTATGCCCAACTCAGCCTGCTTTCTTTTTCTTTTTATTTATTTATTTATTATGTATACAATATTCTGTCTGTGTGTATGTCTGTAGGTCAGAAGAGGGCACCAGACCTCATTACAGATGGTTGTGAGCCACCATGTGGTTGCTGGGAATTGAACTCAGGACCTTTGGAAGAGCAGGCAATGCTCTCAACCTCTGAGCCATCTCTCCAGCCCTCAGCCTGCTTTCTTACACAACTCAGGATCACCTGCCCAGGGGTGGGCACCACTCACAGTCAACTTTATCTTTACACGTGGTCATTAATCAGGGAAGTGCCCTTATAGACTGGCCCACCAGCAGTCTGATCAAGACATTTTCTTAACTGAGGTTTCTCCTCCCAGATTACTCCGGTTTATGTCAAATGGACAAAACCCGAAACCAACAAAGCCAACCAGGACACCAATGATACAGTGGGGAAGACCCTTTCTTTCAAAGAAGCTGTGATATTTAGAGTCTTTTCTCAGGGGCCCGGGCACCCTTGCCCACCTGTTTCTACTAACTGTGGGCTCATTGGCAGGGTTAATTGACTGAGCATATCTGGAGGTGATCTGCATAGGATTCCAAAGGTCACCAGCACCTTCAAGCCCTTCTCTTAGGGCTGGAGAAGTCTTCCAGGTTGAAGGTTTGGTGGTTGGTATTGTATATCTGGGCTTCAGTATGCATGTGCTCATTGAGCACTCTACTTTAAAATCTTTTTATTTTATTTTATTTTATTTTATTTTATTTTTTTTTTTTCCCAAGACAGGGTTTCTCTGTGGCTTTGGAGCCTGTCCTGGAACTAGCTCTGTAGACCAGGCTGGTCTCGAACTCACAGAGATCCGCCTGCCTCTGCCTCCCGAGTGCTGGGATTAAAGGCGTGCGCCACCACCGCCCGTGAGCACTCTACTTTAGATGATGTCTTCCGTCTTAGGGATTTTTTATCTCTGTGAAGAGACACCATGACCATGGCAACTCTTATAAAGAAGACATTTAATTCTGGCTGACAGTTTCAGAGGTTTAGCCCATTATCATCAGGATGGGGAGCGGCATGCAGACAGGTGTGGTGATGGAGCTAAGAGTGTCACCTCTTGCAGGCAACAGGAAGTCAACTGAGGCACTGGGAGGTATCCTTAGCATGGGCAACCTCATATTCCACCCCCACAGTGACACACTTCCTCCACACCTCCTAATAGTGCCACGCCAAGAGGTGATGGGGCCAGTTACATTCAAACCTCCACAGGCGGAGAATAGGAGACAAAGACAGGAGGTGGAGCACGAGGGGCAAGGGGGAGGGACCAGAGGGACAAATGACTGTCTCTGGGTAGAGAGGAGAGGCAGATGTGGCCTATAGTCAAACGTAAAGGGGAAAACCTCGTGTTAGGATTAGGTGTTTAATTTGAATTTGTATGTTAATCAGGTGAGTCAAAGGGGGCTTCTGATTGCTGCGCTTCAATACTTTGATAGCTGGACCTTGGTAGTCAGCATCAGGAGGAGGAAAAGGCCAAATAAAGGAATGAAGCTGCTGGCTAGCTTTAGATAAATGTGATCTAACGGGTTTCTTTTTTCCTCACCCATTCCCTCTAAGGGTGAGGAGGGCAAGGCCTACCAGGGCCATGTTTGCCATGCTCAGTCTTGCTAGAATCCCTTCAGGGGTTTTACCCTGTCAGCAAGCAAGCAAGCAATTAGTCCTGCGGTGGACAGCAGCTGAATGCCTTTTCTTTCAGCTGGATTCTGGCACTATCTATATGGACAAAGGTACCCCCACGCCAGAGTAACTCCCAGCTTGCTTCAGTTGTGCTAGACCCCGCCTTCCCACAATCCACTGCTTCAGTCACCTAGAGCAGCTCAGGGAACTCAGGGCAACAGCACGCGGACCTCATCAAGGCTGCTGATGCCTGGCCGATGGATGCACGCTGCTCATCAAGTTGGGCAGTGCATGACTTAGGACGTGGCTTCCACGTGCTCTCTGGCCGACGCGATGCATGCTGCTCATGGGAGAGCGTCCCTGCTTCCACACGCTCTCTGGGCAGCCATATTCCAGGAATCACACGCCCATCTATCTTGAAGCTTTCTGGACTTAAAAAAAATTTTTTTTCTGGAGATTTCATTGCATGCATGTAGAAACATGTTTGGAAAAAGAGGTGTGGTCTAGAGCTAATATTCTGGGTGAGTGGGGACCCAGGAAGCCGGCCTCTCTATGTAGCACACTTTCTTCCGGGACCTTGGGCGGGTTCCTTCAGCTATGAGGGGGCGTTTGTGGGCTCTGCTAGTGATGAGGACAATTAAAGAATCCTTTATGCTCTGACGTAGAAATGTGGAGCAAGAGCAGCACATCTTTTTAGTTTTGGCCTTGAGGAGGAAAAGGAGGATGTTAAAGGGTGGTGGGGGAGGAGAGACTGAGAACGAGACTGAGAATAAGACGACTTAAAGCGCCTCAGTATTCTAATGAACTTTCTTATCCCTCGCCGGCTCCGATGCTGTACCACATACCAAGGACACGTTAATCGTATTGCTCCTGTCACTTAGTAAATGATGAAGGCTAAGGAAGCTATGGGTCGAGCCTGTCCAGAAACGGAACTCAGTGTGGGAGCAGGCGCCGCCCTGCCTCAGGAGAGAGGGCAGGAGCAGGGAACCAGCTCTTCAGGGGATTGGTAGTGTGTCCCTCCCCCCTGCTCCATTCTCCACTCTGAGCTCCCTGGCTGCCAACCCAGAGTCGTGGACTGTGGTGTGACCAAGGGTGCCTTTCAGCCTCCCTCTGTCCGTCTGAGGTTGACCTGGGCCTGTGGCGCCCGTTTCTACTTTCCAGTATGCTTCCCCAACCCCAGAACCTGCCAATCTTCTCTGCTCCTCTCCGGCATTCCCTGTAGGTTATGATTTAAAAATTCTCTGTACTATATTTTTAGTGTGATTTTTTTCTTTCTGGGAACTAGAATTAGATGCACTCCTTCCCCATCTGCCATTGTAACCCACATGTACTGTGTGTGTGCACACACGTGCTCATACATGTGCCATTGTAACCCACATGTACTGTGTGTGTGCACGCACGTGCTCATACATGTGCGCGTGTACTTGTCTGTGTAGGTTCATTTGGTTGATGTATGAGAAGACGCTAACATTTAGGTTAAGGGAGAGTTTCCTTAAATTTGGAATTTGAATCCGGATTTTACCCCTAGCTTGTTAATAGTGAACAGTGTGAAGCATGTTTCCAATGTTTCTAATTAGCCCTGTGGTCGTCCCTGAGGTAACGTAGCTTATGGCAAGATAAGGGACTGGCTAGTTTTTCTTTTTATGAAGCAGACTAGAGTGCATTGCAAGAGATTTTAACACAGATATTAAGCATGAAGATTATGGGAAAAGGGTGTATGGGAAAAACAATGACACACATACTTGATTTTTGATTTGAGACAGGATCTCATTAGTAGCTCTGCCTGTCCTCACAGACCAGACTGCTGGAACTCACAGAGATCCTCCTGCCTCTGTCTCCTGAGTACTGGGATTAAAGATGTGCAGTACCATGTCTGACCACACCCCACCACAACACACACGTACTCCACACCTGCCCCCCACAAACCACACACACACCACACACACACACCCCACACACATTACACACACACCACACACATTACACACACACCACACACCCCCACACCACACACATTACACACACACCCCCCCCACAACCCCCCCACCACACACACCACCCCCCACCACACACACACCACACACACCCCCCACATACCACACACCCCCCACACACCACACACACACCACACATCACACACACTACACACATACCACACGCACACACCACATGCAAACACCACACACCACATATATCACACACACCACACACACCACACACATTACACACACACTTAAACTTGTATATTTTAATAGCAGTTTCCTTCACCAAGAAAAAGAAGCGAGAACATTTGAGCACCTTACAGCTAAGACTCAGGCCTGCACTTTTCACAGTTTGTTCCGAGGTTTCTGAAAACTCACACAGTGTTTGCACATGCAGTATGACCTTTTGGACTTCGGCTCTCTGAGCGCTTCCTTTGACTTGGAGACAGTTGGTGTATCTTCTTGTGACTTCATTTAAAAAGGACCAGGGTTTTAGGAGAAATGTTTCTAGGTCTTGGTTGTGATGACTTAGAGGTAAAGGAGAACTCAGTGTGATTTCTCTTTATTCCAAGCCTTGGTTGAACTCAGTGAGGCCTGAAGGTCAGAGCTTGCAGCTTGCAGCTCTCAGCCGGCTGGTGTCACAATGGGACCGCCTCCGTGGATGCCGTCATTATCAAGTACTTCCAGCAGGGGGAGCTCTCTTAGGCCGTTAGGAGAAAGGCATTAATGTTTGTATTTTGTATGCTGCCTCACCCCATGAGGGGAAGACAGACTCTAAACTAAAACTGATGTGATTTGCAACGGTATATGAAAGGGCTGAGGGGGCCCTTTTTAAAATCATCTTCTGTACACATTATTATTATTTTCGCATTTGATTATGATGAAATACTTCTAGAAGTGGGATATTTCAATCCTTTTTATGTGAAAAAGAGTATTGCCATTAAAATGTATTTTCGACTCTATGTATCAAAATGTCACTCATTCGCTCAACAGAGATTCAGATCCATTTGCGATTTGCCAGACGTGGTTATAGACACTGGGAATAGGGCAGTGAGCAACGCGTCCAAGACGAATAACCCCACAGTTCAAAGTGTCCTTTACCCTGCGTATAAATTTAACATGAATTCGGATACTCTCCCCAATACTGAGCTGCATCTCTCTTGTGTTGGATTTTGAGTCTACAGCAGAATATATGATGATGATGGTGCAGCATGCCCTAGATGCTTACTTGTAGGAGTTTTAATATAGATCTTCAGATTCTGTTCTCTGCAGAGGAGATTATTGCAGTGCTTCAAAATTTTGATGTTTATTGAAATCATTTGGGGCTTAAGAAAAGAAACTAATGCTTGACTCCCACTTCCCAACGTTCAGATTTAATTGTCATGAGTTGTCACATTGATTTTTAAGCTCCCTGAGCTATTCTTTTGGGCAGAAGAGTTTGGAAACTACCAGTAAACTGTTCTCCTACATTGACAGACTCCCATAGAGAAGGACGAGGGCTTATTCTCCTGTAGTGCCCCCTCCCCCCCCAGCGAGTGTCTGGCTGCAGACTCTCAGGGAGTCTAGGCATGTGCCACCACACTCAGCCGAGTCCCAGTTTTGTGACTGCGCTGTGTACTTGACCTGACTGTGATCAATAGTGATCCATTGCATAACTGTGGAGCTTATACCATAGTCACAGTTCACGCGCACACACGAGTCGATTGCCCTGGTCTCCGGTATTTTCATTAGGTCTCTAGCATTTTGTGTGTGCCCCCCCCCCCTGCTGACGGTGGCTGGAGAAACAGACCATCTGACTCCTCTTTAAATGGGCAGCTGCTAATGTAATTGACCATCTTGGTGTGGCCAGCATCCTATTTTATTTCCCCAGCTCACACCCCTACTCCATGTTCGCATCCTGTTCTGTTTCCTTGCTTTGTGTTTTAATATGGGAAATATAAGCAATCGAAAGAGTTAGAAGTCAGGTGTAGTGGGGGTACACCCGTAAGCCCTGTCTGAAGAGAAACAAGTGGGGTAGAATGTCCTCACACTCCTGCCTTGAGTAGTCGAGCTGTCTCTCTTTCTGTGATGGGATAAACCAGTCACGTTCTTGTGTATATTGTATTTCTCCCCTATTCAGGGAATAACCACTCTTTGCTTGCTTTCATTAGTTTTTAAATCTCTATTGGGTCATTTAAATTTATTTTATCTTTAAGTCAAAACTAACACTGAAAGCTGGGCGGTGGTGGTGCAAACTCTCTTTAATTCCAGCACTCAGGAGGTAGAGGTAGGTAGGTCTCTTTGAGTTTGAAAGCAGCCTGGTCTACAGAGTAGTGAGTTCTATCTAGGACAGGCTCCGAAGCTACACAGAGAAACCCTGTCTCAAAAACAAAAGCAAATACAAACAAACAAAACTAACACTGTGGATGTGTAAGTGGATAGATAAATGTTTATTTCTATATTCGAGGAAGCCCTGTGCTGGATACTGAGGGCAACCAAAAATACACAATATCTGTGATCATTATTTCCTCTCGAGAACAGGCAACTTAAGGGAAGAGAGGGCTATTGTGGTTCGTGGTTTGAAGGAATCCAGTCCCTCCTAGCAGAGAAGGGTGGAAGTGGCAGCTCAGACAAACCGGAGCCAGAGGAAGGAGGTGCTGCTGTAGGCTGACTTTCTCACTTCTATTCAGTATGGGAGCCGGGCTGGTGGGATGGCCCTGCTCATGTTCATGGTGGGTCTTCCCTCAGTGAAGCCTCTTTGGAAATGTCCTTAAAGACATGCCCAAAGGTGTATCTCCGAGGAATTCCAAGTTCAGTCACTGAAGACTAACCATCGTAGAATCCTCGGTGAATGTTTCAGAAAATAAAGATTCAGAGAGACAAACAAAAAATTACAGTTACTGTCCATACCAAAGTCCTGGTAGGTTGGAATTAATTTTAGACAACTTCTATTTTCGTAGAGTATACAAGTCTAATCTAATGTCTTTGGAGTCTGTTTTTCTCGTTCAGTCTGATACTCCAGTAAAGTTTCCAATGTTTCAAGGTAAAGCTATGCATGGACTTTTATGGAACTTGTGGGGAAATGTTTAGTAGAGAGTATCACCAAAACAAGGGAATTTCAGACAAGCCAAGACCATTGGTCCTCTTTACAGCAGGACGGAGTCTGAGCACCTTCCTAGTTCTCAGACGTGAGAGATTTGTCAGAGTCATCTTGAGCAGTGGGCGGGAGGATGGAATGAGCCGACATTGTCTCTGTACACAGTTCCTCTTCTTGATCTTTTTCCTGGGGACCACTTTTCAGGCCACAGAGCATGCATGCCCCAGTATCTGCCAGGTCAGAGGCTGGCTTCAGATAGAGTCTCCAAGAGCAGGAATGGAGAAATGTAGGTGTTTTGTTTTTTTGTTTGTTTGTTTTTTTTTTTTTTTTGGTCAGGACTTGCTGGCCTTCAAATAACCACACAGAGACTTAATATTAATTGCAAATGCTTGGCCCATAGTGTAGGCTTATGACTAACTAGCTCCTACAACTTAAAGCAACCCAAATTTCTCATCTGTGCTCTGCCCATTGTGGTATGTTTTTAGCAGGCCATGTTCATCTCCGGCTTTCCCTACCTTTGGCTGGTGGCTCCATGGCCCTTTCCACTCTCTTTTTGTCCAAAAGTCTCGCCTATCCTTTCCTTGCTTAGCTATTGAACTGTTAACTCTTTATTGATAAATGAGAGTAATATATATGTAGTGCTATTTCATTTGTATTTTAATAAATAAAGCTTGCCTGAAAATCAGAATGTAAAACAGCCATACTAGTCAGCCATAAAGGCCAGGCAATGGCAGTACACACCTTTAATCCCAGCAGCCACACTAGTTAGCCTTGGAGGTCAGGTGGTGGTGCACATCTTTAATCCCAGCACTAGAGAGGAGTATAAGGGGGGGGGGGTGAGACTGGAACTAGCTCCCTTTCAGTCTGGAGATTTCATAGAGGTAACAGCTCTCCAATGGCTTGGCTGCTTTGCTTTTTTGACCTTTAGATTGAGCCCTAATATCTGTCTCTGAGTTTTTATTATTCATGCAACATACATATTTACAAAAGAGTGTTCCACAGCAGAGAAAGGCTAGTGAAGGGAGGGTCCTGATGGGCCCGAGGAGGGGTGGGAGTTGGCACCATCTCACCTGGGCATGAGTTCGTTCTGCCACTGTCTAACTGTATGATCTCAGAGTGTTTGCCACTGTCTAACTGTATGATCTCAGAGTGTTTGCCACTGTCTAACTGTATGATCTCAGAGTGTTTGCCACTGTCTAACTGTATGATCTCAGAGTGTTTGCCACTGTCTAACTGTATGATCTCAGAGTGTTTGCCACTGTCTAACTGTATGATCTCAGAGTGTTTTGCAGACCCTCTGTGTTCGGGTTCCTTGTCAGTAGATGGGGGTGATGGTGACACTTCATGAGGTCATTCTGAAGGTTAAGCTGGTTGACATGTGCAGTCTTTGGCACACTGCCTGGCTGCTTTTACTCGGCTAGTCATTCTTGTTGTGCAGAGATTTCGGGATGGCCTGTCCCGCCAATGCTTGTACAGTTGACTTTTTGAGGCAGCTCTGAAGGTTTCTGGGACTTCTCTGCATTGAAAAATAATCAATGAGGTTTAATTATTTTAATCACAGCCATTGAATCATCATGATTAGGGATTTCATAATTCTTTTTATAGCTCTCTGAGAATGGAGTGCCTAACTTTTCCCAATAATATGCAAGATTGATCCTTCTTTATGTGTTTTTGTTTGAGAATGGTTATAAACATTTTTGGATCCATGCTATATGTGAAAGTAGGCTCTGTATGAGCAAAGGGCAATGGGGCCAAGATCAAATCCTCAGACCTCATGAAACACAAGAGAGTATTGGAAAGAGATAGGATTAGACTGGGGATGATGATCACACTATAATCTCATGTGGGATGCTGAGGCAGGAGGATTGTAGCAGTTTAGGCCAGCCTGGACTACGGAATGAATTCCAGGCAAACCTGAATGGCAGTATGATCCCACTCTTTTCCAAAGAAATAGGATTAGAAGAGAATAAAAGTGTTCTACATGGGGCGATGGGAGCGAGGTACTTCAGGCAGAGAAAACAGCCTGATCATTGTGTGAGCACCAGGTATTTTCAGTGCCCCTGGTCGTCTATCACGGGATACAAAGAGGGAATTCATTTGCAGTCGGAGCTGAGATTGTTTGGTAGCGGCAGCATCACACAGTATAAGGGTGACACAATTGATTTCTGTGTCTCAGAGACTGTTTTGGCAGGAGTGAGGACAGGCTGGACAAGATGAGCGAGCACAGGGAGGAGGCTGGTGTGTCAGGTCTGTAGAGTTTATGGCCTGAGAAAGAGAGTCCTGGGAGTGAGGGAGACACTGTGATGCTAAGGTGTGCGTGCATGTGCATGTGTGTGCATGTGTGTGTGGTGCTTCATAGGTCTAGAGATGGGGTACAGGAGGAAGACCCAGGGTTTGGGTAAGGTTTGTGAGGCACCTGTGGGTGACAGCTGATCCCTCTGGAGAGCATCAGGACAGCTGACGAGGATTGTACATGCAAGGGAGTCTGGGTAATGTAAGCCCACAGAGAAGCACAGAGCCCAGGCTGCTACCGCGAGCTAGAGGCGGAGTCAGAAGAGGTGTATTTAGGATCTACAGAAGAGTTTTTAAGCACACATGGCCATGTACATACAACACGCACACACACACACACACACACACACACACACATGGTCTCTCTCTCTGTAACCCCAGCTGTCTTGGAACTCACTATGTGGACCAGGCTGGCTACAAATTCACAGAGATTCCCCTGTCTCTGCTTCTCTAGTTCTCTATTGCTGGGATTAAAGGCACGCACCACTGTACCCAGTGGACTTTTGCTTGCCAAATGCATTTGGGAGCACACAGAACACGCTGGACTTTGTTACGACCGTGTGTTGCCATTATTTCAGAGTGTTTTGCTGGCAAGTTGGACTGAGAATCAGGCCTTTTCTGTCTTCCTGGTTCATCCCCTGCTTGGTTGAGATCCACTGCCCTTTCTTTTGGAACCCCCCACTCCCCCTTTGCTATACTTACTTCTATAGAGTACCAATAATATTTATGTCTGGTCCTTTGTACACGCGTGTTCTCCCTTATTACACAAGGACCGCCTAGGGGAGGGGCGGTATCAGCCACTTAGCATTTGTTACACTGAGTCCACCAATGCACAGATGGACAGGCAGGAAGGATGATCGGATGTGCATGCGTGCATGCAATGTGAAGCAGGCGATTTGGTCATGAAAGTAACACGCATCAGGGCAGGCCGAGGGTTTGGGAATGGCACTGTATCTGATGCTGTGGGGAAGGGGAAGGGCCGGGTTAGGAAGGAGCAACTCCAGGATTCTGCTGAGATACAATCTTCTTAGTCTATACACATGCTTCAGTTTTGTGGATTTTAATGCCCTAGAATTTCTTAAGCTCTTGGGAACCACTTGGAACTAAACTTGTGTGTTTTAAAGATTTGTTTTTATTTTTAATTGTGTGTAGGTCTGTGTGGGTATGTACACAAGTGCCAGTGTGGGCGGAGGCCAGAGGTAGGAGATGCCCTGGAGCTGGGGTTTGAGTTTGCTGTGAACTTGGATGCCAAGAGCCAGCTCAGGCCTTCTGCAAGGGCAGTGTGCTCTCATGACTGCTGAGCCATTCTTCAGCCCTCAACTTCCCATTGGATATAGGATGTTAGAGTGTATGGATGCTTTCTGGGATGGTTCAGAGCCGCTGGAGGTATGGCTATGGTCTAGGGAACCCTTTTGACAATGTCAGCGCAATGCTTACGTGTGGGTGGAGAGGGGTGCATGCAAGAGCCATCTTCCGAGTCAGCAGAGCAGCAGGAGGACATCATTTGGGGGTGCACTGTTTGGAGAGCATCTTTCTTACACACACCATGGAGGACATCATTTGGGGGTGCACTGTTTGGAGAGCATCTTTCTTACACACACCATGGTGGCTTTATGTGTGCACCTGATCCCATTTCTCTCCCCAGTGGGAGGAGCTCGGTTTTTGTTTTAAACCCATGTTCTTTGCATTTTTGCCACTGACATTTTACTTTCAACAAATGATTTGCCATGGAAGAATAATGTCTTTTTTTCTGGTAGTGGCATGAGCAAGTGACTGTTCATAATGGGCTATATATAGAAATCGGTTTGAATGCTGTGTGCTGGAAAAGAATGGTTCCCCATGCGTTCAATGCCTAGCTTGCTCCAACTCCTTGTGCATATTTGGGTGCATGTATATCATTTCTTAGGAGTCATTCAGCTTTTAATTAATTAGCTTATTAGTTAATTTTGAGACAGTCTCTCTCTCCCCCCTGCTCCTTTGGGTCTTTTGAGACAGGGTTTCTCTTACAGTATTGGCTGTCCTGGAACTCACTTTATAGACCAGGCTGGCCTCGAACTCAGAGAGACCCACTCTCTCCTCCCTAGTGCTGGGATTAAAGGTGTGTACCACCACTGCCCAGAGAGACAGGGTCTCTTGATGACCGAGAACTCACTGAATTGGATAGACTATCTGGCCAGCAAGCATCTCTCCAGTGCTGGGATTGCATGTATTCACACCACCATGCTTGGCTTTGTTCTTGGGACCCAGCTCAGGTCTCATGATTATGCTGCTGTCTTGATAGACTGCCCTCTGCCCCCCACCGTTTTTTGCCCACTGTTGCCTTCTCAACACACTCACAGAAAAGGGCTCATCTGGGGCATGGCAGTAAAGTGTGACATTTGACTGTGATCTTCTCACAAGGTTTTGATCACGGCTGGAAGTTGCTGTAGATGATAATGCAGTTTCATTTTGTGCCTCTGGGTCTTCAAGTTCAAGGGGATAGGAAGGTCACCTCACATTTTGCCGACACTACTTGTTATCGCCAGTAGAGGGCAAGCCAGTTCCTTTCCTTGGTTGGGGACTGGGGATTCTGTCCCTTTGCTCTGTTTTTATCCGGTGCCCACCAGCTTTCCGAATTACTGGATCATCAAGACCCTAAACCAGTTGTGTGATTAAACACCAGCAGGGAAGTGGTGCAGAATTCTTTCCTTGCCTTTTTTTTTTTTTTTTTTTTTTTTAACCCCATGCATCTTGACAAGTTGAAGGAATTCCCTCTCAGCACATGTGTGGCAATCTCAGCATTTTCTGTCCCGAGGTTTTCCCTTAGGCCTAAAGGACTTAACTTCAAGCTTCTGTAAATGGGAAAAGTTTGGGGTCTTCGAGTGTTGGGTGACGACTCTCAGCGGATCACTAGAGAGCCTTCTCGTTTTCAATGCCCACGTCAGGACCCACATACTGTGACTCCCTACAGAAACGCAGAGACTTTTATGTAGATAAAAGTCTATACACACCCGTGCAAAAAAGGTTTGGTGCTTTGCTCTTGGAAGGAGTGGCAGTCATTATCCCTTTTAGGGGAGAAGCTAAATTTGTGGACAGCATTGGCCTATGAGATTGCAAAATTAGGATTCTCCTACTTTATGCATGCATGTGAGTGCGCGTGCGTGCGTGCGTGCGTGTGTGTGTGTGTGTGTGTGTGTGTGTTGAGATATGGGCTCACTATGTAGCCTAGGCTGGCCTTGAACTTAAGATCCGCCTGCCTCTGTAGCCTGAGTGTTACAGTTGTACACATGGAGTCTGTGCTGTTTTATGAGACAGGGCTTGTATTCTCCATTCTAGACCAGAGCTCTTGGGCTCAGCCTGTGGTGTGGCTGGATCTGTAGGTGTATTCATTGTGCCCAACCCTCTCTCAGGCGCCTGTGTTTGTTTGCTTGTTTATTTTAGATCTCCCTGCCGGCCTTATTTATCTGTCTTTATTCATTTATTTATTCATTTATTCATTCATTTATTTATTTATTTATTTATTAGGCAGTGCTTTACCTAGGAACTCACCTGTGACTGTGACTCCTCTTCAGAACAGCTCCTTGGAAAAACGCTTTTCTCCTGCACTTTTGTCTCTGTGTGGGCTAATCCTGCATCAGGAAACATGGGGTTTCTGGGGAAATGGCCATTTCTGCCCGTTATCTTCTTGACCACTCTTAAAATAAGGGAGTAACGCATAGTGGCGCAGATCTGTAGTCCCAGGACTGGAAAACCCGAGGCAGGAGGGTCAAGTACAAGTTAGAGGCCAGCCTGAGCTATGTAGCTAGATCCTGTCTTAAAGATATAGTTGAGGTTTATTCCTGTAGAAAAGAAATGACTGGGTGTGGAGAGTTGTTTGTGTTCTGCTAATAATTGACCACACCCCATGAAGGCCGGTGAAGTGGAAAGGCACCGGGTGGGTATTCGTGTAGTCTGTTCATAGCCACGCCCTCCTCGCAGTGTCGGGCCAGGATTTCTTAAGTTTAGTTAACAATCCTTGTGCTTCAATTTCAATCTTATTATTCCAGAGACTGTATCTGGAGTGTGCATCAGAGTCACATGTATAGTTAGTTATGGAGGGATCAAATGACCCAAGTCTTCCCATGGTCCACACGAAGTCCTTCCTTCCGTTGTATATCTCCCAGTCTCCCTTCTGCCCCCCCCCCCCCCCCCCCGTCACCTCCAGACCTTGGTTGTCGCGCCCGCTCGACCAGCAAGGAAGACGCAACACTGGAGCTCTTCTTGCAGACAGTTTATTCAGGACCTTGTTCTCTTCCTCTCTCTCTCCCTCTCCGGGCAAACCTCTCCCAGCCCTTAAAAGGCACAAGCCGCCAACCCCGGGTTGCCAGGTGGGCACTGCCCATAGGTCCACGCATATGCAAGCAGCTGATGATCATTGTGTGATAATAGCATGAATCAGGTCTTAGCCATAATTAGGAGTTGATTATCACAGAGAGCACTCGCTTTCGGGATCGCGGAGGGCGGGAGCCAGCACCATCAGGTGTGGCTCCACGCAGCTCTCTACACTTGGTGAATGAGCGTTGTCCTTCTGATCTAGAATCAATCCATAGCAAACTCAATCCAACCGCTCGCTCCCAGGCTTGTGCTAGTGTGTGTGTTTGTGGGGTTTGTGTTTAGTATTTTGAGTCGGGTCCTCCTACTTTACTCATGGGTTTTCTGTGCCTACGCTCCTCACTCCACTCCACACCTGCCCCTCCTCTTCGTCCTCTGGTGTCCCCAACACGGAGCTGGAAAGGTTTCATGGTAGCGAAGGGAAACGGTAGCCTGGAAGAAAATAAGAAATGGTTATTGAATTGAGTCAGGCAATATTGCTCTCAAATGTTCTTTGACGTAGAATTCTCTAATAACCTTTTCCTTTAGGTCTTCACAGTCTTTCTTCTTATAGCTCAGCCATCCTTGTTGTTAGAAATTCAAAGACAGGGCTTGGGCTATGGCTCAGTGGTGAATGCTTTTCTAGTACACACGAGTTCCTGGGTTGAATTCCTAGTGCGGCAGAGAAGCAGATACAATGCCCCCCGAAAAGAAATCCCCCCCAAAGAAATTGCCCCCCCCCAAAGAAATTGAACCCAACAACATAGCAAGTCAAAGGCCTCCTGTCCTACGAGGCAAGCCCACATCATGGTCTAACCTAATTTTTCTCCCATGGAGGAGTCAGCTGTGAACTTGGCTGTCTGTAACATCTGTCTGTGTGGTTGTAGCTCACCTGGATGAACTCACAGAGGGGAGGCATATTCTGCTTCTGTAACATCTGTCTGTGTGGTTGTAGTCACCTGGATGAACTCAGACAGGATGGGGAGGCATATTCTGTTCTAGTCTCCTTTCTTCTATTATGTTAAAATATCTGGATACCAAGCAACTCATGGCGAAAAGCTTACTTTAGCTCACAGTTGCAGGTTAGGGTTCATCATAGCAGGGAGGTCAAGGCAGCTGGAAGTTAAAATGGTTACATCATATCATTTGTTCCCAGCTTCCCAGACCGGAATAAACACACGGGAACCATATTAATTACCACACTGTTTGGCCTATTAGCTCAGGCTTCTTATTAACTAGCTCTTACATCTTAAATTAACCCATTTCTTTTTTTTTCATTTATTTATTTATTTATTAAAGATTTCTGTCTCCTCCCCACCATCACCTCCCCTTCCCTCCCCCTCCCCCGATCAAATCCCCCTCCCTCAACAGCCCAAAGAGCAATCAGGGTTCCCTGCCCTGTGGGAAGTCCAAGGACCACCCACCTCTATCCAGGTCTAGTAAGGTGAGCATCCAAACTGCCTAGGCTCCCACAAAGCTAATAGGTGCAGTAGGATCAAAAACCCCTATGTATCACCACGAGGCTGTAGCCTACCAGTAAGGTTTCAGTGCCTTTCTCCCTTGGCAGCTACATGGCATCTGCCTGACTCTGCCTTCTTTCTCCCAGAATTTTAATTTAGTTTGCCCTCCTAGCTCTCTTCTGCCCTGTCATAGGCTAAAGCATCTTCTTTATTAATCAATGGTAGCAAAACATATTCACAGCATACAGAGGGGAATCCCACATCACTGTATAGCTTTGGAGCCTGTCGTAGAACTTGCTCTGTTGACCAGGCTGGTCTCTAAGCCGCAGAAATTCTCCTGCCTCTGCCTCCAGAGTGCTGGGATTAAAGTAAAGGCATATGGTACTGTCTGGCTCCACTCTTTTTTTTCTTTAAAGATTTATTTATTTATTATGCATACAATGTTCTGTTAACATGTACACACCAAAGAAGGCACCAGATTCTCATTATAGATGGTTGTGAGTCACCATGTGGTTGCTGGGAATTGAACTCAAGAGGTGCTCTTAACCTCTGAATCTTTCTCTAGTGAGTGTAATATAGTGCAATAACTCTTAAGCACTTAAAAAGCCAAGGCAATTTGGGATCATTGCAATAGTTTTCTTAATTCTGCAACAGTGATTGCAACAGCTGCTTCTCACTGAAGACGGAGCACAACATGAGCACAAAAATGATTTCAAAATAATTGTACCCTGAGCCTGCATCATTGGACATCTCCTATCTGTGGAGAGGGTCCTTAGTTTACTGCTGCCTTAGTCAACTAACCAGCTTCCTGTTTCCCTTTTTACACAGGATGAGTTAATTTTAGAAACAAATCATTTCGAATTTCTCTTGGGAAACTTGAAGGTTGACCAGATTTCTCCTGGGGAACTCACAGGGTGGGTCAATGCAGAAAGGAATGTTCTGGATGTCACCAAAGCACATCTGTCTTGTTCTTACCCCTGCAGGCCTTGTCATGGAGCCACGTGTGCAAAACCAGCTCCGTTGCCCTCACCACGAGCTTGCTCATTCTCTCTGCTCTTCCGGACTTTTGGGATCTGGCACAGCTAGAGAGACCTTGTTGATGTTTCTTTTTGGTTACTTGTATCAGTGTTAGTAAATAATGTAGCACTGGTGACTGTGTTAGTTGATGATGTGAAGAACATGTGGAAATGATGGATATCACACCTAGTTGGGACACCAGTGGGGCCGAGAGCAAGTCGGTTCTGGGCCTCCCAGGATGCTTTGATTTGCTCGGGTAAAGTTATCTGGCTATATTTTATTAACATAGCCATTAGAATGCGGCTAGAATGTTAAACCAGGTTAACATCCCAGCTAACTAGTTGTGCAACTCGGGGGGTGTTATTTAATCTCTTCATTTGCTCGTACTCTTCTTATTTCTCTCTCTGGTATGACTTTTCCTGGGGAGATATGAAAATATCTGTTCATCACAGACGGAGCACCCCAAATATCAAAGATGGTTCCACCTAAGTTCAGCTTCCTGAACCAAAGAGTTATTGGGGTTACTTAAGCCTAGACGAGGGGTTATTTATAAAACACAAAGGCAGCTGATTGCCAAAGAGCCTACCCCAGCATGAGTGATGGGCCCCAAAAGCTGCTTCCCTGAAGTTTCCTGGGCAATGTATGGGCTGTTATACCCCTGAGGACCTCCTTCCCAGCAATTGTCTACCAGTCACACCCATGCTGAGGGGAGGGGTCTCGGCAGCCACCCAGAGTTCTTCTCCTAGAGTGGAAAAAGTGGATTCAAGGAGAAAAACAATGATTTGCCATATCATATTCTCACTACCCAGAACCAACTACTTATAACTGTTAACCATTTTCCCTGTTCCCAGTTAAAGACACCCTGCTGATCTGTGCTCCTTTTTAGTGGGATGTTAGATAATTAAGGCGTGCAGTCTAGTGTTGGCTCTGCAGTCAGCAGTTGACCTCTAGTTGTGAATGTCGCTATCCCCTTCCCATCCTGGCTCCTGTATGTTTGCATCTCTGTTAAGAAATAGAGTTCTAGAAACTTGAGAAACTTAGAAAAATGTGCTTTTTGAGATTTATTTATTTCCATTTTCTGTGCATAGGTGTTTTGCCTGCATGTGTGTCTGTGCACTGCACACATGTAGTGCCCATAAAGGCCAGAAGAGGGCATTGAATCCCATTGGAACTGGAGTTCCAGATGATTGTGAACCACAATGAGGGTGCTAGGAATAGAACCTGGGTCTTCTGGAAGAACAGCCAGTGCTGAACCATCCCTCTAGACCCCAAGTTCCCCCTTTTTTTTGAACAAGCTATTTCTTTTTTTTAGGATATATTTGCAACCCCCAGTTTGACAAAACTGTTGTTAGTACATGTAGGCGTGTGGAATTCGCCAAGAAAAGTTTATTTGTACTGCAAAGAATGAAAAAAAAAAAAAACCTCAAAGACCAGCAAACTTTCTAGTAAATGTTAGGCTATGTTTGACAAACTTTAAAAAAAGATCAAGAAGGGGCTGGAGAGATGGCTCAGAGGTTAAGAGCATTGCCTGCTCTTCCAAAGGTCCTGAGTTCAATTCCCAGCAACCACATGGTGGCTCACAACCATCTGTAATGGGGTCTGGTGCCCTCTTCTGGCCTGCAGGCATATGCACAGACAGAATATTGTATACATAAAATAAATAAATATTAAAAAAAAGATCAAAAATAATGATGTGAGCAATTTGTCAGTATAAATGGATGCTTTTTTTTTTTATTACTTTCCTGACATTTCAGATAAGATCACTAGGTCAGATTGGGAGGCAAAAAAAAGAACAGAAGCTCAAGTGACCAGGTGGCAGTAATCTTTGACAGTCTTACTATATAAGGTAAACACACCAGTGTGGTGGCACACCCTTTAATCCCAGCATACAGGAGGCAGAGGCAGGCAGATCTCCAGCCTGCTCTACAGAGTGAGTTCCAGGACAGCTACATAGTAAGACCATGTCTCAAAAACAAAACAAAAAACAAAAAAACCCAACAACAACAAACCAACCAAACAAACAAAAGACAAGTCTTCAGAAATAACCCAAGTGCCTATGAATGAACAGGTGACATTTCTGAGAGTTCACTGTGTGGCAGGTGTGCGGTGAATGTTGTATCTGTAGTACTTGCTCCTTAGAGCAACATCTAAGGAGTTGGGGGCTTCACTTGTCCCACTTTCTGTAAGGAGCCTGGGATTTTACCCATTACTGCTGCTGCTCGGTGGTGGAGCCAGGTGTCTAGGCCTGGCAGCTGTCTGTTTTTTAGACTGTGAACTTTAGCTCCTTTCTCATGCCATCTCCCTTTGTGTCTACATGTCCAGGGTGAGCAGGGCAAGGGTGTGATAGTTGAGCATCACCAACTACACATCACACACATTGGAAACTTGTCAGGAGTCTAAAAATAGTGTGTGCTTTTTTTAAAATTTGCACAAGTGTTAGTCAAAATACTGTTCATAAACACATCTGCTTATTCCTCTTGTAATTGAATTAAAATGTCAGTTTTTAGTGAGTGGGAAGGCAGGGTTCTCTTCTTGACACGATGACTTTCTGATTTTATTTATTTTTAGCGTTCATGTACCGGGTAGCAAATGTGTAGCCAGCCCCGTGATAGCTGCAGGCACGGGTGGAGAGAGACGAAACAATGAATAAAATTAGTTTCTGCGTTCAAAGAAGCTTATGATTTATTGAGGGCATCAAAGCCTTCATATGAATAATGCAAGCATGCAGTTGAACTACATGTGGGGTGTGAGGTGTGAAATGCAGGTGTTGAGGAGGACCCCACTCTGATAAGCTGTGTGTTTTCTAGGTATAGTTAGAAAGAAACCTACAAGCTGGGCACTGACACACACGCTTAACCAGCACTCAGGAGGTGGAGGCAGGGGAATCTCTCTGAGTTTGAGGCCAGCCTGGTCTACATAGCGAGTTCCAGAACAGCCAGGGCTACACAGTGAGAGGAAAAGGCATGAAGAGAATGACTGTGTGTATTAGTTTTTGTGCCAGAAAGGCCTTTCACATTTTCTCAAAACACACAGATTTATCACTGCTAATCCAGGAGCCAGAATTAAAAAAAAATGAGTGCCAATATGGTGATAATAGAAGTAGAAAAACTCTATACCACAGCTTTACTTTTCATACAAACATTTTTTTTTTGACAGGTCTTACTAGGTAACCCAACCCAGCTCCAACTCTCAGTTCTGTCTCAAACCCTCAGATGCCAGGATTATAGGCGTGGATCACCACACCTGTCCCGAAGAGAATTGCAACCACTGCCTAACATCACCCTTCCAACCGCATGTATAAAGTGAAGATGAAACACAGGTCCTAGCCCTAAGATTTCTCACTACATTTATTCAAATAAATCTGAACAAAAATCCCCAATTTGAAACCCTCGTGGTCACAACCATTTTGGGTAAGGGACACTGAAGCTGTCATTAAGCATCCAGTGCCAGGAAGGCTTAACATTATCAGAGGCAATCTCTTCTTTCTCAAAAGACACAATGTGTTTCCTCCCCAGGAGCTGGTGTGTAAGATTGGTGTTGGCATCATGCCAGACTGACATCCTGCCAAGTGATGCTCTGTTGCAAGCAGGGACTAAAGATGTGTAATTAAAGGTGCCGCAGTTGCTATATTAAGTTTGCAAGTAGAGCGTGCCGCCCCGCATTGCTTATAGGTGAGGGAAAGAACACAGAACATGCATCTCTCGGGCTGTCCGCTTTCTCAGGAGCTCCTTCTCTATTGCCAGCGTTTATGTGGACCTTGGCCCCCAGAACATAAATATGGCCACTTGCTAGGATACACCTGTGGCTTAGGCCACCCGGGCTTCTTCTCTAATCAGTGTTTGTGACAGGGGTTGCGCTACATGGAAGACTACGTTATCAGCTTGTCACAATGCCCACTCCTGACACAAGCATATTCCATCCGTATTCCCAAGGTCATACACATTAAAATGCCTTTCATATTTCATTTTTAAAATTAGCTTTTAGTGTTGAAGGGCTTTTTTTTTTTTTTTTTTGAGAGATAGGGTTTCTCTGACAGCCCTGACTGCCCTGCAACTTGCTCTATAGGCCAGGCTGACCTCAAACTCCTAGAGCTCTGCCTGTTTTTGCCTCCTGAATGCTTGTTTGGGAATTTCACTTAATGCGTTTTGATCAAACCCATCCCCTATTCCCTTCCAATTCTTCCTCTAAACCCCCACCACTTTTCTCTCCCAGCTTCATATTCTCTCTCCCCACCCCCTCTATAACACATACACTCACACACACACACAGTGAGTCCGTGCCGTGCATCCTGTTATGTACACACACACACACACACACACACACACACACACACACACACACTACACACACACAGAGTGAGTTCACGCAGTGCAGCCTGTTATGTACACACACACACACACACACAGAGTGAGTTCACGCAGTGCAGCCTGTTATGTACACACACACACAGTGAGTTCACGCCGTGCATCCTGTTATGCACACATACACACACACACACACACACACACACACACACACACAGTGAGCCTATCCATGCCATGCATCCTGTTATGAACGTGGTGTAGGATCATCTTCTGGAACACAGAGCACAGATAGCCTGTTGGAGGTCACATTTGAAGAAACTTACCCCCTTCCCCTGGCAGTCATCATCCTCAGGAAGGGCTGGACTTCAGGAGCCTCCCCCATTGGGCTGGCATGTCTGGCTGGCGTGATCTCGTGCACACAGCTACAGCCACTGCGAGCTCCTGGGTGTGCAGTTCTCCAGAATCCATTATTTTCTATAGATGCATACGGCCTCTGGTCTCTTTTTCCCCTGCAGACAAACTGCAGGTCTCGATGTTAATCGCCCGTGTACTGTATACAGAAACTTTTCTGATGAGGGTCGAGAGACACTGATTTATGGGTATAAAGATAAGAACTTAGGGGGTGGTTTATTACTGTGTCCATTTAGCAGAATAGTGGTAGGTTCTCTTTCTATGACCTCGCCAGCCATATGTTTGAGTTTAGTTAATGGTACGGGGCATGGTTCTGTGGAGTGAGTTTTAAACCCAGAGTCGTTCACACCACAATTACACAGCCAGCCTACCTTGCCGGGCTGGTCACTCTGTGGCTTGCAGAGGGTTCACGTGTACTTCCAGTACAATGCTAAGATACATGAACTCTGCACCGTGAATTAAATTATAATATTAGATCTATTTTTAATTTGGAATATCTGATCTATAAATAAAAGTGATTTATTTGTCTTGAAATACTTCTTGCAGAATTTTTGAGTGTGTTTAGGTAGAATTTATGCTTGGGTTTTTTTTTTTCTTTTTAAATCTTATTGAAGAGAATGTTTCTGAGATGCTTGAACAGCACTAGGGAGACGGGAAGAATGGGGCTGACTGATTTGGTTCTGGAGCCTCCGAGCTCCTTTGTTCTGCGTGTGATGGTGTCTTTTCTCTGCGTTTAACAGAAGACGAAAGCTACACCGCACTGTCTTAGAGGTTGCCTGCTTTTAGATAGAGGAACTGCTTTTATGACTAAGATGAGCAGAATCATATAAAAAGACAGTAAAATGTTCCATGTACGTCCCCCCTCAACTCCTTCCTGCCACTCAGCTCCTGTGTCTCTCTGGTGGGAGAAAATGGTTCTGAAGTTCATCTCTGTGAGTTCACCGTATGCGGGCTCCGTCCTGGGCTCTGAACTTCATCACTGTGAGTTCACCGTATGCGGGCTCCGTCCTGGGCTCTGAACTTCATCACTGTGAGTTTACCGTATGTGGCTTGGTCCTGGGTAAGGAGCTGAAGGAGCTACCGATTGACTAATTTTCAGTAGGCTTGGGGAGAATGTGAACTTTCTAGGGAAGTGGCTATCAGTACTCTGTGAGTCAGCTCCCCATCACTGTAACAAAAACCCCTGAGACAATTAATCCATAAAGAGAGAGGTTCATTCTGCTCCCGGTCTTGGAGGCTTCAGGCCGTGATCTAGTTGGCTCTGTGCTCTGAGCCTGTGATGAGTCAGGAGTGCTAGTGGAGCAAACTCTTTGCCTCATTACAGGCTACAAGGCAGCGAAGCAGAGGAAGGACCAGCGTTCCGAATCTCACTTCCCTTTCAAGGGCATGTCCCCTGTGACCTAAAGGGGTGCCCATTCAGAGACCCCCATCTCCTAAAGGCCGACTGCCTCTCACTGGTACTGACGGTCAAGCCTGCTGAGCACCAAGATCCAGGCGGAGATGCATGGAGACCTTGCTTCTTACCATCCAAGAGCCTACAGATGGTCAGTGACTGTAGGGAGAAGGGGAAAGGAAGGTGTAGTCTTTATCCCCGCTGTTCCCCTTTGCTCTTAGTAAGCGTGAGTACAAAACGTATGCACTCCTCCGTTGCCCAACATGAGATGCCTCACATACAGCGACCTGTGAGATCCCTGTGCCCTCAGAGACCAGGCTGTTGGCAGTCATGGCCAGGGAGCTCTGCGGCTGTGCAGGCAGCCGTGGGTGGTAAGCAGTAGCCTTGGGGATGATCCAGGCGCAGGGTCCCAGAGCAGCCTGGCTCCCTCCCCTGGCAGCAGGCTTCCTGGGCCTTCCCTCTGGTAATTGCCAGCACCAGGTCTGCTCTGTCCCTGAGAATAAACACGCAGGCCCTTTTCATTTGGAGACCTTGCTGTGAAGCAAAGATAGCAATAGGAAATCAGAAGTGTCTCAGACCCAGGTCGTTTTCGGAAGCCCCTTGGGACATGGTTTTCTTCCCTGATGTTGGGCTTGTCTTCCCTTCGGACTTGCTTGTCTCTCTCATTCAAGACAAAGTTTGCTTTCAGAGGCCCCTCCCAACACGTAGGCTGAAAGATTCACTGAGTACCCTGTGAGCAAATGGTCCTTAATTCATTGGCCAATCTCAGAATTTCTAGCTCTGAGATGTTCAGGGTATTTCCTCAAAATGCTCTCTTTCCTTGATGATAAAAGGGACACTCTCTCATGTGGTGTGAAGAAGTATTTGGGGACGAGGTTTCATTTTGTAGCTCAAGCTAGCCCAGAACATGCTACAAAACCCATGCTGGCCTCAAGTGTGTGATCCTCCTGCCTCACCCCCTATGTCACATCCAAGGCACCCAGCATACAATTTACATTGTGCTTTCCCCAGCTTAAATCATAGCTATTCCAGATAGTGCCAAGGTGCAGTTGATTCAAGTGGGAGCTCACTGACTTTGTTTGGTGGGAAGGGGCCTTTGATGGGCAGAGGCTAAGGATGGGTTGGCCCTGCTGCCATAGCCGCAGGCGAATGCCACTCTGGCTTGTTTTCTCTGAGCTCACTTCAGATGACATCGTTTGCTTTTGGAAAACAATATCGCAGACATGAAATAAGAAACGATGAGTCACATAATAAATATAATGCCAGGCTTGTGCCATGGCTACTTTTAGAGTATTGTAGCACTAACTTAATTATCTGTTTGTTACAAAAGTTGGCAGTCTGGGCTTTCCTCCCCAATGTAAACAAAATAATATTGTTTAATTCCTTTGCTACTTATTGCCATAGTAGCAGAAACACACACACACACTCATGCACGTACACACATGCACACACACACAAACACAAATGATGCTAACTTTTATGCAATTTTAGAATGGAAAAATTTCATAGAATCCCTCCGTCCATTTTTTTGTTTGCTTTTTGCTTTTTTTTTTTTGCCGTTTTCTCTCATTTCTGAAAGAAATGAGATGGAACCCTCATTTGGGAAGAAGAAAAATACTGTGAAGAATTTCAGAGAAATCTTTGTCAGCCCTGAGCTGCTCGCTGCCCCATCCAGGGTCAGGGTTCATCTCTGACAGCCCAGAATCTTGATCACCAGCCTGCTCAGCATCAGCTGAACGGTGGTGGCCGCCACTTGCTGTGTTCAGTACATTCTCTTCTAGGCAGGCAGCCCTTTTCTGGAGCCAAACGATAATCAGAGGTTTGCCTGATGAGCGTGACATCTGAGCCAAAGGGTGTGGGCTGCTCTGAGTGGCGTGTGTCACACAGCCTCGGGTGCCGGGTGTCCTTCCCACACAAGCGGCTCCTTCTTTTGGACCATGAGGCTGCCTGGCCCAGTGAGGAGCAATGTGAATAGCATCCTTTGTTAGAGGAAGACACAAAGTCTCCAAGGTTTGAGCTGAGGAGAGTTCTTTGAAGCAAGACCATACTCACTGAACACTTGTCCTTCTGGAGTTTGCTACTCCTGCTGGCTCGTCATCTCCAGTCTCAGGAGCACTTTAACCCTCTAAAGCACTGTCCAGATAAGCACAAGACAGCAGAGCTTCCTATGGTCCTCAGCATCACCAAGAGGCCGGACGGCTAAGCGAAGATGAAGGAAGGGCAGTGCATACATCCCATATAAAAGTACCAGGCAGTGAGGGATAGAGCGCCGGAGTGTGTGGAAGAAGCCCGGGAAATCTGAGCAGATCTGGAGGACACGCTGACTCCATTTTATAAAGGGCGCTTTCTCAGAGTCCTCAGGCAGGCAGTGCAGCCACAGGGCTCCTCGATCGCACGACAGCCTGGTTTGCTTTCGCGGCTAACCGCTCGCTAACAGAGTTCTGTAAACCTCATTCGTACGCAGAGTTAAACCATGTCGGATTGCGTCCTCAAACCTGGGGGCCCTTCACAAAGCCTTCGATGCCTGGACTCCGAAGTAAGTGTGCGGCTTTCTGGGGGCTGACTCCTTTTCCTGGCTTGCTCAGAACACCGTTATTAAAGTACTTAAAAGATGCTCTGCGTTTCTTCAGTCAAATGCAGAGATTGTTTTTGATCCTGGGGTTGTCTTATGTTTGCCAGTTGAGGTGGCTTTTGTGCCCTGCGAAGTGACCCCGTTCATCCTGAGCGCATGAAGGTGCTACAGGCTCACAAGCACTTTTTTTCTGGCTCAGGCCCGGAGGCAGTCGTTTTCCCAGGAGCCTTTGCTTCTTTAAGTCACCATACCCTGGGTGCTGGTTGGGGTGTTCGTTACCGCTTAGTGACCTGACGTTCAGTTTGGATCAGCAGGCAAGTTGATGTCTGAGGGACAAAGCTGGTTCCTACTAGCAGTTCCGATGTAAATACATTAATTGTAAGTTGAGTGTGGTGTCTCATACCTCCAACCCCAGCACTCAGGAGGCTGAAGTGGGGTGACAAGTTTGAGGCCAGCCTGGCTCACATAAGGAGAGCCTGTCTTAAAAACAGATGTTACATAGTATTTTAAAGAAAAAGTATATTTATTATATAATTTATATAATATTGTCTCCCTTTGACATTATTTGCTTTCTCCTATGGCACATGAGTTAAAACACCAATATTGTTAACTATTGAGTAAAATTAAGATCTTTTTCAGTTCTATTTTTCCTTATAGTATATGTCCCTGTTTTAAGTACAATAATTTTTTCTTGTGTTTTTATGTTGTAAATGCTATATTCAGTTAGGTTCATTTATGTTCATTTATTTCCATGGTTTTATTTAAGAACTTAAATTTATTAGCATTTAAATAAGCATTATTTCAAAGTCAAAACTGTTTAGGGCAAATCTAGAGAAATCTCAATGTTCCATTCTTATGTCCACACCATTCCTTCCCTTGAAATGGTGTGTGTGTATGTGTACGTGTGTGTGTGTGTGTGTGTTCACATGTGTGCAGGTGGATGTGGAGGCCAGAAGACAGTTTTTGGTGCTGTTCTTCCTCAGACCCCATCACTTTATTTTCTGAGAACACAGGGCCTTTCACGACCTCCTCTCCCATGGTTTTAAAAATTCACCCCCTCAAAGATGACCAAATGCAAAAATCTTTATGTTCTCCCGTCCTCCTGTTTTTGACATGGAAATATCCCATTGTACTTTAAGAATGGCCTTTTCTTTTCTAATAGTCCAAGTTCAGGAGCACCGAAGGAGCGGAGAGAGGATGAAACAGCTCTTGATTTTTTTTTAAATATTTATTAATTTATTATGTACACAATATTCTGTCTGTATGCCTGCAGGCCAGAAGAGGGCGCCAGACCTCTTTACAGATGGTTGTGAGCCACCATGTGGTTGCTGGGAATTGAACTCAGGACCTTTGGAAGAGCAGGCAATGCTCTTAACCACTAAGCCATCTCTCCAGCCCAGCTCTTGATTTCTTGAAGTAGAGTTGCAGTTTATTACGAGAGATTTTCATACAGATTTCAAACAGATTAAGCAGAGGAGAGATGTTCAGGAATAATGCACACCTTATCCAAGAGTATAGATGTGAGCTTGTCAAAGGAGGGCAAAAGTTTGTAAATGATAGGCTTCACGTAGATTCTAATTATGTGGGCTAAGAGAGCGGGGAGATGCCCGGGAAGAGAATAAGATGAACGCAAGTGTGGAATGGGCTTCCCAAGGGAGAGTCGCAATTAAGTGTCTTAGCCCTAGCCATATATTCTATTTTGGTAACTCTCAAGTTATATCTTGAAGGGTTGCTAAGAAACAATCTTCTCCTCTCTGTCTTTTATTTTTAGATAGGGTCTCACTGTGTAGCCCCGGATGGCCTGGAACTTGCTATGTTGAAACTGTGGAAATAATTGTGGGCCATTGTCTTGTTCCTGATGAAGACATTCAGATGGAGAATGCACTAGATCTGGAGTTCAGGTCTTAAGGTAGACACTGGATCTTAAGTGAGTGTGTGTTGACTTGGCACCACATGGACATGATGAACACACAGTGCTGGTACAGCAGCTGTTGAGCCAGACCAGTGACTTGCAGGAGCTGCCGAAAGCCTGTGAAATCTCCACAGGAAGAAAAGATGAGGAGACTTCCAGCTTGCCTCACTGGCAAAGGAGGGGAGAAGATAGAGTTAATAGAAATATCCTTCAGCTGGCAGGATATTTATGAAGGTTAGCTGGTTGACCAGTACTCCCGAGAACTTTGCTGAAGATGTCTGGAAGGGCATTCTGTGGTCTAAGGAGAGAGGTGGTAGAACAGGTGTGTCAAGGGAGGGCTGAAGAAGTCTGAGTCTGAACGGCTAGTGGTTATGATGCCACACTTGCTGTTATCTAGAGCGCTGAAAGATTTGAAAATTGAGATTCAAAGACTGCAGTAAGAAAAAAGGTACTTTGAAAATTCCATAAAGACAGATTTGGGGGGGGGTTGTTTACATCTCTATACCTGTCTATCACATGATTTTATATTTACATGTATTATAGGTAGAGGAAAAACATATCAGTCAAGCCAGGTCTGGGGGTGTAATACTGTTATACCAGTTACTCAGGAGGCTGAGTCAGGAAGATCACAAGTTCAAGGCCAGTCAGGGCAACTTAGTGGCACCCTGACTGAAAGCAGTATAGGGCTGAGGGGGAGGGGCTGCTGCACACCTAGTAGAGCCACGGGCAGGTTGCAGTGCTTGCATCCAGGGCTCTCTGCCTACCCAGGATTGCTAGCTTGAGGCAGCTCTTGGTGGACTGCCCGCATCAGCCTCAGGCTGGTTGGAACTTGTCAGGGTGTGGCCACCATCCTTCATCCGTCTGGGTGAGCTCTCACCTTCAATGTCACCGTCACAGTGTCGGCCAAGATGCCAGTCTTACTGTGTCTTCACTCCAACCCACCTCCTTAAAGCTTTGACTCTATACGCTTTCAAGTTTCTTCTGGGTTTTTCAAGCCTGGCAGATATTTCTTATTGAGAACCTGGCCTGGCCACGCCCCCGGAAACACTTCTTTCAAAAATTGCTTCTTCAATGGAAAACGTTTTCTTAGAGTTTTCCCAAGAGGAACTATATTTGTTGTTATTATTGTTCTCAAACATGATTCTTTGCCCTCCTTCTAAGTGGCCAGGAAAGACATGAGCATAATTTAGGCTGAAGGTTGAGGTCACCATCTGCCAGCTTCTCCGCCCCAGGGTCTGCTTGTCCGCGGACATCCTTGCCCTCTCCCTGTCCACCCACTCTCTCCTGGCTGCTCAGACTAGGTGGGCACTTGGAGGTGTCTGCACCTGCGGCCGCTCCAGCCCTCCCAGGCTTAGAAGAAGTGCGACATCCCTGACTTCTTTCTGGTTTTTGTCCTCCGAGCTGGCTCTGGACTCGGGGACTCAGACCGCCCCGCTTGCTCAGGCTGAAGCCGGGATTGGGTGCTGAAGCGCCGCCTCCGTCTCTGTGCGCCCGCGCGCTCGCTCCCGCCCTACTCCCCTCCCAGCCGGCTCCGGTCGCAACCGTTTGGGCTCCGCACTGCAGATGCCAGCCGGTCTCCCGGAGCTCCTGCTGCTCCCGCCGCGTCTCTCTGATCCTCTCGTCTCCGGAGCTCCAGCTGCCCACGGAGCCTCGCCGGCTTGGACTCTCTTGAGTCCCGCGTGCGGAGTCGTTCCGGCGCAGCAAGCGAGGACCCGGGAGGCCGACGGTGCTCTCGGATGCGGCAGGACAAGCTGACCAGCTCCCTGCGTCGCGGCGGGCGATGCCAGAAGCGCCAGGGCGGCGGCGGCGGTGGCGTGGGCACCATCCTGAGCAATGTGCTCAAGAAGCGCAGCTGCATCTCACGGACCGCGCCCCGGTTGCTGTGCACCTTGGAGCCGGGTAAGGCGCGGGTTGTGGATGGGCACCGAGGTGCAGGTGGGAGGGATGGGAGCAGACCCCGGCCTGGGTGCGTTCAACTGCCACCAGGGCACTGACGACCCCGCTGTCCTGAAGAAGCCACCCCGCGGCCTATGCACTCGGTGGGGAAGTGAAGGAGGCTGCCCCTTCCAGCCCAGGCTGCGTCACCTATTGTGCTTCGGGTTCCCTGGAAGCCAGACCTCCAAAGAGGTGTGTGGGTTGGCCTTGACCCCGCAGGTTGGAGGGAAAGGCAGCTACTGCAAAGGGCTATCCAGTGTGTGTTTTCCCGAGAGTGATGTGTTTGTGTTGGGGTAGGAGAGGGCACGAACTGTGCCTAGGTAAGGTCCAGGAGCCCGCCTGGCCTTGTGAGAACAGGCCCTTCCTACCGTCACCTTGTGTTTACATATCCCTGTTTCTCCAGGCTCTGATTATCTCCGAGCCAGCTCGGTCACCTGGCATCGTTGCTTAGGGTTTTAAGAGCCTGGCCCTGGCACCCGCGCCTGGATGCTGAGGGTTCTGGCAGGGGGTGGCCGCTCTGTTTGCCCGCTGAGCCTGAGCTCTGCGCTTGCTCACTTTTCCCTGGAGTGGCCCCAGCTGTCTCCAGGCAGTTTGTGGTCTCCAACGTACCCTCCTTTCCCACCTCTCCGCCCCTTCTGGGACTTGCTGTCACCCTGCTGCTGCAGATTCTGCCCAGGCACTGGGTCCCAAAGGGTGGAATGCGTCGCCGCCTTTCCGAACCTCGTGGCTCCTTTGTTTTTCTCCACTACCGAAGTGTCTAATTGCAGAGTGTGGTATTTATTCATCGTCTCCTTTTTACCTTTTTCTTTCTTTCTTTTTTTTTCTTTTTTTAAAATCGCCTTCCCACGTTGAATTTTCCCACGTTTTGTGTTTCTGAATCCGGAACAGCTGTGATTATCAGATGAACTATAAACCTCCTCGCCTCTCATCTCACTTAGAAGAAAAGAGCGTGAAAATGACCCGATTTAAGCCTTTGCATGCGGGCGGCGAATGATCAGTTTCACTTAAAACCTGATTCATTTTTGATCAGGAGAAAATAGTTGTGGTTTTGACTAACTAGCCCCAGTTGGGTTTCAGCACAGGAAAGCAATCGGATTACTCCCAGCAAGTGGCTCCAAAAAGTCAAAGCAACACATTTTGTCAATCACAGCGGGAACCCGGTGGTTTCAGGGCAGTGGCAAAGTCACCATGGGTCAGGATTTCCTGGTTTTTGTTGTAATAGAGCGAAAATCATAATTATAAGCGCTTACATTCAGCACCCCGGACCTGGACAGCACCCTTTCAACAAAGTCCATTTCACTGGTTGGAACTGGAGGCATTCTTTGTACCACTATGGAGGCGGGAGGTGATTAAAACCGTTCTCAGAGATGAGAATCAGTGGGCAATTAATCTTTTCTTGGAGAAGAAATTCATCTATCCAGTTATAACACGCTTTTGGTTTTTAAAGCTTTGAAATGTCAAGGTATCATCAGATACCCTGCATTTTTGACAGGAAATCTAGGTCCAGAACACTTGTACAGGGCCCCATAACCCCATCATCAATAAGAACAACACCCCACCATCTATCTGCTACTGTCATGGGCTTGGGCGAACCAGGCATGCCTTTCTTGCTTCTTTTTGTTTTGTTTTGTTTTGTTTTGTTTTTCGAGACAGGGTTTCTCTGTGGCTTTGGAGCCTGTCCTGGAACTAGCTCTGTAGACCAGGCTGGTCTTGAACTCACAGAGATCCGCCTGCCTCTGCCTCCCGAGTGCTGGGATTAAAGGCGTGCGCCACCATTGCCCGGCCCTTTCTTGCTTCTTGATCCCATATGTATGCCTTTTAAAAGGCCACTTTCTTATTTTTTTTTTTAAGTCCTGAAGATTGCTCCTATCTGTGCCTACCTCTAAGTGCTCCATCTAAGAGGTAGAAGTTGCAAGGTTTTAATATGTGCAGCCTACAGACTTCTTAGCAGCAAGTGTCGTCATTTGATCGTTCTGAATATTTATTGAGAATGTTTGACATTTCTTGATCTTTGAACTTGTAAACAAAACGTCTTTTTTTTTTTAAAATTAGCTAAAGGGGCTAGGGAGATGGCTGACTGCTAAGGTGCTTGTTGTGTGCACATGAGGACCCGAATTTGCATCCCAGGAACCCATGCCAAACTGCACAGTGCAAACCTGTAGCCCCAGCATTCAGAGGCGGTGGTGGGATAGATACACATACCACACTACACACACTACACACACACACACCACACACTCACACATCACACACACACCACACACACTCACACACCACACACCACTCACACACCACACACACTCACACACCACACATACCACACTACACACACACCACACACTCACACACCACACACCACTCACACACCACACACACTCACACACCACACATACCACACTACACACACACCACACACTCACACACCACACACCACTCACACACCACACACACTCACACACCACACATACCACACTACACACACACCACACACACTCACACACCACACACACTCACACACCACACACCACTCACACACCACTCACACACACACACACACACACAAACACCACACACACAGCTTAAAGTTGGGCAGGATGATGGTGCCTGCCTATAATCCCAGTACTGAGAAGATACAGGAAGTGAAGACACGGCAGATCTACACAGCGAGTTCTAGGCAATTAGGGGTGAAGTAACGAGTCTGCGTGAAAACTAAACTATGTTATCAAATGATTTTGAAGTTGTATAAAAAGGATATATTATATCTTCAGTTTTGATTATATTATATTTTCATAGATTTTTAAACAAGAATAAGAATTGTTATAGAATTTCTCTTCAACAACAACACATATTTCTATTACAGAATTGTGAATGAAGGCTAAATATAAGTAACAAAAATTTATTTTTTTATTTACTTTCCCACTTTTGTTCCATGGATTTGGGATCTAAATTAAAGAAAATTAAAGCATTAGATTACTTAGGATTAGAATTTAGTCCTATATTTAGTTTATACTCTAGAACTTGATATGTTTTTATCCTCAACAAATAGGTTTATTAAGATTGAATTAAAATATTTGGAAGTTACCAAATGGAATTGTTGTAATAAATCCTCCCATAAGCAGAAGGGAGTATGGGAAGGTGTAGCTCAGTGAAAGAGCATGTACTAGGCAGGAAGAGGTACACTGATGAACCTAACTTTGTCCTGTGAGGACTCTAGCTCAGCGCTTGTCCACACCAGACACTAGCTCTCCCGTCTTGCTGCGTTCACAGTGCCACGATGGCATTGCACAGCTTCTGATGCTCCAGTGAAGTAGCCTGTCCCCTGCGTTGGAAATGAAGCCTATGGTCTCACACATGCTAGATAGTGGATGCACTGCCAAGCCTCCACTCCAGTTGCCTTGACTGTCTTAGTCTGTCTGTTGCAGAAAAACAAACTCTAAACTGGAGAATCACCCCTTTGTGTTTTATAACTTCTAGCTACCCAGGTGAGATTTACAGCCAGTCACTGCCAACAGTCCTCTGAGGTAGAAGCTGCTGTCCTTACTTCAGTGATTAGGGAACTGAGGTGCAGACAGGCTAAGGAGTTTGAGTTTAGGACCCAGAGATGATGATGGTTTGTGGCTCTCGCCTGTGGTGTCAGGTATTGGCTTTGGTTTTGTGTTACTCTAGGCATCTGTGGGAGCTACCATCTGATGTTTTAAACTCCATTTTATTATCTTAAGCCATTTTTCATTAGAATTAATGTATTTTAATTAAATTGGCTAAAATTTAGTAAAAGCATTTAAAAATTTTAATACAATTCAGTAGAGTTAAGTGTTGAATTTATTTACGATACAACTTTGTTATAATTCGCATAAACAACAACTACTTAATTTCCTTCCAGGAGCTGACACAAAATTGAAGTTCACACTTGAGCCATCTTTAGGCCAAAATGGGTTTCAGCAGGTAACTTTGTTTGTGGCTTTTAAGGCTTTTTTTTTTAAATTTGGGGATATCAGCAGGGTACATTGTCATATATTCTTCAAATGAAAATGTTCACACATATTTTTATACACAAGAGATGTCAGTTTTTTTCTCCAGTTTGTAATACAATAACTTTTAAAGCCTAAGTAACCTGGGTTTATAGTTGCAATGAACAATTTTGCATTTTTTAATGAAGTGATACAAGAGTAGTTGAATATGGTTACAGTTTCACCTCAAACACCACAGAGAGGCTCACAGATAGAGCTTTAACTCATAGGATGTATGGTGTTTTGTTTCAGATCTTCCCAACTGTTGGGGTCACATGGGCAACAGGGGTGTTTGGTTAGGATATTTAAGGCTTGGGACCCTTACAGCCCCCAGAAAGATAGCTTTTGGCGGAGAGAAGCCCTGTGTTCTAGGGTGCTGTATTAATTTTCTCATGTTCTATGGATGCTGTCTTAGTCAGGGTTGCTATTGCTGTGATAAAACACCATGCCTGAAGCAAGGTGGGGAGGAAAGGGTTTATTCAGCTCACACTTCCACATCACAGTTCATCATCAAATAAGTCAGGGCAGGAACTCAAACAGGGCAGGAACCTGGAGGCAGGAGCCGATGCAGAGGCCACAGAGAAGTGCTGCTTCCTGCCTTGCTCCTATGCCTTGCTCAGCCTGCTTTCTTATAGAACCCAGGACCACCTGCCCAGAGATGGCCCCACCCACCATGGCCTGGGCCCTCCCACATCAATCACTAATTAAGAAAATGCCCTACAGACCTGCCTTATCCTGTAGCCAGATCTTACTGAGGCATTTTCTCAATTGAGGCTCCCTCTTGTCCAGTGAATCTAGTTTGTGTCAAGTTGACATAAAAATTGCCAGCACAGATGTCCAGATGGGGAAGCCTGGAAATGCTGCTCCCGGTTTGTATTATTACTTCTCTAATATTTCTCTCTGGTCCTAGTGGTATGATGCTCTCAAGGCAGTTGCCAGACTGTCAACAGGGATCCCAAAGGAGTGGAGGAGAAAGGTGAGTGGGTTCACAGGGCTAAAATACAAAACGACCATCACTCTGCCCATTAAAATATCTGGGAAGTCAGAAAGTATATTCTTCATTAATTGTGCATCGGGTATTCATGGTTTGTGCCAGGTAGTGTTCTGGGTGCTAGGGATGCAGCCGTGGGAACAACAGCAGATGGAATATTTTGTCCTCATAAAACTTACAGGGAATCCAATAGAGTGTGTCACACCGTGATGTGTGCTGTAGATAGACATAAAGCAGAGAGAGATAAAGAGAGTGTGGGATAAGAGGAATAAGGAGGTGGAATTTTATATAGAAGGTGACATGAGAGTAGGTACCTGAAGGAGGAAGTGAGCAGTCAACTGCAGCTGCCTGGGGGAAGGCACTCAGGTGGGAAGCACCTGGGTGTGATCTCAGAAGAGGAAGAGGCTGTGGTGGGAGGCTCATAGAGGCAGGGGAAGCCTTAGGAGGGGCTGGGTCTAGAGGCAACTTGAGTGGCTCAGCCATGAATGTCTTCCTAGGCTCTAGATGCACTAGGGCTCTTCATTCAGAGAGAGAGAGAGAGAGAGAGAGAGAGAGAGAGAGAGAGAGAGAGAGAGAGAGACACACACACACACACACACACACACACACACACACACACACCAGAGAGAGAGCGCCAGGAAGCTCCAAGCAGTCTGGTCGGGTCAGATGGGCTACTTTGCCTACTGCTTTGAGCGTATGAGATGTGAGGCTACATACCAGGAAACATGTAGATTAAATCATTCAGGCAAGAAAGGGGCCAGTGGTCCCTGGAGATGGTGAGAAGGGCTAGATTCTGAACGTACTTTGCAGCCTGAGCTGAGATGAATGCCCAGTGCATTGACTATCAGACATATGCGGGATGTCAAAGATGACCTCCAGATTTTGGCCCAAGTGGCTGTAAAGGTAGAGTTGCTGTTGGTGTGGATGGGAGGAACAGGTGTGTGTGTGTGTGTGTGTGTGTGTGGTGTGTGTGTGTGTGTAATGGGGCATTGGTGGGTGAGATAATTGGTCTGACATCTGTTGCAGTCAGATACCTGATAGGCATCTAATGCAAAGGTATCCAGTGGGCATTAGAGCGGAATTCTGATGCATAGACATCTGGTTGGAGATATTTATCAATGCGGTTCTTGCCAAGTTATGTTCGAATGCTGAAGTCTGAAATGTACTCTAAGGTTATTAATTTATAAATGTAATCTTAACGTTGGAATTTGAACACTGAGTGTTTCTTAAGTGAAAATTAATGTGGAGTTATGAAATTCATTTTTCAGAATTAGATTATCTTGGTCAGGTAAAAAAGTGAAATTATCTAGTGAGTCTTGAAAAAATTATTCATCCCGAGACTCCATCTGTCAGGGTTGTGTATAGAGAGCATGTGTGTGGGAGGAGGTTTAAGGCAGAGGCCTCTGTGGGGGAAAAGCAGTCCATGTGTGACCAAGCAGCTGTTGCTCGAGCAGAGAATGATTTGGAATTGAACAAAACAAAACAAGGTCATGGAATTTTACAGCCTATTCAATGAACTGAAATAAAATGAAAGAAGTTCTGGCTATTTTCTTTCCTAACGATTAGATTGTTCCTTGGCACGTAGTAGGAACACAGCAAATATTTATTGCAAGAGAGAGTGGAAGCTGCAGGGTCTGCTTTAACACAGCAGACTAAGCTCGTATGCGTGGGCTAGCCCGGGTCTCAGAACAGTTCCTTGCCCTTCCTGGATGCAATCTTACTTTTCTAATAACAGCGGGACATTCTGCTTTACCGATCTTCTTTACGCAACCCTTCAGGTCTGGCTGACTTTGGCGGATCATTATCTGCACAGTATTGCCATCGACTGGGACAAAACCATGCGCTTCACTTTCAATGAGAGAAGCAATCCCGATGATGACTTAATGGGTATCCAGATCGTCAAGGTAATGCTCCCGAACCCGGCTTCTTGTTCTGATGCTGCAAAAAGGACCCAAAGAGCTAAACATCTCCTGGACAGAGGGTCAGATGACCTCTACCTCCAGGACTGGATGTCTATGTTCATTCTATGAACATATGGGATATGTTCATCCCATCCATGGTGAAGCTTTTGTATGGAGAGTTTGATGCCTTGCCTTCATAAATTTAAATGTTGCCAGCAGGCAGAAAATGGGCTTGAGCTTCCGTTCATGTTCAACTGATCTAATTTTGTTACACAACAGGAGATTGAAGCTTTTTTATTTTTCTGTAGTATAGCTCAGGATATCAATTGTACTTTCACATTAAAGTCTTTGGACTGAGAAATTTAGACGTGAGTATATTTCATATTGGAAACATTTGTCTCTTATTAGAACCTTTGCTAGTCTGAATGTTAGTGTGTCGATAGTTAGGTTAGCTGATGGCTCTGCGTTAAACCAGGTGGGTTAGCATTCGGTTCAGGTCCTCTTCGGGCGCTATGGTTGGGTGCCTTTATTGTTGAGGCTGATACAAGAGCCAACAATGCTGATTTCATTTGGTACCAGAATAATCCTTGTACATAAGGCTTGGGCATGTGGGCTTTGCGTATGAGTGTTCCACAGTGGGACGCTAAGCTGGGATTTGAAAAGGAAGGCTGTCTCCATCTACATTTTGGCCACCACTAGATGGCTAATGTGTTGGCACATTTAAATCCATTTTTTTAAAAAAAGAAAGAACAAACTAAAACGAGCCACTTTCTGATCTAACTTGGTTTGTTTCAAATGAACATTTAAAAAAAATTATAGCACTTCACATTGCTTGTTGAAGCTATTTGCATTATCCACCGTCTAATAATGCTTTATCTGAAATTTCAGCATAGGACAAAATTTCCTATTTGAAATAGTCCCTTTCTGTTTAACTTATGAATTAAGGCAGTGCACTTTCAAGCAACGTTATTTTATGTATATGGGTGTTTTATTGGCATGCATGTCTGTGCATTCCTGCCATTTCTGGGTACCTATGGAAGTCAGATGAGGCCAACAGGTCCAGTTATGAACTGCCATCTGGATGCTCAGGGTTAGACCCATGTCCTTTGGAAGAACAGCCAGTGTTCTTGACCACTGAGCCATCTCTCTACCCCGGTTTTGTTTAGCTTTTTTTTTTTCTTCTTGTTTTGCCTTTTGAGATGTGGGTCTCACTGTGTAGCCCTGGCTGACTTGGACTCACTATGCAGACCAGGCTGGCCTTGGTCTCACAGAAATCCGCCTGCCCCAGCCTCTTGAGTGCTGGGGTTAAAGGAGAGCACCACAATGACCAGCTTAGGCAAAACACATCTTATAATCACGTTATTAAAAGGGATCTCTTATTTTTTTTTCATTGAAGCAAATGCTCCATCAATAAAATGATCTTTTCTCCTAAAAACCATGGTGTCATCTTGGTAATTAAATTAAAGATATTAGCGCCTTTACACCTTGAAGCACAGCAGGTGTTTTCGTAGCGTGCTCTGCACAGGATGATGTGTCTGCGTATTATAATGACTTTACGGTTTAGTTTTAGCAGCGAAACCTCTAAACCTCATACCATATTTTGTTCAAAGGATCAATTTTATCATCCTGCATTGTGCACTGAAATGACTGTATATACAAACACACTAATGGACATCTTTAAAAGACTCTCCACTTACACGAAACTGCAATGCAGTTTTGTTGATTGAGTAGCTCTTTGTGTTGATTCTGGAAGCACTCTGAGAACAGTTGCTTGACTGAAACAGCCCTCGTGTCTCTTTCTCAGGGCGGCATGGTTGAAAGCAGTAGGGAAATACAATTCACAGGAGTGTTCTGGCTCCTGTGTATAAATTGTTTATAAATTAAAAACCAAAATCAAGCCAGGTGGTGGTGGCACACACCTTTAATCCCAGTACCCAGGAGACAGAGGCAGGCAGATCTCTCTGAGTTTGAGGCCAGCGTGGTCTACACAGTGAGTTCCAGGACAGGATCAAGGCTCAGGTTTGGAGAAACCTTGTCTCAAAAAACCAGAGAGAGAGAGAGAGAGAGAGAGAGAGAGAGAGAGAGAGAGAGAGAGAGAGAGAGAAAAGAGGAGAGGAGAGGAGAGGCCAGGGTCCCAGTAGCCCTGTCAACGGCATGGGTCCAAATCACAGCAGGAGATGTTTAAAAATCTATTTTCCCCTCCCTTCCTAGGACCTGCACCGCACGGGCTGTAGCTCCTACTGCGGCCAGGAGGCCGAGCAGGACAGGGTGGTCCTGAAGCGGGTGCTGCTGGCGTATGCCCGGTGGAACAAGAATGTCGGGTACTGCCAGGGCTTCAACATCCTAGCTGCTCTGATTCTGGAAGTGATGGAGGGCGATGAGGGGGATGCTCTGAAAGTGAGTATCGGTTCAGACAAAGGCAACTGGATGCTGCAGTTGGTGCTATAGCTCTCCCCTTCTGGTCCCTTTGTAATCACTGGGATAGAATTTCCCCAATTAAAGCCATGCCAGGTGACACGCATTAGCCAGCTCAAGGGCAATCACTCTGGCATTCATGATGCCAGATGATCTTATTTGAAGGCTCACATGGCAGGAGCATTCGCTGGGTATGTTCACGTGGTTGTTGGCAAGGTTGAATTCCTCACAGGCTGTTTGAACTGAAGGGGTCTCAAGTATTTGATGGTGGTTGGCTGTTTTTGTTTCTGCCCTGTAAGGTCCCTTACCCCAAACTGGCAGCTGACATCCTCCAAATGAGCAAATTAGAAGAGATTAGAGATAACAAACGTCCCATGTGATAGCTGTTACATTTCCATTCCCATGGTCACCGGATGAGTTTATAAACCAGGGAGCGTGGTGGCAGGTAGGCCAGTGTGGTGCTGGAGTAGTCGCTGAGCTTGTATCTGCAGGCAGGAGGAAGATAGGGAGTTAGGGAGGGAGGAAGGAAGGGATGGAGGGGAGAGAAAGGGGAGAGAAGAGAGAGACTGGGTCTGGCCTGAGCTTTTGAAACCTCACGGCTCACCCCTAGTGACACACCTCCTCCGACAAGGCCACGTCTCCTAGTTCTTCCTAAGCAGTCTGCCAGCCGGGAACGAAACGTTCAAATCTATGAGCCTCTGGGGTTGTTTGCATTGAAGCCATCGCAGAGTGTATGTCGAATACGAAGGCTTGCAAGCGTGGCGGACACCACTGCTCCTTTGCCTAAGGCAGTGTGAGTTTCCAGTTCATAGCTGGATCTCCAAGCAGATGTTGACCCTAGTGTTTGTGATGTATGAGATTTAATCTTTGTATTCAAGCCTCCACCTGCTTGACTGGGGAATATCTTGGTGACATGGAAAAACAAACAAATGTTCCTTCTGGTTTTATATATCATGGTAGACTTAATTATAAGCCCAACCTGAAGTGCGTTCACCCCTTCACGTTTTCTGTTTATGTATTGAAGGCAATAACTTTGAAGCTACCTGATCATCTAAAAGGCGATGTCAGGGAGAGGGAAAGGCAGTGACAGGTTCAGTGTGTGATTTTTGGGGTGCTTTAAATTAAGAAGAAATTTTAGCTGGGTGTGGTAGGGCACACTTTTAATGCCAGCACTCGGGAGACAGGAGGATGTCTGTGAGTTTGAGGGTAGCCCAGACAAGGCTACTTTGGGTAAGTCCACAGGTTTAGCAGTTTTTCTCAGGTGTAATTTTCGAGTCTGAAGTAGGAAGCGTTCTGCTGAAGAGTTAGAATAAGTGATTCAGAACGTAGTGGCAGGAGGAAGAGGGTGCATAGATCCCGGTCAGATCACAAAAGGGCTCAAAAATGCCTGAGAAATTAAAGACACATAAAACAGCTGAAGTGGGGCTTAGGGATGGTGGTGCACACCTTTAATCCCAGCACTCAGGAGGCAGAGGCAGGTGGATTTCTGTGAGTTCGAGGCCCACCTGGTCTACAGAGCAAGATCTAGGACAGCCTGGGCAACACAGAGAAGCCCTGTCTCGAAAAACAAAGCAAAACAAAAGAAAAGCTGAATTGGGATTTAAGATTTGTGGTGTGCATTTTATAATCCCAGCACTTGGGAAATGGAGGTATGAGGATCAGAAGTTTTTTTTTTTTATTTCAAAAATGATTTTATCTTTATTTTATGTACTTTGGTGTTTTGCCTACATGTATGTCTCTGTGAGGGTGTTCGATTCTCTGGAACTGAGTTACAGACAGTTGTGGGCTGCCATGTGGATGCTGGGAATTGAACCCATGTCCTCTGGAAGAACAGCCAGTATTCCTAACCACTGAGCTGTCTCTCTAGCCAGAGGATCTGGAGTTTAAGGGCAGCCTTGGCTACATAACAAATTCAAGGTCAGATCCTGCTTAAAAAAAAAAAAAACTATAAACAAAACCAATACTAAACGAAATAAGACAGAAAATGAGTTCAGAGGACACTGTGGGATGCCACATGAGGATGTGTGGGCCTTGGTAGACGCCTCGCAGGCAGAGGAAGGCTGGGTTCATGAAGGGACCTTCCTGCCCAGGAAATGGTTGCGTGTCTGTTTTTCCAGCAGCTGTTTTAGCCTCTGCGGGCTAAACGGCCTTGGGGAATCGATAGGAACAAGCCAGCCACTGCCTCTGCCTCAGCACCTACGGCGCCTGTTTAGAAGTGTTAAAGATGGAAAGTGCCCCCTTTCTCCTTCCTCATCTTACCTTATGATGTAAGACCTGGGGTTTGGAATCCAGCCGTGGGTAGAGTGAGGGGGGCTGTCTCCTATGATTTCATATCAGAATTTGAGATGATTTTACTCGAGGGTTTTATTACGTTATGGGATTATTAACATAATTGGGGCAGAGAGATGGCTCAGAGGGCAAAGAACAAAGTAACTCAGTGGATAAAGCAGCTCAGATCCCCAGGACTCGTATGACACTTGGGTGGATGTGGCCTGCCCGTCACTCCTGCACGCTGGGGGCAGAGCAAGGCAGTCCCTAAGTGAACAAGCTAGCTAGCCAGACTAGTAGCTCTGCTTCAGTATATGATGCGCGAGGTAATTGAAACCGGCGTTTCTCATCCTCGGTCCCACACACGTACTTGTTCTCATGAGAGCATGCGCTTTCCACAGGACCCCATCGCGCATGTGCACAGAAAAGAACTCCCAGCACAACTGAAGAATTATTTGCAGTTTTAAAGAGGTTATAATTTCTTAATACGAAGGTGTTAGGATTGGGTGGCACCTCTGGAGCGAAGTTGGTTGCCTGTATACGAGAGGCCAAGTATGTGGACCGTAGGTGGTCCGGGTGGCAGTCAGTGCATCGGGTGAGCATCCTGCCTTAGGTGGGCACCCTGCCTTAGGGTGGGCATTTCATGACAGGGTAGCTCTTGAGATTTTCATATTGCCTGGTATATGGGTTAGGTCTCCTGCACGATGAATAAATAAATCTGTTTTCTCAGTACTGTATAACGCGGATGTGAAAAGTAGCGAGGTATAGATTATGATCTTGAAGTTTGTCTCCCTTGTTCACCCCCTCATCTTTTGATGACCCATGTCCGCCAGAGCCCTCTGTTCTGCTGGGATCTGCTCTTCCGTCCTCTGACTCCATTCCCTCTCCCACATTGGTCCTCCCAGGCTGCCCTCTCTCCTCAGGGGCTGGGTGAATTTTTGTTTTTCCCCTGTGGCCGAGCTTCTTATGTGGTAAATCCCGTCCTAACGTAGCAAAGGTATGACTTGGGCTGCCCACCCTGTGTGGAAGGCTGCGAAGGGATTTCCCGGGGCTCTGCCTTATACACAGAGCTAAGGCCTGAAAAATAAAATGGGCCTTATCAGGGCTAAAACGTAACTTCCTTTTTGAAAATGGGGTTTTGTGGGATCCTATGAGACAGTGATTTCCCCATGAGCATACAGAGCCCTGTGTGGTTCTGGTCTTTGTTTTTCTGGTATTCTGGGGAGTGAGCTGGACTTCCAGGGAGTGGGGACATCATACAGCCTTCAGGCCCTCTGGGAAAGGCTCTGCACCGAGCTGGTGTGGGCTTTGATGGGTCATTTGAGTGGCTTCTGACATTTTTTTTTTGTTTTGTTTTTTGAGACAAGGTTTCTCTGTAGCTTTGGTGCCTATCCTAGAATTAGCTCTTGTAGACCAGGCTGGCCTCGAACTCAGAGATTCACCTGCCTCTGCCTCCTGAGTGCTGGGATTAAAGGCGTGCGCCACCACTGCCCGGCCGGCTTCTCACATTTTAGAAAAGGCAACGCAAGTACAGCGATCAGATGAAACAGTAATTTGAGGAGCTCGTGTGACAGGAGCCATTTTACCAGGCTCCAAGTGTGCAAACAAGACCTAGCTGTGTTCTCCAAGGCTGGCGTTGGTCTCTCTGATAGCCCAGGTAGCCGCAAGTGCGTCTCGAGGCCGGCCTTAGCGCGGGTGTTTTACTACGGGCCACTCTTGGGATCTTCGTATCCAGGTTGTAAAATCCTATGACCTCAAGAAGCCAGGATCGAGGATCCTGCTGGAAGCTGGGAGCTTGTGATTTCTCGTTTCTCCATGAGGCTGAGGGTTGTGTAAACACAGCTGCGTACCGGGTGAACTCAGGTCTGGCAGCCCTTCTAGAAACTTCACAGCACAGCTGACTTTGGGTTACTTAGATAATTATGCCACCGGCTCCTTGCGTCTGGTGTAGGTGAGTCCTGAATTGGTTTCTGACGCACTGGGAGGCATGCGTGCTTTGGTCTATTTGGATGTGCTTTCTCCTCTGGGCCTGCTGGGAACCTGGTGGGTATGAAGTAGTCTTGTTATCTTCCTCTTTTAGATTATGATTTACCTGATTGACAAGGTACTTCCCGAGAGCTACTTTGTCAATAACCTTCGGGCACTGTCCGTGGACATGGCTGTCTTCAGAGACCTCTTGAGGATGAAGCTCCCTGAGCTGTCTCAGCACCTTGATGCTCTTCAGAGAACGGCAAACAAAGAGAGTGGAGGTAATGATGGCTTGTGGCAATTACATTTCGGGAAATGTTTGGCTTCTCTGGTTCTGCTCTGCAAGGAGATTGGCACACAGGCCTTCCTGGTCAGCTAAACTGGCATCAGTAGGACTTTGTTAAACCGAGCTACAGGTGCAGTGCTGTTTGGCGCAGACCGTGACCTCGGTAGAAGCAATAAGGTTAGAGAAGAGTGTCTCTGGGCCCCCTGGCCCCTCCTAGCTATAATGTGCCTGCGTGGGGGCACTTCTGAGATTGCCAGTCGCTGTGGTAGACTGCACTTGCAGCCTGGCCTGATCATTTAAAGCTGGGAGCACAGGGCTGGGGTTGCACTCAGTGGCGGTGTTTATCCAGCATGTGTTGAGGCCCTAGGTTTGATCCCTTGTGCTACCCCCCTAAAAAAAGAGGTGAAATGACAATAATGAGGGGGCACACAGAAGGATTTTGTTGTTTTTGAGGCAGGGTCTCACTGTGTATCCCATGCTGGCCTCAGATTTAACAGAAATTCTCCTGCCTCAGCCTCTTAGTACAGAAATGACTAGTTAGTACCAGCATACCCAGCTATATTAATGGGTTGTGAAGATGTAGTTGTTATTAAAATACACTGGAGGTTTTGAGACAGCTGCGTGTCTCTAAGGATCTTCTTGTGTGGCTTGGCGGTACTATAACTGTACGTTCAAGGTAGTGGCAGATACAAGCAATTGAAATCCATGTTTTTCTTCAAGTTCCTTTGCTCTTGATCACAAGGAATAACCTCAGAATCTAGTCTCTGCCCAAATATTTGTTCACAGGAAAGAAGAAAGTGTTTGTTTTGGTTTTACTTATTCTTAGATAGTTGTACTTATTGACAGTCATTGGAAGCATACATCTAAAAATCTAATAGACATTTATAGTCACCCAAACTGGGAAGGCTTTTAGTCAAGTCAGAAATTTCAAAATGGGCCAAGACTTAGATGTGTCTTTAAACGTCTTCTATGTATCACTTAGTTCAAAATAGTTTAACGTTTAGAGCTGTTTAACATTTAAACATTTTGGAACTTTACCAGCTTATTTTTTCTCTTTCAATTGTGATCTGGGAATTATATAACTTAAGAGATAAGTAATTTATAATAAGGAATTTTAGTCATCATAGCTGCATTTGATTAAAGTGGGAACTATAAGATTTTGAAAGTTTGCTGGCATTTTGTTTTTTGTTTTTTGTTTTTTCTGTTTGGGCGGTGCTGGAGTTTGAACCTGGGTCTCTGAGGTGCCAGGTGAGCACTACGTTACCACTCTACTCCCAGCCCTTGTGTTTGTATTTGAGAAGTTACAATCAGTTGTTTTCACAATGTTTTTGGTGAGGAAAACTCTCCTTACTCTTAAGCAGCCTTTGATAAGAAGACCCAGATCTAGTTCAGGTAAAACTCTGTGAAGTGTGGCAAAGAATTTATGACGGTCAAGCCTTGGAATTTTCTGTAAAATGTTTATTCTACAAACACAAGAGGGGAAAAGGAGGAAAGAGCCGCGAAGCAGCACTGTTTGGGTGGCACTGTGCGTCTTACAGATCTCCCTTCTGGGGGACTTCTGTCTTGTTTCGTTTCAGGTGGCTATGAGCCCCCGCTCACCAACGTCTTCACGATGCAGTGGTTTCTCACTCTATTCGCCACGTGCCTCCCTAACCACACGGTTTTGAAGATCTGGGACTCAGTCTTCTTTGAAGGCTCGGAGGTCATCCTGAGGGTGTCGCTGGCTATCTGGGCAAAGCTGGGAGAGTAAGTGGTAGCTGCACTCTGGTGTTAGCAGTCTTTGGGCTCTACGGTGCGAAACATTGGCATGTATGTGTGTGAGAGAGAGCGAACTGTGGGCTGTGGTGAATTGTGTTAGCCTCCAGGAACCTCGGCCAGCCCAGCCGGCATTTCTGGGAGAGAGGGACTCTCGTCTGGGATGGCAGGCTTCCTCAAGATCGTCTCTGCAGTATTTGACCATCCTCAAGCTTTCCAGAGGAGGGATGGGGGCGTAGCTAGAGAAGAAATGGCTGTATCTGTAAAGAAATAGGCAGACTTGCCGGCACACATAACAATTGGGATTATTTTATTTCTTGAGACAAAGTTTTATTTAGCCTCAACTTACTATGAAGTGGAGAATGACCTTCGACTCCCAGTCCCCAGTCTCTACCTCCCAAGTGCTGGGATTATAGGTGTGGATCATTACACCTGGCTCTTGGGTTATTTATGAATCTTTATTATTCACTTTGTTCTGCGTTCGGAGCTGGGAAGAAATTAAATGAGAGTCCCTGCACAAACTGTACCTGTGCTTGTTACAGCCAGTAGGAGGTGGTATATTTGTCTATGCTTACACAGCCAGCGAGAGGTGTGTCTATGCTTGCACAGTCAGCGGAAGGTGTGTCTATGCTTGCACAGCCAGTAGGAGGTGAGCCTGTGCTTGTTACAGCCATCAGGAGGTGTGTTTGTGCTTGCACAGCCTGTAGGAGGTGAGCCTGTGCTTGTTACAGCCATCAGGAGGTGTGTTTGTGCTTGCACAGCCTGTAGGAGGTGTGTCTGTGCTTGCACAGCCAGCAGGAGGTGTGTCTGTGCTTGCACAGCCAGCAGGAGGTGTGTCTATGCTTGCACAGCCAGTGGGAGGTGTGTCTGTGCTTGCACAGCCAGCAGGAGGTGTGTCTGTGCTTGCACAGCCAGCAGGAGGTGTGTCTGTGCTTGCACAGCTAGCAGGAGGTGTGTCTGTGCTTGCACAGCCAGCAGGAGGTGTGTCTGTGCTTGCACAGCTAGCAGGAGGTGTGTCTGTGCTTGCACAGCCAGTAGGAGGTGTGTCTGTGCTTCCAGAGTGAGCAGCCCAAAAGAAGGTGCTTCCCTTCCATTCATGAGGAATCTCTTAGATGTTCAAATCTGGTTCCACCAGAGCATGATACCAACCAGATTTCACTTATTTCCCTTTCTGGTAGTGAGAAAGATGGCAGTTTCTGCTCATTTATAGCCAACTCAGGAAGCAGAGAAATTTCCCGTGAATGACTTGAGCAGGCATCCATGACAACATGCCAGAACACTAGCAAACCACGGGCAGTGTTTTTCTGTGAATGTTTTAAAAATTACACTTACTTATTTATGTGTCTTTATGTGCATGGGTGCACAGTGCTGTGGCATATGTCGGTCAGAAGACAACTTGCAGGAGCTGGTTCTCCTCTTGCACCATTTGGATTCTGAGTGTGGGGCACCAGTTGCCAGGCTTGGCAGCTCTTTTACCCACTGAGCCATCTTGCCCACTCTGTTTTGAAAGCTTTTAGCTAGACTTTTTATTTATAACTTTTTTCTGGAAAGAACTTTTACAAGGAAAAATCCAGGAACTATCAATTCTAGGGTTTAAAAAATCATTAATATATGTATTTGTAAGCATCACATAGCTGCCATCTTTTTTTATTGATTTTATTGAGTTCTACATTTTTCTCTGCTCCCCTCTTCCTCTCCCCTCCCCTTATATGCTCTCCCATGGTCCCCATGCTTCAAATTTACTCAGGAGATCTTTTTCTACTTCCCTTGTAAATTAGATCCATGTATGTCTCTTTTAGGGTCTTCATTGTTGTCTAGGTTCTCTGGGATTGTGAATTGTAGGCTGGTTTTCTTTGCTTTATGTCTAAAAGTCACTTATGAGTGAGTACATATGATATTTGTCTTTCTGGGTCACCTCTCTCAAAAAGATGTTTTCTAGATCAATCCATTTGCCTGCAAATTTCAAGATGCCATTATTTTTTCTGCTGTGTTGTACTCCATTGTGTAAATGTACTACGTTTTGCTTATCCATTCTTTGGTCAAGGGACATTTAGGTTGTTTCCAGGTTCTGGCTATGACAAACAATGCTGCTATGAACATAGTTGAGCACATGTCCTGGTACGATTGAGCATCCTTTGGATATATACCCAAAAGTGGTATTGCTGGGTCTTGAGGAAGGTTGTTTCCTGATTTTCTGAGAAATCACCACACTGACATCCAAAGGTTGTACCAGCTTGCATTCCCACCAGCAATACAGAAGTGTTCCCTTTACCCCACATCCTCTCCAGCATAAGTTGTCATCAGTGTTTTCGATCTTGGCCATTTTTACAGGTGTAAGATGAAATCTCAGAGTTGTTTTGATTTGCATTTCTCTGATGACTAAGGATGTTGAACATTTCCTTAAGTGTCTTTTAGCCAGTTTAGATCCCTCTGTTGAGAGTTCTCTGTTTAGGTCTGTACTTCATGTTTTATTAGATTATTTGTTCTTTTGATGACCGATTTCTTGAGTTCTTTGTATATTTTGTAGATCAGACCTCTGTCTGATGTGGGGTTGGTGAAGATCTTTTTTCATTCTGTAGGCCGCTGTGTTATCTTGTTGACTGTGTGTATCCTTTGCATTACAGAAGCTTTTCAGTTTCGGGAGGTCCCATTTAGTAATTGTTTCTCTCAGTGTCTGTGCTACTGGGATTATATTTACGAAGTGGTCTCCTGTGCCAATGCGTTCAAGTGTACTTCCCACTTTCTCTTCTATTAGCTTCAGTGTGGTTGGCTTTATTTTGAGGCCTTTGATCCATTTGGACTTGAGTTTTGTGCATGGTGATAGATTGGATCTATTTTCATTCTTCTACATGTTGATATCCAGTTATGCCAGCACCATTTGTTAAATATGATTTCTTTTTTTCCATTTGGTATTTTTTGCTTCTTTGTCAAAAATCAGGTGTTTATAGCTGTGTGAATTAATATCTGGGTCTTCGATTTGATTCCATTGGTCCTCCTGTCTGTTTTTATGCCAATACCAGGCTGAATGTTTCAGCACTGTAGCTTTGTAGTAGAGTCAGGGATTGTGATGCCTCCAGAAGTTTCTTTATTGTACAGTATTGTTTTGGCTATCCTGGGTTCTTTGCTTTTTTATATGAAGTTGAGTACTGTTCTTTTGAGGCCTGTGAAGAATTTTGCTGGACATTGCATTGAATCTGTAGATTGCTTTTGGTAAGATTGCTATTTTTACTATGTTAATTCTGCCTACCCAAGAGCGTGGGAGGTCTTTCATTTTCTGGCGTCTTCAGTTTCTTTCTTCAAAGATTTAAAGTTCTTGTCATACAAGTCTTCCACTTGTTTGATTAGAGTTACTCCGGGATATTTTATGCTATTTGTGGCTATTGTGAAGGGTGTTGATTCTCTGATTTTTTTCTCTTCCCATCTATCATCTGTGTACATGAGGGCCTCTGATTTCTTTTTTTTCTTTTTTTTTTTTTTTTTGGTTTTTCGAGTCAGGGTTTCTCTGTGGTTTTGGAGCCTGTCCTGGAACTACCTCTGTAGACCAGGCTGGTCTCGAACTCACAGAGATCCACCTGCCTCTGCCTCCCGAGTGCTGGGATTAAAGGCGTGCGCCACCACCGCCCGGCTTCCTCTGATTTCTTTGAGTTAATCTTGTATCCTGCTACATTACTGAAACTGTTTATGAGTTGTAGAAGTTCCTTGGTAGACTTTTTGGGGTCACTTATGTAAACTATCATATCATCAGCAAACAGTGAGAGTTTGACTTCTTCTTTTCTGATTTGTATCCTCTTGATTTCCTCTTGTTGTGTTATTACTCTCATAGCTGTCATCTTTCGCCTTTATTTTATTGTACGGCGATTTCCGGACAAGCCAACAATTTTACCTCTACGAGGTTTGCTGTGCCATTTGTCTTTTCACTTCCCCCCATATGCATTCTTCCTGCACTCATGTATTTCCGGCCTGCTCTGCACTGTACGCTTCCTGTGTGTATAACAAAAGGGGTGATTCTACTGCTCCCCTCTGCTCACTTCCTGCCACATCAGAATGTATTCCTGGGTGGTGGCAGGATAGTCACTGGTGAAATCATAATTGCAGCAAGTAAGAACTGGCACTCACAGAGAGCTTGCCATGTGCTGGGTCCTCTGAGAGCTGGGATTATGGCAGTTGTGAGCTACTTAAGGTGGATGCTGGGGACCGAACTCAGCAAGCACTTTTAATTGCGGAGCCATCTCCCCAGCCCACCTTCATTTTACAGATCTGAGAATGGAGGCACAGAGTTTAATGAATTGTCTGAAATCACCCATTGAGTAAGTGGGAGATGCAGTTTTGAACGGAGGCATCCTGGCTCCGAATTGTTGCTTTTCATTATGCAAATCCCCGTGCTCAGAATCGGCTCCTGTTTATGAACTGCAAGTGTTTCAGGGGCTTTGCTCGTGATAATTATACATCTCTTCAGCTTGCGACTTGTAAGGAGCAAGGGAAGGCCACCAACATCCATCCAGTGCCGACAGCGCCTGTCATTACAGTAGGCAGCTTGAGTATATTATCTCATTTGGTTCTCTCAATAACCCAGTGGAGCTGGGGAGATTATTCCTCCCTGCCTTTTCAAGCGAGACAATCATCCCGAGAAGGTTAATTAACTCGCTCACAGTCGCGCTGCTACTGAGAAGTGGGGCTGGTGCTCGCGCCCGGAGCTTCACACTCCTGTGCCTGTAAAGCTTCCTCAGAGACGTAGCACCAGGAAAATATCCATGGTGGGTAGGCAACCTTGGGTCTCTGTGTGCCTTGTATTGTCTGAAGGGCCCCTCTATGTGCCTTGTTTCTGCAGCCGAGAATTCCTTCCTTCCCTCCCCAGAACCATTTTGAATTCTCTGCCACCTCACTGTGACAGCCTCTTTGTCTGCCTTTCTCCTATGACTTCCCATACTGGCACACTCATCACCTCCCCCTTGGCATATGTCCTCCTCAGTGCTGCTAATTGTGCCCCAAACATGCTAAGCCACCCCTAGGTCAACCTTGCCAAGGGCATGGCTCTTCCTCATTCCCTACTAAAAACCCCTGGGTCACTTGTGTCCTGCAGAGGCTTAGAAGATAGATAGGGCCACGGTGGTCTGCAGCGCTCAGCCTTCAAGGTTCACGGGCTCCCTCTGGCCCTACAGTAATTTCCCTCCCATTAACATCAGCTGGACTTGGGGGGGCAGCAAAGAGGTCCCACACAGCGTTGCTGTCTCCGCCTCAGGCCTTTGCAATGCTGCATTCTCCTTGGCAACCACAGAGCATCTTTTCAAAGCTCATCCCAAGCATTTTTGTTCTGTTTTCTCCCCCCAGGGGGAGCATAACTACTTTCCATCATGTCCCCTTGCCCTGCTGTATCCCTAAGAGCCTTCCACACCATCATGTCCCCTTGTCCTGCTCTATCCCTAACAGCCTTCCCCACTGTATTTCCCGTTCTTATTTGCACAGTGCTACCGAGGGATTTGAGTCTGCGATTTTCTCATTACAGTTTTTTAACGACTCTGTGAAAATTACCCAGCATTCGTGCCTGTCAACACACGCCTTATGGTTAGTGGGCAAATGGAGTTATCCTACCATGCAAAAACCTTTGTACTGGAGAAATCGGAGACTCCTAGAGCCCAGTCTTGTGTCATTTCCTTTCCTCCTCCTTAGAAGACAGATTAAAATCTCACCTGTCTCATAGTTTCTGAGGTGGCAGCCACTTCCCTGGGAAGAATTCGGTAAAGCCTGCGAAAACAATCTGTAGACTGATGAGAAGTTCCTGTCCTCTTTAATTCCGCTGTGGTTCGAACTCCGCCTGTTCATGCTGTTGACTAGTTTTCTACAGGGGATACTTGCTTTTCAGCTCCTAATTTTGTGGTTCTGATTTCTGGTCACTGGTGTGTGCTTTGATACAGAGGGAAGAATAAAGAGTAAAGACACCCGACGGGGCTGTGAGGCTCAGGGAGCTGTGCAGGGAAGATGGGCGCTCATTCTGTAGTGACTACTTCAAAATTACTTTCGGTGTTTGTTTTGTTTTGTCTTCATGCCTTTTTTTTTTTTTTAAATAAAGTTAGGTCTTGCCATGTTTCCCAGGCTGGTCTTGAACTGCGGGCTCAAAGTCAGCCTTCTTAGTAGTTGGTATGCAGGAATGCTGACCTGACCACCTTGCCCTTGGTAGTTTTGCTCCTTCCTCCATAGCAGACTGCATCGCAGGAGTGTGGCAGCGCTCATACTTCTGTCGACCAGCTGGATGACGAGAGAGGTGCACGTGGGCCTGGGTGTGTCGTGCAGACGAATGTGCTGACCGAATCCCCTTTCTGTCTTGTTTTCTGTCTAGGCAGATAGAGTGTTGTGAAACCGCAGATGAGTTCTACAGCACCATGGGGCGTCTCACCCAGGAGATGCTGGAAAACGACCTCCTGCAGAGCCACGAACTCATGCAGGTGAGTGGTAGTGCGGGCGGTGTGGATGTGCGGGCGGTGCGGGCAGTGTGGGCCGTGTGTGGGCGGTGCGGGCGGTGTGGGTGGTGAGGGCGGTGCGGGCGGTGAGGATTTGCGGGCGGTGCGGGCAGTGTGGGCATCTGCCGCCAGTGTGGACAGTATGGGCGGTGCAGGCGGTGCGGGCAGTGTGGGTGGTGAGGGCGGTGCGGGCGGTGTGGGCCGTGTGGGCCGTGTGTGGGCGGTGCGGGCGGTGTGGGCAGCGCCGGCAGCATGGGCAGCGTGTGAACAGTGCCGCCAGTGTGGACAGTGTGGGCGGTGCGGGCGGTGCGGGGGCACTGTGGGCGGTGTGAGCAGTGCGGGCAGTACGGGCACTGCGGGCAGTGTGGGCAGTCTGGGCACTGTGGGCAGTCTGGGCAGTGTGGGCATAGGAACCCCAAGACCGAGGGAGTGACAGATGATGCTTTTCTGAGCCCCGACCTTTGAGAAATGTATTGGGCCAGTCCTCTGACTTAGATATTCCATTGGCCAAGAATCTATAATTGTTAAGAATCTTCATCACAAGAGGAAGGAAGAAATGAATGGCTGTTTGTTCCCTAGACATGCTTAGGTACAAGGTTAAAAACAAACAAACAAAAAAAACCAAAAAAAACTGGGAAAAACCAAAGTCGTCAGGTACTCATTGAGAGTCTGATTCCGAGATCAAAGGAACCTTTATTATTGCTTGACGTGCATATATTCTGTGTGAGTGCAGGAGCGTGCATATCACGGCACCCTTGCGGAGGTCAGAGGGCAACCCTTAAGGGTTGTTTCTGTCCCTCCGCAGAGAGCTTGTCAGACTTGTGTGGCAAGCCCTCTTACCTGCTGAGCCATCTTGCTGGCCCGGCTTCTGAGACCTGTTACAGGAAGACTGATGGGTGACGTATTTATGAGGAGAAGGGAGGGCGAGATGGAAATCAGTCTGCATCTTGGTTTAAGGTCAGCTGGTGCTATCCTGCATTAATTATAAGTCTCTGTGCGAGACACGAGGGTTGGTTATTTTTCTGGTGTGCTTTCCCACTGCATTCTGGGACATTCCCTTCGGTGCTTTGGGCTCCTTCTGATCTTTCTGCCTCTCCCTCTTGTCCCAGATCACGTGTGGATTATATCCAAAACTGTCCCCTGGACTTGCTTTCTTTGCTCTCTCTTATTTCTCTTGGTACCACCTTCATGTTGGGTTTCCTGCCTATGGTCATTATGGATGCTGGAATTCATCTGAGAGACTATGATTAAGACTCAAGCACTGACTTAGGGCTGGAGAAATGAGTACCATTCCTCTATCCATCTCCTGATCCCACAGGTCCTTCTCAGGAATTCTTGCTCCTAGCTGAACTTGTCTGATTTTTGGGAATACTGACAGTCTGATATAACTTCCCTAGGCATCCATGTTTGAATCTCCATGTGCTGTTGAGGCTCAACTTTCTTTCCTGTCTCAAAAGAGGAATTGTGTGTGTGACCCTGACGACTGGGCTCTGATTTTAGCACCTCTCATATATACTGGTCTTTGCTCTCCTCTCTGAGAGGGATGCCTCTTTTTACTGAGCATTGTTCTGTGGCCCAGCTCCATGCCTGGCGTTTTCCATGCATGAAATTCGTGAAAGTCTTACAAAACTTCTGGAATCATGTGCTCCAAGCAGGATTTGGGGAGAGATGAGCCCTTCTTCCTCTTCTATGACACGCTGAGGGCTCCTCACAGCACAAACTCATCATACTATCATATGGTGCCCCCTCCATCTCCCCTTCAGGCGGGGTGTCTGCTCGTCCCTTTTATGTTGGGTTCGATTGTTTTCCAGTGACGGGAAACACAGCCCTCCAGACCTTTGCCCTCCTTGTACAGTCTTGCTTCTCCTGAGCTCAGATATCTTTTTTCAGGAAGTATCTGCCCGTCATGAAGTTTCTCTCATCATCTATACTAGAAGAGCCCATTTCATGCTTTCATTTAAGCCTCTCACTGGAGCGTTGACCTCGTTCTATTGCGTCTAAGACTGCATCTTCTTTCCTCTCTAAAGTTCGTAAGTTCCTTGAGGATAGGGCCCGTGCTTAGCTTTCTGTTCTTGAGATGAGAGTTGCTCAGAAAGCTTATTAATTCCTGAAGCAAATATTTATTGAGAATCCATGGTTTGTTTTCTGCCTTTTTTTTTTTTTTCAGTCATAGAGGATGGCCCTGCTATAGTTTCTTAGCTCTGCTGTAGCTGGCTCTTTGCGGCCAGAGTGATCATTCTCTTCTTGCTCTGGTCTCTTCATTGTTACATTGCTGTTTGAATTGGAACTTCTCCAATATTGATTTCCCTGAAAGTTAGGTATTGGATACCAAAGCTTCGATATTGGAGACACACGTGGGAAGAGGAAGTTGGGGTTGCGCACTGAGGGGTGTATAGGACTGAGGAGAAGGAAAATTATTTCCCAGGCGTCCAAGGTAATAGCGGGAAGGGAGATGAAGTTAGAGGATGATTCCATGAGGGAATTGATGTCTGGTTTCACCTTTAAAGATGAACAGGGGTTGTCCAGCCCTGTGCCTGTATGTTGGGGTTGCACATATGTTACACAGCACATCTGTGTCCATGTGTTTTGTCAACTTGACACAAGCTAGGGTCATCTGGGAAGAGGGGATGTCAACTGAGAAAATGCCTCCATCAGACTGGCCTGGAGGCAAGTCTGTGGGGCATTTTCTTGATGGGTGGTTGATATAGGAGGGCTCTTCCCACTGTGGGTGGTGCCACTTGTGAGCACATGGTTCTGGGCTGTATAAAAGCTGTGTAAGCTGAGCAAACCAGTGAGCAGCATTCCTCCATGGTCTCTGCCTCAGTTCTTGCCTCCAGGTTCCTGTTTGAGCTCTTGCCCTGATTTCCCTCATCAAAGGCCTGTGACCTTGTATGGTGAAATCAGCTCTTTCTTCCTACATTGGATTTTGTTATGGTGTTTATCACCGCAACAGAGGCGCGAACCAGGACAGTGCAGGGTGAGGCCCACATTTCTTACTAGGCATTAGGAGAAGGGGTGGATTTTAGCTGTGTCTTCTGAGGGAGTGTTGTAGGCTCTGGATGGTCTGCGAGGCTCACATCAACAGCAAGCCCTTCTCCCGTCATCTGTGGGAAGACCAGCAAAGCCTAATTTTACACATTACATTTCCATGTTTCTCATTAAACGTGTCAATAGCGGGAAAGGAAACGTAACTCCTTTTCAACAGGGCCTAAATATAAACGTCTATTTAAATGCACGCTAGTAGTTCCGAGAGTCAGCTTGCCGGTTTCCCTTGGCGTGAAGCAGTGTTAGAGACAGAGATGGCAAACGCCATTTCAAGACACTTGCTTTTCTTTATTCGCTCTTTAAGAAAAAAATGAGTGGCTGATCCCGCTATAGCGAACCATAAATCTGTCAGCACACTTGAAATGGCTTCGCGGGACACTTGTGAGCTGAATACAAGGTTTTTACTTTTGAGCTGAAGAGGATGCAGGAATTCTCCCACCTGGACCTTCCCCAGTCCTCTCTAAACACTGGACACAGACGAATATACTGGATCTGAGCCTCTCCTCCCTGCATAGGTCACATCACCTTTCACTGATTTTACATCAGCCATTAGCTATTCAAAAAAACCTTATGTCTTTATTTATTTGTGTGTGTGCGTGTGTTTGCTGATATGCACGTGCCACGGAGCACAATCCAGGGCAAATTCTTTCCTCCTGTTGTGCGGGTCTCAGGGGTTGAACTCAAGGTCATCAGACTTAGAGGTACCAGCAGAGGTATCTCACCAGCCCTTCTGATTTTCTTTAATTGGTAACAATAGACAGGGAGGTTGAGGGATACTAAGGACATACGGTGTCTGGGTCACAGTAGATTGTGGACAGTATCTCTGGTAAATTCCTTGAGGGCAATGTAGGGAAAATTACTAGAAGGGCTGTAGGTGTTTTGAAACCCTGACCTTGTTTGGACAACAAACTGACATCTGGAGGCAGCTGTCACCAGTGGGGCCCGATCTGCCCCTGGGCCCACGCTGTTCACTTTTCCTCCAACAGCGAGGGACTGGAAATGTCAAGGATGTTGGTGCTTGTTCAATAGAAGGATGATGTTTGATTAATTAGCTCTGTCAAAAATGGAAGCCATCTGCCCTATAGTAGTGTGTGCCCGTAACTGGAAGTGTTCAGGCAGTGCCTTTGAGGCCTCTGTTGGTGACGCTCTAGAGGGGTTTTTGTGGGACGAGGAGGGTCGCTGAGCTCAACTATGTTTCCCTTCCCTTCTGACTCTCAGATTCTGTTACTGCACCGCATGTGGACTCCAAGAGACTTAGTAAAAAGCCTTACTTGGAATCTCTTGTAAATCATTGACCTATAAGCTGAATGCCTAGAGCTTTCCAAGTACCAAGTGCTGTGAGCGATTTACTAGGGGATGCTCATGCTTGCGTGAGACAGTCACACACATAAGTGTGTCCCTGTGAAACTATCACATATATAAGTGTGCCCATGTGAGACGGTCACACACATTAGTGTGTCTCTGTGAGGCCGTCACACACGTCCCTGTGAGATTGTCACATACGTAAGTGTGTCCTGTGAGGCCATCACACACATAAGTGTGCCCATGTGAGACCGTCACACACATAAGTGTGCCCATTTGAGATCGTCACACACATTAGTGTGTTCCTGTGAGGCCGTCACACACACATGTAAGTGTGTCTCTGTGAGGCTGTCACACACATAAGTGTGCCCATGTGAGACCGTCACACACACAAGTGTATTCCTGTGAGGCCGTCACACACGTGTGTCCATGTGAGACTGTCACACACGTAAGTGTGTCCATGTGAGACCATCACACACATAAGTGTGTCCATGTGAGACCATCACACACATAAGTGTGTCCATGTGAGACCATCACACACGTAAGTGTGTCTCTGTGAGGAAGGATTGTGGCTGAGCTGGTTTCAGGGTACCAGAGGCTACTTCAAGGCACTAACTACAGATAAAGAGGGAACAAGGAACCGCAGGCCCAGCAAGAGGCCCTTTCTTTTGTCAGGAGTGTTCACCCGAGTGGCTCTGATGATCCCTGGTTGGAACCCCTCCCCCTGCCCCAGGCAGGATGGGCTGAGAGCAGAGGCACGGGCAGCTACTGCTCATTCCTCCCCTGTAGCTGTCCTCCGCGAGGGGGATTAGGAGACTCCAGTTCCCTGTTGTGTACACAACATGAACTGAAGAAAACCATGAGCCAGTGCCCGGTTTTAGTCAGTGAGACATCTAGGTTAATTCTTAAGCAATTTTGAAATTCCTAGTGAAAGTATTCACATTTTTTGGGGGGGGTAATTTTTTAAAACAAAATATGAATGATGTGATTTCTTAGCTGCTTAAGTCAAGTTTCTCAGTTGCTCAGGTAAAAGTTTATACAAATGACAGGGGCATTCAGTTTGGGGAGGACATTTGGTGTGTGTGTGTGTGGTCAGACTCAGTTGACTCTCTTCTTCCCGACTGACATCTAAGAGGAGGTACTTCTTGGGTCCAAAGTTAGGGTTCCGAGACTAGGGTTGCACATGCCCGCATGTCTTTGAAAGGCTGTGTGGAAAACTCTGCACTGTAAGTGAGCCAGCTGCTGGTTGTCTTTGTGAGATCAAACATGAGAATTCACTACTAATACCATTACATGGCGCGCTTAGGCACACAGAATGTGTTAAGTGTAGTATCACAAAATCCATACAAACATGGCTCAAGTTAAGAATCTAAACGCTGACACGCACGCGCTCACCGAACAGACACATATGTGCTTAATCCACGGACATGCACGCGCTCACCGCACGGACATGCACACGCTCACCACATGGACACGCATGTGCACTGCTCCTGCTTTAGGGAATCGTCTTCCTGAGCTTCACACCCTGCATTTTTCAGACGAGGCGAGGACGCCCGGAGAGGCTGGGGGTTGATGTCATTTCGCACTTTGCTAATGGGAGCCACAAGGAGCCTTCTGTTTCTGCTGAGGGCGTGGGAAGAATTGTGTAGTGTTGCTAAATTTATGCTGCATCTCAGCCCTGTGGATAAGCAAGCATGTAGTGTATGTGAGCAGACGGCTTAGAAACAAGGTTGGTGCTCTTGTAGGCTGTGCGGCTTTGCATAAAGCATCGAGGGGAAGGGGTTTTAGCCAACGCTTGTTTGGAACCTTGAATGGCTGTAGAAAGTATATAGGTGACGTTTGGGGACAGCAGAAGGACAGGTGTGAACTGTCACAGCCTCAGCACCGAACCCCCATGTGAGCCAATCACGTTTCGTTCAGAGTCCTCCCGTTCCCACCGTGCCACATCCCAGCTCCGAAGGAACAGTCTTGTTGAAATGGACAAACCACCTAAAAAGACTCTCCTAGAAAAGGCTCATCAGCACGTATTGTTTAAAAAGATTTAGTTATCTTTATAAATATTCATGAGCACTCCACCTATTTGAATATATGTTCACTCTGTGTACACCTAGGTCTGTGAAGGACAAAAGGTGGAGCTGGATCCCAGGGAACTGGAGTCACACAGAGGCTGTTGTGAGCTGCGATGTGGGTGCTGGGAACTGAGCCTCAGTCCTTGCAGGAGCAGCAAGTACTCTTAACTGCTAAGTCATTTTTCAGCCCCTCATTGGGATGTTTGATTTGCTTCTATGGGGAAATGAAAGTATGATTAATCTAGACACGCGGGCGAGTGAAAACTGAAGGGTTGTTACTGAGTGTGGAGCACTTAAAATTTAAGAGAAAGAGAGCCAGCAGAATTCTTCCCACGATGGTAATGAGAAGATGCGGAGTTTTAAAATCCTGGTGTAAGACCAAGTGTCTCCCCACTCCCGCTTTAGGGAGACAGGATAGTTCTGGATGTCCTGGAACTCCCTGTCTAGACCAGACTGGCTTCAAACTCAGAGCTCTGCCTGCCTCTGCCTCCCTAGTGCTGGGATTCAAGTGTGAGCGACCACACCCAGCTCCTTTGTTTTTATTTATGGATTTTTGAAGGCCTGTGCTTGATAACTTGTTATTGTCTTTTTTTTCCCTTTAAAAATAACAGCAGTTTTCTCTTAGAGCTCATTCCCAGGCTTTTGAAAAGGTGGTTCTTTGGGGGAAAGCTTGCCGTAAGTCACAAGGTCATCCACAAAACTTAATTTTATTCAGAAAGCTGATGTTAATTGCCCGTGGGCATTATCAAAACACTTTAAACAAGCCAGATGTTGGAGGAGCATGTGTGGGTTCTTTGGTATAGACCTCACAGTATGGTATATAACACTCTCAAGAGGATGCTAGATGCCCGATTTCCCCACCCATGCTCCTCATTCGGAGTGCTCGGCTGCTCGCAGCTGGCTGTTTGTGGGGTCACTTGTGTTTAGCAGTACGGGTTAAATGTCCCTTATCTGAAGTGATTGGACTAGAAGTTACTCAGATTTGGGGGATCTTCGCAAGTGTGCAGTGAGAGATCTTGGGTATGGAGCACACATCTAAACATAAGATTTGTTTTTATGTTATACAATTTTCATACTTGTGTCTGAAGGTAGTATTATACCATATTTTGAGTATATCCCTATTTTTGTCTGTAACCTATTGCATGGATCAGATGTGAACTTTTTTGGGGGGGGAACATGATGTTAGTGCTCTAAATGCCTCAGATTTTGGAGCCCTTTGCATCAAGGCTTAGAGATGGTACCCAATCTGCAATTCCTGGCTTCATTTTATTTTGTTTATATAGGATCTCATACAGCCTAGTCTGGCCTCAAATGAACTACTTAGCTAAGGATGACCCCTTCTTCTTGTCTTTTGCTCCTGGAGTCATAGGCATGCACCACCCATGCCGTGTTTATGTGTGCTGGGGACTGGACTCAGGGCTTCAGACATACTAGGCAAGCGCTCTACTGACTGAGTTATATTCCCATCCCTGCCTTACACTTCTGTCTTTCTTCAAAGAAGATATCGCATGAGGAGCAATATCTTTCTCCCCGGCCTCCACCTGTTGGAGCATCAACCCCTTTAACACAGGCCTCATGGAGTTGGTAGGTCACCATCTAAGACTTGGCAATTTCACTTTTGTCTTCCAGACTGTTTATTCGATGGCTCCGTTTCCTTTCCCACAGCTGGCGGAGCTGAGGGAAAAGTATACCTACAACATCACACCATTCCCAGTCACAGTGAAGCCCCTGTCAGTTTCCGGGTAAGTGGCTTTTTGTTTTTCCTCATTTTGTTATTGCAAGGTGACACTTAAGCCCTTGAACATATGCAAACTAACTTGGTATTTAGAACCCGAAGGACCCTTTCCCAAAGGTTTACAGACTCAGATTCAACAGAGCTGTTCAAAGTGTGCTTCCCACACGAGGTGGGACATGAACTGAAGAAAAAAAAAGTAGCAAACCTGCAATGTATTTAAGACTGCAAAATACTTAAAAATCTCAGTAACTTAAACAGGGTGAAACTGGCATACCAGTTGATGCATGAGCTGATTTAGAACACTCTTTATAAAGGCCAGAAAGTCTCACACACACACACACACACACACACACACGGGCGTGTGAACTAGCAGCCTGGCTCATTAATGTGAGCTGTGTAGATATAATACAGCTGTGAAAAAATATGAAGGAAGCTTGATATAAATACTGAAATATTTCATTAAATAAATTAAAAGCAGGGTGCAGAGGGATGTATGTATATTCTCAGATTTATACCAGACTCTGTGCATAGATAACTAGAGAATATGAAAGAAGCTAGTAACAGAGCTGACCTACGGCAATTAGGTTGGGCAAGACTCAGGAACAAAATTGTCATGGAAAAAAGGGAAATATAAAAACACACAAACACCCACACAACGAACGGCATTTACATTTTATTACTTAAAAAGATCTGTATTTTCTCTTTCTCCTTTTCTTCCAAGGCGACATGGTAAGGCCAGAGACAGTGACGAGGAAGAACCCGATGACGAGGACGCCGTTGCTAGTGCCGTGGGATGCCTCGGGCCTTTCAGTGGCTTCCTGGCACCTGAACTGCAAAAGTACCAAAGGCAGATTAAAGGTAAAGGGGGCCTTGGTGTGATGGTGTTGGTTCATCTGAACAAGGGCCTGCAGATGCCCGACTCTCTGGCTGGCTACTGCCATCCGTAGTCTTTATAAGAGCATCTTCTCCATGGTTTATCTCTGGGCAGGATCCATCTGTATCTCTCGTCGCCATACAGAACCCCTTTCGTTTCCTTTATGATAACTCTTACTGCCGCTTGTCCGAACAAGCAGCCTTGCCTGCTCGGTGTAGAGCTTATACTCAGTGCGTCCTGCTGGGGTTCAATTCGGGGCCCGTAGACGGGCTCTCTTCTGCTTAGGATTGAATGTTTTAGTTTCTGGATGGCAAGACAGTCATAATTTCACAAGACACTAGATCTTCCCCTTAGCCTTGGGTTCCTAAGCAGCAGAGGAAGTTTGTCTCCTCCTCTCCCTCGAGGATGGCTCTCACATCTGCTAAAGGCCCTTTGTTGGGGATGCCTGCCTTCCTGTCTTCCTCTCTTCCTGTCTTCTTTCCTTCCTTTCTCTCCCACCTTGGTTCTTGTTCATGCTGGGAACTGAACCTAGGACCCCACATATGCTAGGGAAGTGCTCTACCATGGCGCTGTGGTTCCAGTCCTCGGAAAGAGGCCATTTCTTGTAAGATATGACTCTGTACCTTTTGATAGTCTGTGAATCCACCTGATATGTGCTATGATTTGGGATTGTCTCTCTTAAATGTGGTGCTCTGGGTCTGGCCACACTCTATTTCCTGCATAGAAGTGATTTCCTGTGGGCTTGACAGTGCAATCTAACGAGCTTTGAAAAGCAGCCTGTAGTTTTCCCCACAGGGTCCTTTCCTGTTGTGAGTGGCAGATCTGTCTTTGGATATTTTGTCTACCTCTTCCAATTAGGAGGCCAATTCTCTTGTACAAGGAGGGCAGAAATGACACACAGGCCCTCTGCATTATCTTTGCCACCTGCCCGCTTTACTGTTTTGAGATTATTAAGCTGTCTTTTTTTGTTGTTTATTATTTAGAATGTGGCAGTGGTGGCTGATGGTATTGCCCTTTGGTTGTGGTAGTTTCAAATGCTTTACCCAAACCTCGGCTCATTTTGAGATTGTTTGAGACAGTCTTTGCCTTAGTTACTTTTCCATTGCTGTGGTAAGACTCACCATGACCAATGCAGCTCATAGAAGAAAGAGTTTATTTGGGGCTTACAGTTTCAGAGAGTTGAGTTCATGACCATCATGTCAGGGAGCATGGTAGAAGGCAGGCAGACACGGCATGGGAACAGTAGCTAAGAGTTCATGTCATGAGACAACCACACACATGTCAGAGAAAACACACGGAACATGGTGAGTCCTCTGAAACCTCAAAGCCCACCACCAGCGACACACCTTCCCCAACAAGGTCACACCTGTAATCCTTCTGAAGCAGTTCTACTAGCAGGGGAATGATTATTCAGACACAGGGAGCCTATGGTGTCATAATGATTCAAACCACTCCAGTCTTGGATATCCTGGGTGTTACCTCCCCGACCCAAGTGCTGGGATTGGTACAGCATGTGCCACCATGCTGGGTTTATATGGTGCTGAGGACTGACTGACCTTAGGGTTTTGTATATAGCAGGCTAGCACTGTACCAGCTGAGCCAATGCCCAGCTTTATTTTGAGTTTCAGCCTGCTTGAAGACTGGGCTGATGTATAGAAATTCATTGAGTTGTCTAGACTTCAGGTCTGGTTAATTTTGGTATGTGAAGTTTTTATTTATTTGCAAGTTTTTTTTATAATAAAGTTTATAAAGTTAAAAACAGTTTGGCTTGGGGAAGAAGACTGGGTTTACACTGTTTTGTGTGTTTCGTGAGTTATGTCCATCTTTAAAACAACCATTGGGAATCTGAGCCCAACAAGATTCCTCTTGGTTTCTGTAATACCTTTGGAATCCTTGCTTGTCTGAATTTTGTTTTGTTTTGTTTTTAGACATGTACTCAATTATTAATGTTAAACTTTTAAAAAAGTTATCATTACTTTGATATATAACTTTTTATTGACCCTTTTGATTTTCTTTTTTCTTTTTTGGATTTTTTTGGATTTTTCGAGACAGGGTTTCTTCGTAGCTTTTGGTTCCTGTCCTGGAACTAGCTCTTGTAGACCAGGCTGGCCTCGAACTCACAGAAATCCGCCTGCCTCTGCCTCCCGAGTGCTGGGATTAAAGGCGTGCGCCACCACCGCCCGGCTGACCCTTTTGATTTTTAAAGATTTATTTTATTCATGTGTATGTATGTGTCTGCTTGAGTGCCTGTGTACATATATGTGTGAATGCCTGTGTACATGTGTGTGTTTGCGTCTACATATATGTGTGGATGTTTTTGTACATGCAGTGGCCAGAAGAGGGTTGTCAGATCTCCTGGAGCTGGAGTTACAGATGTTTGTGTGTCTCTGAGCTGCATACATGTGTTCTGAGATCTGACCTCTGGTCTTATAATTGTGCAGCAAGTGCTCCTAACCACTGGGCTGTCCCCCTCCAGCCCCATTGCTAAAGGTTTTGGTCATAGCCCTATGGTCAGTTTTCTGCTGTGCAATTTAGACCAGAGTGGCCGTCACTTTCTCCTAAATATGCCTCCTAGTGATTTTGTTCAACTTACCCATTCTTTTAATTTTCTTTTCCTTAGAGAAGCGATTTCAGTAACGAATGAGGTAAATTTATAAGATGCCCAATTCTCCCCTGGAGACATTCTCAGCAGATGTTAGCACAGCTGAAATCTCTTCTTTCTTCCATTGGTTCCCAGACTCACTTGTAGACATTGCTTTAGAGATTTTCACCCTGATCATCCAGGCAGACTGTGGGTGTGCATACTCACCAGAGCAATGGTTTCTCTTTTTGGGGTACAATCTTGATTTTACCTAAGGGAAGGTTCTGCTAGCTGTAGATGGATGTCCCAGGGTCAGAAACTATATCAAACACAGCATCCATGGCAGATAGTCAGAAGTGCATGTTCAGTGTGCGAAAGGACTTGCTTCTGGTGACACAGTCCTCCAAAGTCTTATACACTGATGAAGGGTGCTGTTTTTAGAATGTGCTTGCACGTCTTCTTACAGAGATATGAGGCTGTCACACAGTTATTATCATAGAACACTTGCTGCACTGTATTTTTTCTGAGAGATTTTTAGAAAGTATATTGATTATTACCTGGAGATAGTTGACCTTGTGTCTACATCCTGAAGAAAGTGGCTACAAAATCAATGAACCTCAGGCTCGTTAGGGACTGCAGGAGCAAAGCAAAGCAAAAACTAGGTAAATGCTAGGTAAATTCCTGGTTTAGAATTTCTCCAGGGTTAAGGGACTACACCGGATCCCCTTTGCTCGGATCCCCTCTGCTGACCTTGCATTCCTTCCCCGAGGACAGAAGCGAGCGAGGAACAGAGCCTGAGATCCAACAACATTGCGGAGCTGAGCCCGGGAGCCATCAATTCCTGTCGAAGTGAATACCACGCGGCCTTCAACAGTATGATGATGGAGCGCATGACCACGGACATCAACGCCCTGAAGCGGCAGTACTCTCGCATCAAGAAGAAGCAGCAGCAGCAGCTCCACCAGGTGTACATAAGGGCAGGTAGGGAGAGTCTTCCATCGGTTCGAACTTGACCCCAGTGTGGGCAGCGTGACCCGAGGATGGCCTCAGAATTCTCACTGTTGTGGCAAAGTCCTGATGAGAGCACAGTAAGGGGTTACTTTGTCCCATGCGGTGGCTCAGAGCCATCCTGGAGGGGAAAGTGAGGAGGTGAGAGTGGCTATAAGGGGGAGGGGGCTGCAGGCATCTGAGGCAGCCAACACATTGCGCCCAGGGGCAGAGAACAGAGAGACATGTGTGCACAGAGTGGGTTTCCTTTCCTCTTTCGCCTTTGTATTCAGTCCAAGACCTCAGCCTAAGGGCTGGTGCTGCTCGCCTTCAGGGTGGGTCTTCCCTGGGAACCTCTCTGGACACCTTCACAGACATGCCGCCCGTGTGTCTCCCAGGTGGCTCCAAGTCTAGTTGAGAATGAAGATTAGCCATCACGCCTTTATCTATCAGCCAGCAGGTCCCAGAAAGTAGCATATTTAGAATCTCACTTTCAACTTTATTTTATCAGGGTGTAAAGAAGAAAAGGACCTTGGGTTCTTTTTAGGCCCCCAGGAACAGGCCGTGGATGGTATCATACCCCATTTACTGTGTAACTGTGCTTGTCCAGAGGGATTTACAAATGATTAAAATGTTGCTGAGCGATGCAATCCTTGGACTTGAGAAATTTTAGAAATTCAAATTCGTGGGCCAGTGCGATGTCCCCGGGGGTAGACGTGCACAGATCTGGCAGCCTGCGTCAGTTCCTGGATGCTACAGAGGAATGACTCCACAAGCTGTCCTCTGGCCTCCCTGTGTGCATCGTGGTCCACATGTGTCCACGCCCATCTGAATGCACACATGGAAACAAATAAGCAATAAGAAGCGTAAGCATCTGAAAATGGAATCTAGTCGTCTGTGTACTTCGCAGAGGTACTCATAAGGAAGATGGGAGAAACTGGGTCTCACTGATAAGCCGCTCCCAGCGTGTCAGGAGTGGCGGAGAACAGCCTCACGCCATTTGGTTGAAAGGCTTCTTTTCCAAGGATTGTTGAGCTCTTTTATTCTCTTTTATAATCCCCCAATCACAGTGACCAATCGGCCTTGCTGTTTAATACATGCTGACTTGGGAGTGGGTCTCTTGTCCCTAATGAAACTGTTGTCTATCCGAGTTCACAAAGATATCAATTTGGTATGCGGTTTCTGAGCATGTGACTGGTCTTGGACAAAAACTGAATTCACCGTTGGGAGAAAGAGGGAAATCTTGAAGGATTTTTCCACTTGGAACCATTAAGAAAGCAATCAGGAGTATACATTACCATTCTAAAGGAGAGGACGGGGGACATAGTGGGCAAAGATGGGGTCGGAGAAAGACTAAAAACCAGCAGGGGCAGCACCAAACCCTGCCACCCTGTCTCTGATGAGGGGGACATCAGTTTCAAAGGGCCTAGACGGCCCGTTTCCCCTGCAGCTTCTCATACCTATCTCCCTTCGGTTACTCTCCTCTCTACACACAGCTCTCTATGGCGGAGGTTTCACAGCTGAGGTATCGTAGCATCCTGTGGTCTCAAAATGCAGCCCGGGCTTCATCTTCACCACTTCCTGCAGTGTGCTCTCAAAGTCTCCTCATGGGGCTCTGACTGTGCCAGACAGACCGATTGCACCACGGTCCTGAAGAGAGCAGAGGCAGGCTCTGTGTGAAGTTGCGTCCGGAAAGGGGACGTGCCCACACATGTCAATGTGCATCCTTTGTGCTGTCCTTTCTCAAGAGCATCTTTGAGGGGATGGGGAACCCGTTTATTTACACCTTGTTCAAGGCCGCTTTTATGCTACAGTGGCCAAAAGATTTACAGGATAAAGTTTGCTGGTCCCCGTTGCAGAGCAGGACTCCAGGGGTTCGCATTAAATAAGGGCAGAGCTTGCTGCCCAGAGGCAAACTTACAGAACACTGGCTTCCTGATTTCAGGGTGCCGATAAAGTCATTTAGAGATGGGGCTGAAGTCCAGAGTGTGTTTCAGCAAGTTAGCTAGCTGGAGATGCTTTAGCTCCTGAGTGGGGTCTTTGAGGTCTTTGAGGTTTTAGAGGAGATGGCAGAAGATATTAGCATGAAAGTTATCTTTAACTCTCAGAAGAAGACTGCAGCTTCCGAGAATAAAAGGTAGTGATATGTATAGTACTTGAAGTACCAGATTCCCGGGGCAGGGAGGGCCTGGGTACCAGATTCCTGGGGTAGGGAGGGCCTGAGGTCCCAGATTCCCAGGTTAGGGAGGGCCTGAGGTACCAGATTCCCAGGTTAGGGAGGGCCTGAGGTCCCAGATTCCCAGGGTAGGGAGGGCCTGAGGTACCAGATTCCTGGGGTAGGGAGGGCCTGAGGTACCAGTTTCCCAGGGTAGGGAGGGCCTGAGGTACCAGTTTCCCAGGGTAGGGAGGGCCTGAGTACCAGATTCTCTGGGGTAGGGAGGGCCTGAGGCACCAGATTCCTGGGGTAGGGAGGGCCTGAGGCACCAGATTCCTGGGGTAGGGAGGATAGGAAGTCGAGATCTTTGAGACCCGAGAGCTCCTGTTTTCTTGGGACAATGAGGAGAAATGTTATATGCAGAGAGTATGCTGGAGGTGTTGAGAATCAGAAGGAACTTAGGGACAGTAATGAAGATTTCCATAGATCACTGGACAGACTGAAAGAGGGACAAGGAGGAAAGATTGGTGACGTCAGGGCATGCCCCTGGTAACCCACTTCTACAGTTTCAACCACTCACACATACTGATGCAACTGTAGATTCTCTGAGGGACAGTTAACCATCAGTTAGGTCAGGGTCGTGATGATGCAGTCAATGATGGGATCTGCCGGCTGCGACCAAGCCTTTCCTACAGGAGCCCTTTGTAGAACACACCCCATCCAAACCATAGCACGTCCCCAGCCTCCAGTGCATCACAGGTGCTAGGGTGCGATTCAGTTTCTGTGTTCCCAGTCACATGGCTCTGCTGGCCCCTGGAAGATTGATGGGGAAAAGATTCCGGGGTGAGCTCTGTGAGATTGCCGTCGAGACAGTTGTGTTTCTGTGTGGTTTGTTTCACATGGCCTTTCAACCTTTCTTCCAGACAAAGGCCCGGTCACCAGCATCCTCCCGTCCCAGGTAAACAATTCTCCAGTGATAAATCACCTTCTGCTAGGGAAAAAGATGAAAATTACAAACAGAGCCACCAAGAATGCAGTCATCCACGTCCCCGGCCACGCAGGAGGAAAAATGTCTCCTGTCCCCTACGAAGACCTCAAGACCAAGCTCAACTCTCCCTGGCGGACTCACATCAGAGTCCACAAAAAGAACACGCCACGGACCAAGAGTCATCCGGGCTGTGGGGACACCGTAGGGCTGATTGAGGAGCAGAATGAAGGCTGTAGGGCCAGCGGCCTGGGGGCAGCTGAGGAGTTTCCCTCGAGCTGTGCAGCCACAGCTCGTGGTGAGGGCAGCAGCTGTGCCGGTGGCACTCCGAGGACAATCGAAGGGCAGTCGCCGGAGCCAGTATTTGGGGATGCCGATGTTGTCGATGTGGCTGCAGTGCAGGTGAAATTAGAAGCCTTGGAACTGAACCAAAGGGATGCCCCTGCCGAGGCTGAGCCCAAGGTGCCCCTTCCCTGCCAGCAGCATGCCCCAGAGTCAGCGGGTGGCCCCGGGGAACACCAGGCTCCCAGCAATCCTCTCCCTGTCAGCAACTCAAAAGCCCCGATCTTCAGCCCTTTTCCTAGCGTCAAGCCCCTTCGAAAGTCAGCCACGGCCAGGAATTTGGGGTTGTACGGCCCCACAGAAAGAACCCCAACCATGCACTTCCCTCAGATCAGCAGGAGCTTCAACAAGTCGGCCACTGGGAGCAGCAGCAACACTAAGAAGCGGTGACGCCTCCCGGTGGCTCAGCGTCTGGACTCGCGTGGCATGGCGACGCTAGCATGCCAGCCACACCCTTCCTGTTCTGTTTGTCCAGTGAGAACGAATCGAGAGGCTAGGAGCCGAGCACCGACTGCCCATCAAAGTGGGAACTGGAAGAGTCATGGTGGGAACCAGGGTAGGGGCCTTTCCTACCCACTAGGTAGCTGGGAAAGTGGATTCTTGTGACTGAATAAATTGTGTGCTTCTCAAGTGTGGAGTTTCCCCAATTTTCCTTGTGAACTCTTTAGAAAAGACAATATGTAGACTGTTAAGCCCTCTTCCGGCCTTCTCAGGGCCTTTTTGGGATCTCTGAAAACAACAACACGTCCCCCTGGCCTTCCTGTCCTCTGGGCGTCACTAATCCTCCAGCATGAACGAACACACCAGCTTGCTAGAACTGAAACTGTACAAATAAGTTTCTTAGTTGCAAAAAAAATCCTGTCCTGATGTTTCTCTTTCCGCTCTGCCGGAGAGGGGAGGAATTTGTGTGTGTGTGATGAGTGTGTGTGCGTGCATGTGTGTGTGCACTTTAATACCTGTCTTCAGATTGTTTTTTATTCTTACGCTAAAGCAGAAAAATCAAGATAGTCTTTCTTTAACTTTCTACTTGTACCCGTGAAAAGAAAACCTTCACATCAGTTGACACTGACGTTAATAACCAAACTGAAGAGCATACGCAGAGACACTCATTGGCTATGCATTAAGTAGCTGCTCCAATCCGCTGGCCGATTTCCGATCTTTCCCGAGGCTCCTTTTCTTCTCGCGAGGACTCGGCGAGCTCTCTGTGGAAGACGTGCACCTTCTGGACGCAGTTCCTACACCTCCCGACCCTCTCTCCACGACAGATGTGCAATGCCTTGCCCACAACCAGAACACAGCACCCGTGACTCTGTTACTTGAATTTTGTGCTTTTGGGTTGGACTACTCTTTGTTACTTGAACACTGCCTTTCCCTGGATCAGGCCCCAGCTCTTTCCCTCGTGTTCCTCTCTTTCATTCCCTCCCACCCTGGTCCCAGCAGGACAGAGGTAGCTCCTCTTTGTCTCCACTATGCAGTTGGGAACTCTGTGCCGCACACATGAAGTGGCGCTTCAGTTACTCCAGGTAAATAATCCAGTGTGTCTGTCATAGGACCTCACTCTGTTTCTTCTCGTACGATAAGCTGGCTTGCTGCTCTTTGTCCGCGTGGTTGGTGACAGAGCTGATCCGAGCCAAGACTAGGAAGCCATTCCCTGCACAGCCTCCTGACTCTAAGGCTCTCTCTCCAAGACGTAGAGGCCTGGGATGGTGTTTACAGAACGGGCTGCGAAACCTCCTCCTCATGAAAATTTAGTTCTTTCTCCAAATGCTTCGTGCACCTCTCCCTTGGCTGAATGAAGGGTTTTCCGCTCTGTCGCCACCGTCATTAGCAGAATAGAGAGACACCCTGACCTTCATCTCTGGAAGGCTTTGGCAGGTTTTTCAGGAATACTGTCAAAGCCGCCAGTGTTCATTTGAGCAAGTCGGTTCGCTAATTCTGAAGCCAGAGCTGGTTTCAGAGAGAGCTTTTACAATGAGAGGTACTCATTTTTTTTTGTTTTTTGTTTTTTGTTTTAATAAGTCAGTGGAATTGTGTGGGCTCTTTTGAATGAAAAGCCTCTACAGGAATGTCACATTTCATGCCCTGTGTGGTATTTTTGCCCCAAAGGACCCGGGGATAGTATGCAAGGCTAATAAGTTGTTATACTTTGGGCCTGGAGTTCTGTCTGAAGTTAGCAGGCAGCTTCTCAACAGACAGCCGTGTTCTTCCTAGGCCTGGGGAAGGATTTCGGTGGGTGGGGGGCTTACTTTGCACACCACCCCCAGGTGATGTGTTTTCTAAAGCTAAGCACAAAAAAGAATTCCTGCTCTCTGCTAAACTTCAGATAACAACTTTTAGCCTCACTAGCGTCTTTTCTCCTGATCATTCCAATTAAGTTCCCCCACCCAGTCTGTTTGACTTAAATAGAAAATTGTCCCCTCTCTGCCAGGCCCTGGGTCCCCAAGAGTCTGGGTGTTGGGGGGAGGTGGGTAGTCAGGTGGGGCTGCTCTACTGAGTTCTGTCAGTATTCTCCTCTTGTCTATGTCTTGAGAAAGGGAACGACACAGGGCATGGGCTGAGTGTCGGTTGAAGGGATAGTTGAGAGGGAATTTTTTTTTTCAGTTAAAATGACCATGTCAATTTAGAAAACTCAACAGAATCCTGTTAAAGCTCTCTGTACCAATACCATGCATGCACAGTACCAAGTAATCACAACGTGAACCGGTCGACTTCTGAGCCTTGCTGTTTAGGACAAGAACTCTGCCACAGCCTCCCCCACACAGCATGTGCAAAGGCCTGTATGGACTCACCGTCTTCCCAATGTACTGGACACTTTGCAAACACCAGAAGAACTTAACCGCAGGAGTTTATTTCCACGCCTGCCTGTACCCTCTCAGCACTTTTTGGGGGAGTCAACCCTGCACCTCAGTCCTCTCTAAAAACCTCTAGATGTACACCTAGTTTGTAATGTCTACCTATGGCTGTAACTGTTAGGAACAATAACAATGTTCTCCTTTTCTCTCATCTCGTTCTGAAGAACTGTACTGATGACAAGGATAAATGCATAAAGTTTCTCACGGTTGTCGTCGTGGTGTGGTTTTCTGTCCTGGTGCATGCGGGAAAAGGGCTGTGACATTTCTCATCTGTCACTGTTTTCTCTCCTACGTGCCGCTTGGACATAGGAATCAGGGCATCGGCTCCATTTTCACCATTCTTATCACTGGCTCCCAGGGTTCCCTGTCACTTGCCCAGGACAGGGCAGAAGAGCAGGTTCCTGAGAAGTAGGCAGATGAGGACGGCAGGGAGGGAGAGAGTATACATGTATATAGTGTCCACATACATTGATGTTTAGTTCCACCATCTTACTTTGTTTAGTAAAAGAGAACAATAATACAAATTTCCATCTTTGTCTTTCAAGAAGTCTGCTTGAACTGGGAGCTAGGATCGAGAGTCTCCGCACAGATTCTTCATAATTTCCAAATTACCTTCTTTGCCACCGATAGTAGCCACTTGGCGGCATTTCAGATACACGACTTTTCCTAATTAGGATAGTATCATGTTTTAGAAACTTCCGAAAATACAAGAATTTACGCATGTTTGGGCAGAGATCTTTTCACTAACTGCATGCGTGTGCACGCTTCACACCATTTCCATGGAATCACACCATTTCCGTGGAATCACACCATTTCCGTGGAATCACACCATTTCCGTGGATTCACACCATTTCTGTGGATTCACACCATTTCCGTGGACTGAACTTAAATCACTAGGACCACTCAAGTAAGATGTAGCAACTGTGGAAATAAAAACTGGGGCAGCGGTCAGACCGGATGGAAACACGAGCATCTGGACCATTGCAATGGAAGTTTCTGCTTCTCCTATGAGGGTCGATTACGTCAGCAAAGTCTGTAGTCATGGAGTCTTTGCTTTACAGCCATGGATGGGAGGGGCTACTGGATGAGAGCTTGCTGATAAAGGTGGCCCGTGCCCACTGTGCTGGGGAATGGGTGGGGACTGGCATGTGGAACTGTAGCATCAGCTCCCATGTGGTTTCCATTTCATGATATGGAGTGTCTTGATTCTGCTGCCACAAGAGACCACAACCTGGGTGCCTTCAACGACAGAATTCTCTTCTCAGGGTTTTGAATTTTGATGTGGGATGCCATTCTGTATGCTGCGGATATGTCTTATTACCATTGGTTAATAAAGAAGTCGATTTGGGCAATAGCCAGGCTGGATAGAGCCAGTGGGAATTCTAAGCAAAGATACAGGAAAAAGAAGGCAGAGTCCGGGAGACGCCAGCAGCCTCCGGAGAAGCAAGAAGTGAGGTAACAAGCCATGAGCCTTATGGTAAAATATAGAATAATAGAAATGGGTTAAACTGTAATAACTAGTTAATAATAACCCTGAGTGATTGGCCAAGCAGTTTGTAATTAATAGTAAGCCTCAGAGTGGTCATTCAGGCACTGGTGGACGGGAGAGAAACCTCCAGTTACAAAGCTGTAGAAGAGGGAGGTCAAAGGTCAAGATATTGGCAGGCTTGGTGTCCAATGAGGAAGCTTCCTCTTCCTAGTCTGTAGGTGAACAGGTGTATGTGTGTGTATGTGAGTGTGGTGTTGCATGCACGTGTGTGTATGTGTGTGTATGTGAGTGTGGTGTTGCATGCACGTGTGTGTATGTGTGTGCATGTGAGTGTGTGTGCGCATGCACGTGTGTGTATGTGAGTGTGGTGTTGCATGCACGTGTGTGTATGTGTGTGCATGTGAGTGTGTGTGTGCATGCACGTGTGTGTGTATGTGAGTGTGTGTGTGCATGCATGTGTGTGTATGTGTGTGTGCATGTGAGTGTGTGTGTGCATGCACGTGTGTATGTGTGTGCATGTGAGTGTGTGTGCATGCACGTGTGTGTATGTGTGTGTGCATGTGAGTGTGGTGTTGCATGCACATGTGTGTATGTGTGTGTGCATGTGAGTGTGTGTGCGCATGCACATGTGTGTATGTGTGTATGTGAGTGTGGTGTTGCATGCACGTGTGTGTATGTGTGTGTATGTGAGTGTGTGTGCGCATGCACGTGTGTGTATGTGAGTGTGTGTGTGCATGCACGTGTGTGTATGTGTGTGTATGTGAGTGTGTGTGTGCATGCACGTGTGTGTATGTGTGTATGTGAGTGTGTGTGTGCATGCACGTGTGTGTATGTGTGTGTATGTGAGTGTGTGTGTGTGCATGCACGTGTGTGTATGTGTTTGCATGTGAGTGTGTGTGTGTGCATGCACGTGTGTGTATGTGTGTGTATGTGAGTGTGGTGTTGCATGCACGTGTGTGTATGTGTGTGTATGTGAGTGTGGTGTTGCATGCACGTGTGTATATGTGTGTGTATGTGAGTGTGTGTGTGCATGCACGTGTGTGTATGTGAGTGTGGTGTTGCATGCACGTGTGTGTATGTGTGTGTATGTGAGTGTGTGTGTGCATGCACGTGTGTGTATGTGTGTGTATGTGAGTGTGTGTGTGCATGCACGTGTGTGTATGTGTGTGCATGCACGTGTGTGTATGTGTGTGTGTGCATGCACGTGTGTGTATGTGTGTGTGAGTGTGGTGTTGCATGCACGTGTGTGTATGTGTGTGTATGTGAATGTGTGTGTGCATGCACGTGTGTGTCTGTGAGTGTGGTGTTGCATGCACGTGTGTGTATGTGTGTGTATGTGAGTGTGTGTGTGCATGCACGTGTGTGTCTGTGAGTGTGGTGTTGCATGCACGTGTGTGTATGTGTGTGTATGTGAGTGTGTGTGTGCATGCACGTGTGTGTCTGTGAGTGTGGTGTTGCATGCTCACCCATGTTCTATCATTTTGTTGCCAGGGTGACATTTGGAAAATTAAGCAGATAACAGACCCATCTTCCTTTTACTTTGATTTTCTTGAAAAAGCAAAACCCTTAGCATGATCCAGACCACGACTCATTCTCTAGATTATTTCCCATTATATCCCCTCTGTTGTCATTCTTGACCTAACGCCGTCAGACAGCACTGTTGACCGTTAGCTGGGCTTCTGTGTGTCAGGCATTATTCTAGCTTCATCACGTGCGCAAGCTCAGGTGTCCCCCAAGGAGCATTGTGAAACCTGGGATCACTCACTATTCCATGCTATAGCGAGGTGGTTGTGCTCCCGACCATGGACTGACACCTGCAGACCCTGGGCTGTCTGACACTGCGGCCTGATAGTTTGTTCTCTGCTGGACAAGTAGGGACAGTCATTTGTTTTGTGTTATTGTGATAAATACCTGAAATAATAAAAAAGAGAGAAGGCTTATCTTGTCTCATGCTTCCAAAGCCTTCTGTTGATGGTTGATTGATCCTTGTGGGTTTGGGGTGTGTGACAAGATGGTGTTGGTGAGAGAAGAGTCACTCTGCTCATAGCCAGAAATCGAAAGAGACCAAAAAAGGAAAAGATGGGAGTCTACAGCCCTTTCAAGGACACACCCCAATGACCTGGAGAGCGCCTACTAGGCCGCTTTGAACTTTTCCACCCCCTCTCAATTAGCATCAGGGTGAAGATGGAGATTTTAACACACAGGCTTCTGGGAAGCATTTACTTTCTGAACAACAGCAGCACCCTCAGAGGCAGCTCCACGTGCCTGCATGTGTGTGTCTGCAGGGTAGCAAGACAGCTGAGTGGGGCCAGGCCTCTCAGGCCCTGCTGTGATGAGTAGAGGGATGGGAGCACTCACTGGGAGCATACTTGCTCAGAAACACATGAGGAAGGCCTCTTGAGGAGGGAAAGCCAACCCTGTCCATGTCCAGGGGACAGGAGGACTCACAAGCCTGGGTCTGAGTCACTGATGCGAATGAGATCATACCTGGACCAGAAGGTGCCAAAGTCTGAGCGGAGCTGAGTTACCCAGAATGCAAGTGATTAACTCGACAGGTGGATACGCACAGAACTGAAAATACAGGGTGCTTAAAGGTACCCAGTGCAATGCGGCATGCTGCTGGCCCTACTTCATAAGTAGGACATTACTACTGCAAATAATCAAACTAACACAAAACAACAGAAAACACAGGTGCTTCTAAGAAGCGATGACATGAGTAAGAGATGTTTGTCTCTCGAAAGCAGGACCTGTGAAAGTCGGAAGGGACACCGTCAAATATTTAACTAAAAGCCAGATGGCAGGCTCTCCATTCTGTTTGAAAACAGGCTGATATGTTTATGTCAACTGAAAATGGAGCCCCAAATATACCAAAATGTTACATTCCTGGAAATCCTGAAATCTGTTTTTAAATTCCTTTATCAAATAGAGAACAAGACTATATAAGTTTTGCTGAACACAGGAATGAATTTAGCCTACATGTTGGATTGCCTAAGGTTTCATTAGTTCAAGTTTGCCATAATTTTAGTTTCAGTTGGGACATTAGCGTGATTTGAGAGGTTGTATCGATAAATTCTTTTTCACCTTAAAGACAGATTTTTCAGCTCACCGAAATGAGTGGTAGAATCCATTAAAAATGAAAACTCCGTACGCCAGTTTTCATCAAGTTCTGGCACAAATTTCGTTTTTGGTGCCAACCATAAATAACTTGACAGCACATCACAAATAATAGAATCTTTTCTCCATTTGGTCCAGACAGCAATTTTTTTTCTCAGAAAGACAAATGATGTCATCATAGTTAGCATCAACACTTTTAAGGAATTCTTGGAACTGGTGATGATTTAATCCCCCGGCTCTCGTGAGGCAGTCTGGAGTCACACAATGCTACCCATTTTTCTTCTTCTTCTTTTTTTTTTTAATGCTATCCATTTGTAAGGCTTTCTCAGGCATGCAATTCTTTAAGTTTCATGTAATGACGAGGTTAAGCCTGAGTTTGGCTTGGTCACTGAATTGCCTTCTCCTAGTTTTGAAGGGGTATCACCAGGAACTGCTCCAAGCATGTTGACAATGGACAAAGCCTCTAATGTATCTTTTACTGCTTTGTGTCTATCTCTTGATTTAGCTGTGTCTTTTAACTGTACGAAAGCTGCTTCTTTGGTGACATATTTGCCACGAGCACTCCTAATAAAAACAGCGCGCTGAGCCATGTTGGTCCATCAGTTCTGTGATGTGATCATCCATCTATGAGGTGTAGGGTAGAAAATGGCAGCTCTACCTACCAAACTACTTTTATTAAATTAAAAACAATATGTACGGGTGTTTTACCAGCACTGTGTATCAGGGTCCCCAAGGAGTCTGGAAGGAGGTATCTGATCGTCTGGAACTGGAGTTACAGACAGTCCGAGCCTATTTTCTTTTGAGATGCTTTAAGAAGCCATTCCAGGATCTAAAATAATAATAGACAAGGGACTGTATTGACTTTATTATGGAAATGAACTGGCAGGAATGTATCGAGGTTTGGCTTTTCCGCCCCTGACCTCTGGATGCAGTTCGTGAGTGGAGGTAAAATGTGCCGGTCTCCTCAATAATCAAGTAGGAGTCCTTCACTCTCTTGGGGCTCAGTGAGTTAAGGCACCTGTTGCCACGCCTGAGTCGGATTCCCAGGATCCACCACTAACTCTTGCAAGTCATCTAACTTCCACATGTGTGCCACGGCGTGTGATCCGCCTCTAAATAAGTAAATACGTAAGTGATAAATGTAATTAAGAACCTGACTTCTGAGTTAACTGTACACACCTGTCATTTGCAGTGATAAAAGTATTATTGATAATGGTTGTGTTTTATTCCCTAAGTCACCTTGAGCACTGTGACATCCAATGGTGCCGAGTCCACTGTCAACGCCCAGGACACAACACCCTGGAAGCTGCAGCCACCATGAAATAGAGTCTGTGTGCATGCACAGGTAGCAAGAGCATGTATGTTTTAGGGTCTATTTCTGGACTTCAGATTTACAACAGAACCCTGTTTTCAAACTAACCCAGCCAAGCGGTGTTAGAGGTACTCTGTGTTGACGGGGGTTGGAGCCCAAACCCTCCCCCATTCCTTCTCCTGCCCAGGATAACCTAGAAGCTGTTCTGCAGAGACCTTGGGTCCTGGGAGACAGAGTGTGAAAGCCACTGATTTGGGCCCTGTCTGTTTCTCACAGAAGATAAAGTGCAGAAAGATGGCATTCTGTCAAAGATCTGTGGATGTCCCTCTCCTCCCCATGGGCATGGACTGTACCCTTGTGGGAGAAGTCACGTGGAGTGGGGGGAAGAGCCCCTAGCTCTTGTCCAGGACAGCCATCATGACGGAGGTCCTCATATTTGAGAGGAGAGTTTTTCAGGAAAAGTGGACAGCCACAGATAGAGTTCCGTGTATCTCTGTCTGCCTGCCTCTGTCTATTGGCAGTTACAGATGTGGAAATGTAAACAGGTACACTAGAGACAGTGGGAGGACGTCAGATTCCTATTGCTTCACACCTGTTCCCTTGAGACAGCGTCTCTCATTTAACCTAGCTAGCCTGGCAGGGCCAGCCTGCAAGCCCCAGCAGCCCCTTGGCTCTATCCCACCATCCCCTAGTCACCAGGGTTAGAGGTGGGTGTGATTTATTTCATGACTGTTTTAAAGTTTCACCCAGTGTAGTAAACAAACAGATGGATATCACAGATGTGGTGTAGTAGTTTTGATTTGAGCTGGGCATGGTCGGTGTTATGTGGTAGTTTTAATAAGTCCTGGACATTAGCTGCCCCCTAATGGATCTGCAATCTGGAAAGGAACCCTGCTTGTGCCTCGAATATCGGTGAATAAGGGTAGAGCTGTCCTAAGTTCTAGGCTGAAGTGTTCCGTAACTTCCAGATGGGTCATGTGACTATTGGCTTCACTCACTTTTCCGGTCAACTCCCTACCATGTTTTCCGTTCTCAAAGGCTGTCACTGAGCGGACGGGTGGTGCCTTACCTGACCACTAGATGCCACTGTTGCTTCATGCGAACTTTGCCAGATGCCTCGGCGCTAGGGACTGTGGATGCTTCCCTGCCGTGTAGGTTACTAGGATGGCTCCTTTGTTGCTTCTGGGCCCCCCTGGGCCCATCTTGTTCATTTGCAAACAGATGTGTCCATGATTATTGGGTGAGAGGCAGTCAGGCACAAAGTTCCCAGCCAAAGCCCACCCTTATCTTGAAGAGTGCTTTAAAATAATGCTTTCCTTGAAAACTCTGTCCCCAGATGCCTCGCAAGGTGTCTGCAGCCTGAAGGCCAGCAGCAGCTTTCCTTTGAAAATAATATGTAGGCTAGGGTGTCACACTGGGGACAGGAGCAAAGGTGGCCCTACTGGGTTCTGGGCTAGCAATGGAGATAGATGTCCTCTATAGATAGACCTTGCTGTTCCAGGGATCTCAGAGTAGAAAAACACTGGGAGGCCCCTCGTTCAACCTCCCATTTAGTGAAGGCAATTCTTTGGCAACCTCACTGGTGGATGAGTGTGCCCGTGCCCTCCACACTAATATCCTTACTGACGAGATGTTTCTCTTGGGGCGGTTTTGTTGGAGAGCACAGTCTGTGTGTTGCTCTAATCTGCTTTGTTTCTATTGTCTTTTGTTGTGATTGCCAGATCGGAGAAGCTCATTACCTGTTTGTTGAATACTTTCAGGTTCAAGGCACTGTGCTAAGTCATCCAAGGGTGTTCCGGGGAGACAATATTATCGTACTATATATTTCTTAGGAAGAAACGTGACGTCACAGGAGAAATCTAATTCATGCCAGTTGTAGGCACAATGGTGGCACTCAATCTAGAAGATTCTGTCCAATAAGGCTGCATTGGTACATTACAAACTCCAACAAGCTAATTGATTTGAATTTAAGGCAGATTTAGATTTCCTTGTCGGGCTCCATCTCCTGTCCTTCCCTGCTTCTCCCGCCATCTGTGTGTGCAAACCTTTGTACTAACTTGTGGTCTTCATAACCAGGCCATTGTCTGCATGGTGGCTGTGAGTTCTTTACAGTCATACATGTCACTAAGCATGGAGGTATGGCAATTAGTCTACCTTCTGCACATGTTATGTCTTTAATGGAGTCTTCCAGGGTTGTGGCGTTCGCAGTTCTGAGACCTTTGCCTGATATGACCTAATCCTGATTGTTTAAGCATGACCACCCACGCGTATCTGTTCTAGAAAACTTTAGACAGATCTGACTAGGTTTTTTTTAAAATTATTATTATTATTTTAACTGAATCCAATTCAGTATCTAGAAATGTGAGTGAAACTTAGCTTGGGTAGGGATTTCATTCATCAATGGTACTTTACAAATTCCGGATGGTGACTTAGCTTCATATTTTTAGTAAAATGTGGTTCATAGGACTGTTCAAGGAATGTGTGGAACAGTAGTGTGTGTGAAGGTCGTCAGAACCAGGTAGCAGAGGGACACACATCTTCTGTGTGTGAAGGCCGTCAGAACCAGGTAGCAGGGGGACACACATCTTCTGTGGACGAAGACCATCAGAACCAGGTAGCAGGGGGACACACATCTTCTGTGGACGAAGACCATCAGAACCAGGTAGCAGGGGGACACACATCTTCTGTGTGTGAAGGCCGTCAGAACCAGGTAGCAGGGGGACACACGTCTTCTGTGTGTGAAGGCCGTCAGAACCAGGTAGCAGAGGGACACACATCTTCTATGGGTGAAGGCCGTCAGAACCAGGTAGCAGAGGGACACACATCTTCTGTGGGTGAAGGCCGTCAGAACCAGGTAGCAGAGGGACACACATCGTATGCATACAACATCTTCTGGATCTCTTCCCTTTTCCTCCCTCCCTTCCTCTGTTTGTCTTATGTCGTATATCTTATATCTATGGCTGACCTCAAAATTGTGTCTTTCCTCCTGCTTCAAACCCTTGAACGCCAGGACTACAGTCATGAGCCACCAGCCTGATCCTTAGTTTGTTGAGCTCAATTATTGTTTGGAGGGAAAATGGCCTTTGAGGCCTCTTCTGTAACAATCTCTAGGAGTTTCCAGTTTAAAGAGGTGACCTTAGGCAGGGTAGCCTGAGTCTTTGGTGTGGTGTGTGTGTGTGTGTGGAGTGTGTGTATGTGGTGTGTGTGTATGTGGTGTGTATGTGTGGTGTGTGTGTGTGGTGTGTGTGTGTGGTGTGTGTATGTGTGAGATGTGTGTGTGTGGTATGTATGTGTGGTGTGTGTCTGTGTGTGTGGTGTATGTATGTGTGTGGTATGTGTAGTATGCATATGTGTGTGTGGTGTATATGTGTGTGGTGTGCATATGTGTGTGTGCTGTGTATGTGTGTGGTGTGCATATGTGTGTGTGCTGTGTATGTGTGTGGTGTGTGTGTGTGCGTGGTGTGTGTAGGGGGAGTAAATGTTTATAAGAAGCCACTTACTTATGAACACAGAGCATATCTGTTCTTATAAAGGTGACCTGAGTTCCATTGATGATGGTTATAGTAACCGTTAAGATCATACTGGCTGTATTGCTTTATCAGCTGAGCCGACTGGTTCGAAGTGTTGGGAAACCCCTGGAAGTGAATACCAAGATTACCCCTAGAGGAAGCAGAAGGGCTCCAAAGGGAGAGGGTGGGCATAAAAGGGGGAAATGGGAAGGCAAAATAAATCAATAAATACAAGAAAAATACTAGATCTAGCCAAGGTGCAATTTTGTGCTTTTGTTCTGATGATGTTTATGGTAAGAAAAAGCTTCCCCCTCCCCCCCCCGTTTTGGTCCTTAGATGTTCATTTTGGTCGATGACAAGATTAGTAACTAAATAATCTTCCAATTTGCATATATCAGATATTAGTCATATATGTTATTTAATATTTCCACATCATATGGTCCAGTCACATCCTACCTAGCCCCCTGGTTTAGCTAATGAAACTGTGACCCTGTTTCCACAAACAAGAAAGCAGGCATTGTAGGAAGAAAAGAATTAGAATTGCAAGACTGTCCATGGTAAGAGCAGGAAGACCCGCACCACAATGGAAGATGTGTTTGTCTTGTGCACTTCATTTGGATATGCGAATGATTGATTATGTGTTTCCCAGAGACATTTTCACTTTGCTGACAGAGCACCGTTATCTCACTGACTCCGGCTCTGAGTCTCCTCCATTGACTTCTCCTTTGCTTCCCACCCATTTAATATTGGGGTGCCCTGAAGTTTAACCCATGGGCCACGTATGGGTATCTACTGCGTCGGTGACCTGTTCTAGGCTCCTGCTTTAAATACTATTTGTATGCCAACAACTCCCAATGGGTGCTTCCAGCCCACAATTCCTTCTGAGCCCCAGATTACAGACCAGTTGTCCACACAACATCTGCATTGGATCTATACGAGCATCTCAACGCACACCCTTCATCCTTCCCACCCTGCTCCCTTCAGTCTGCTCATCTCAGGGGATGGTAGCTAAGAGGAGCTGTTGATAAAGTCAGAGAAGAGAAGTGCAGGCCGGATCACACAGGGAGGGAAAGCTCTGCATGGATGCTGACTTTTCTCCGAGGACCATGCAAAGATACTTCTGTTGTTTGGGTATTAAGTGTCCCCCAAAGACTTACCCACTGACGGCTTGGCTCCCAGTGCAGCAGTTTAGTTAGACTCAGGACTTTGGGTCTGTGATTGGATCCCCTGACTTCATCAGTGAACTAACCCACTGATATATTTGTAATTCAATGGCATACTGTGTACTGATGGAAACCATGGAGGCGGGCCATGCTTACAGGGGGCAGATCCTTGGAGTCATGTCTTTGGGGGGGGTCAGATCCTTTCCCCCAACCTCTTTCTCTCTTCCTCTGTTCTCTTCTCCCTCTCTCTCATCCTTCTTCTTCCTGCCACCATTGTTAGCTAAGTGGCTCTGCTCTACCATGTCCTTCTAAAGTGACACTGTGTCTCAAGGCGTCATGCATTCTTTTTATCTCCTGCCTGCTCATAGTAACAGGACTGGCTGACCCTGGCTGGAACCTTTAAAACCATAAACCCAAACAACCCTTCCTTATATCAAGCATTCTGCTACAGGGTCAAAAGCAAGCAAGCCAGCAAACAAGTAAAAGCTGACTAGAAGAGACACTGAAGGATTTTCAACAAGAAGTGGAATTTTCTGGCATGCTTTGGAAGGCTCGCTCGGCAGCTTCGTGGAGAACCGACACGAGGGGGTATTATCTCGGGTCATAACCAGGGAGAGCAGGTCGGAGGCTGCTGAAGTGATGAAAGCATGGGTGGATGGTGGCTCGGATAAGGGTGGAGTCACAGCTCCCGAGATGTGCTCTCAGAAGTCTGTTGAATATTGAGTGAACTACTTGAATATTCTGCTTAGTTCAAGCAAGAGATCTGCTCTGGAGATGCAAACTGTGGGACCATTGGCCTATGGATACTAAGCAGAACCTAGAGACTGGAAGAGAGCACAGAAATCTAATGCAGCCAAAGGAGACTTTCCTATAGACATTTGTCCCCAAACAGGAGTGAAGCCCCTGGACTATTTGCCAATGTCTGAGAAAACTTTAACATTAGCTCAGCAGGGCACAGTGGTTACTGACCTCTGGTGGGATAGAGGCCAGAGATGCCACTGTGTGTTCTACAATGCACAGGACAGCTGGCTATAGGAAGGGTTGTGTAGCTCAAAGTACAATAGTGTAAGTGTTGAGATGGGAGAGGGTGGAACACTGAGCTCGGAATTCTGAAGCATCTGATAGGCGACACAGGGGAGGAGGTGGCAGCAAAGGACACTGGGGTCATTGCGTGAGGGCTGAGAAGTGTGGATCCCGGAAGGCCAGGGAAGATAGAATGTGGGTCAAGGAGGTGTGTCAGGTGTTGCTGTGCATTTGATAAACCGAGAATTGAGAATTAGTCATTGTATTTAGCAATATTCCTGCCAATGGTGATTTCGACAAAAAGTACGTTGGTGTACACGGTGGATGGATTCAAGATAGAAGGGGAGGAGAGGGACTGGGGCCAGGTAGTGATGCGGAGTCTTTGGAAAGGTTTTGCTGCAAAGAGGATCAAAGAAATAGGGCAGCGTCTGAGTGGCCAGGGATGAGTATCTGACAGTTGCCAGAGGTCGTCAGAGTCACCTGACCACACTCAGGGCTCCAGATTCAGGCTGAAATAATTCAGAAAAAGACAAATGTTAGAGATCTCTTATTTTGGGACTTGGCTTCAGAGACCAGAAGCAGGTCTGATGGCTTGGGCCAAACAGATAAGGAATATTGCTGGTTTGGAAAAAAATACATTATTTCATATATAGGACTGGCACTGGCTATATGAATCTTCACAAATTGGCCAACTTTCCCTGTCCCTTTAAATCTTTTGTGATGCAGTAGAGGCTGCAGGTGTTTTAGAGTAATGGACGTCTAAACCAGTGGTTCTCAACCTGCGAGTTGCGACTCATTGGGGTTGTGGAATGACCCTTTCACAGGGGTCGCCTAAGACATCAGTCAGCATAGATATTTACATTATGATTCATAGCAAGGAAAATAATTTTATGGTCGGGGTCACTGCAGCATGAGGAACTGCACTAAGGGTCACAGCGCCAGGAAGGCTGAGGACCACTGCTCTAGCAATTGCAGCACCCACGTACCTGACTCCAGTTTGCTTTCCTTCTAATCCTTTATCCCAGAGAGAACGCTCTCAACGCTAACCCAAGCACATCATTTTCCTGTCTGAAAACCGTTTATGCTCTCCCTTCCTTATCGGTGTAGCGAAGGCTCCCTTGCGTGGCACGCATCCTTGCTGTGCTGTCTCAGGTTAATTTCCTGCCTGTCTTCCAGTCTAAGAGCATGACTGACCCTTCACCTTTGCTGGGCAGATCTTGCCCATTGTTCTAGGGTCTGTTCTTGCGTTTCAGATTTCTGTACCTGTGCTCAAATCAGTTATCCTTCTGTGATATCCAGTCGGCTTCTCTGCTTTGGACAGCAAAGCCTCAGTTTTCAAAACCCATTCCCTTCAGGCATCTGTATGAATTAGGATTCAATTTGCATGCAAGTAACACAAAACAGGGACAACTTGTTTCTGTTCTGGAGCAGAGTAGGAGAAGGGAGCTGTTTGGGTCCTGTGTGAGATGCTTCCAGAACTTGTCCTTGAGACAATTATTCTTTAATGGGTTGATGGTTCTTAGAGTTTGGGGCTGTGATCGTATCGTTGCCTAATATCTTCAGCTGTAAGGAATTTAATAACCATATGCTCCTGCTTTGGCTTGTTTCAGATTTATCTTGGATATTATTATAGATGAATCTATTAGTTCATTAATTCATTTGATGACTCAGCCATGTATTATCTTACCGTGACTACTGTGTAAAAAGACCCCTCTGGCTTATACACCAGCATTACTGGAATAACAGAATAACACACTATTGACTTTTTGTAATCTCTCATGATCTTGGGATGACTTACCGATAATGTTAAATCTTATTTGTTCATTTATTTAATTATTGTTTAGAAATAGTTACTAAGTACTTGTCATTTGCCAGCCACAGTCACATTGCCTGGTACACGGGGAAAAACTACATCTCTTGTTCTGAAGTTGTGGCCTAGTGTCAGGTCACGAGAAGAAAGTGGCAGAACGGACTATGCCTAACTCTTAGATCCGGTGTGCCCGAAATGTCCTGAGAGTCTAGAAGAGGGGCACATGATTGACACTTGGAGTCGAGGAAGAATCTCAGGAGAGCAATGACTGAAATGAGTGATGGCAGGCTAGGAGGAGGCTAAAGTGGGGGAGAACCAGAGGCGGCTTGATGGCAGTAGAACTTTCCAGAATTGTCATTAACCCTAGCCTACATGACTCCAAGTAAATGTACAACTAGAGCAAACCCCATTGGCATGGTAGGCGAACACCCCTTTATTACAGTGCCTTCCTCTCCAGCTCCTGCATGTCAAGTACAATGTGGTCTCCTCCATTTCAATTAGAGCCCTATCTAGGTTTTCCCCTAGAGACGCCTCCCCAGGTCCTTCTCTCTATGGCCTCCATCCCATCCCACTTCTACAACTAAAAGCAGCGTTGTTCATCGTTCTTCCAAGGAGTTGAAGGACAAGCCAAGAGTCAGGGCAGAGATGAGGAAGGGATGGGGATCACTGCACATATTCAAGGGTACCATGTGACATGTCTCATCTGTCTCCTTCAGAAGAGCTTGGTCTTTGGAGGCACCGGGGAGGAGAAGGTCTTATCTATAAGCAGGAAATTATGACAACAGTTCAGGCAGATCTTGCTTAGGGCCATTGAAATGATAAGTTTAGTTGTCTAGGCTAATGGATATCCAGATAGATGGCAAAGTATGTCTTTTGAGTGTGTCCGTGAGAATGCTTTTGGATGTGGGAACATCAGCATCACTCCCTCACACTTGAACTTTGGACTGAATTATGCCGCAGGCTTTCTTGGCTGTAGAGCCTGCAGACGGTAGAACATGGAACACAGACTTGACAACTTCACGAGCCTATCTTCCCACCCCCCTCTCTGTGGTGAACTCTACGAACACAGTTATAGTGGAAAGGGCACAGACTGAAGAGTGTTATTTATTTTGCAGCTTTATTTTCTTCTGATTATAAAATAATATTCACTCATCCAAAATTTGAAAATTACTCAACAATACAGGGCTGGGGAAGTGGTTTCATGTGAAAAATGCTTGTTATACAAGCATGAGATCTGGGTTAATATCCTCAGAAGCCATGAGAAAGGGGAGGTGTGGGAGTGGGTCTTTAACAGCAGCATTGTGGTAGGCAGAGACAGGTTGACCCCAGAGCTTACTGGTTAGGCAGTCTAACCAGTCAGTGAGTTCCAGGATGGGCAAGAGACATTGCCTCAAAGACTAAGGTGGAGAGTTATTGAGTAGGACACATGGCATTGACCTCTGGAATCCGTGTGCATACTTGTGCACATATATCTGCACCCAAACACATGGACACACACACACACACACACACACACACACACACACACAGTTATAAAAACCAGTCCAGATATTTTAACATCTAGAGATAAGGTCTACCATATTGCACAATAGTTCCCAATGTACTTTTTTATATTACATGACTGTATTAAAACACTCAGCATCCACATCAGCTTCCTGGCACTGTCATTGGTGTCAGCACCATGTGTGTACCACGAAACCTACCATTTTGGTCGTAATAAGCATACAGCACCATGGCAATAAATACACTCATGTTTTCTTGCTATTAAAAACTTTCAGTGCTTATTGTTAGCATACACATTTTTGCCTGCACGTATGTGTGTGTTTCAGATTGCCTGGGACTGGAATTAGAGACAGTTGTGATCTGCCATTAGATTCTGGGAGTTGAACCCTGGTTCTCTGGAAGAACAGGAAGTGTTCTTTACCAACAAGTCATCTTTCCAGGTCGGAATCTTTTGATACTTTTTGACATATTTCTATCTGTGGATATTGACCCTCTTTTATTTTTTTATTTTTTAAAGATTTATTTATTGTGAATACAACATTCTGCCTCCATGTATGCCCACACGCTAGAAGAGGGCGCCAGATCTCATTACATATGGTTGTGAGCCACCATGTGGTTGCTGGGAATTGAACTCATGACTTCTGGAAGAGCAGCTGGTGCTCTTAACCACTGAGCCATCTCTCCAGCCCCATTGACCCTCTTTTAATTCAAGGAGATTCTCTTCTAGTATATCACAATTATTTTTCTGGTTCCAGTTGTGTGGGTAAAAGTGGGCATTAGTATCTTAGCCCACATATCACATCTTGGGTCTGTCTTCTCGGGAAAGTGTAGAAAATGAGTTTTCTTCTTAGTCTTCATGGTTGCTTTAGAGTCCAAAGGTCTACTTTGGTAAGCCAGACGCTTTATTTCGGAGAGAAGGCACCAAGTTCTCAGACAACCAAAGATTGTCTGCAGGGTTTTGGTTTTCTGCTTAAAGAACCAGAGCCCCATGTGGCCTGAGTCCATAGGCAAACATCTCCCTGCTTTCCCAGATCACCTGGGGAGAAGAAACTCCCGCCTCTCAACAAAGAGTTCAGTGTTTCACAAGGGCACTGAAGAGAAGTTGTCATCACTCAGTGAACAGGCAGCCCCTCAGCAGGGTGTGATGATAAAGGTGGGCGGGGTCCACGCGAGGGTCTGAGTGTGGCCCCACGGTGGAGAGTTTATGAGGCTGTTTCAGGGCATAGCTGAAATATTGCGGGCATATGTTTATTGTCTAAGTGGGACAATTTCTGACTGAGAGTCTGATGGACCAACTCCCTCCTCTCCCCTCCCTGCACCTCCTCTCCCCTTCTGTCCCCTCCCCTCCCTTCTCTCCCCTCGTCTTCCTGCGTCTCACTATATAAGCCAGGCTGGTTTCAAACCAGCTATTTCTGCCTCAGTCCTGGAGTCAGGAGAGAGTGAGGACACACGGCTACACCTACCTCTAATTTTCACTGAACTATTTTGTTCGATCTTCTAGTTTTCATTGTGCTAGTATGCTGTTCGAAAAATTAGCCAAACGCTAGTGGTTTTACATCGATGACTGCACCATTGATAATAAGAACAAGTATGCAGATCCATGACCTATAGAGTTGATTATGATAGCAATGTCGGTACTAGAGGGAGAGTGGAAATGGTACGGAGGGAAGGAGGTATTTTAAAGTAGGAATTACATTAGCTGCATATGCACTGGGCACTGTGGTGGCTTTGCATCTCTCCTCTCTTCTTATCAGGTCGTCCTTCACAGTCTGAATGAGGAATCAGCTCTTTTCCAAACCTACACAGTCCTCCTATGGCACCCACGGCTCCTCCGTTGTCCTGGCTACAGAACTTCTGATGGCTGAGGATGGCTGAATGCAGGCCCTACACACTCAGGCAAGGAAAGCAATCCTTAATTTTGAGCTCTATTACATGCAGAAGTCCCATAAATTCTGATTCATTTATAATTTAAATTAGAATAAAATAAAATAAAAAAGGATGCTTTTGTTGTTTTAATTTTGCAAGCAACCTGTTTATTGGGCAGTGAGCTGGTGGTAAGTCTAAGGTAGAACCCCACCTGTATTGGCCGGCTCAAGCCGAGTGCTGTGAGTATTCAGCGTGTTCACCTCCAGATCTTCTTATGTATATGGGAACACAGAGGTAGAGAGTTTTCTAAATAAAGCCAAGCTCCGTCTGTAGCTCCAAATTCTTTTGCGACTCGCCCATGAACCACAGCCATGTTTGTGTGTGAACAATTAGGGAGCCAAACCATTGTTTAACCAGTCACCCTATGGTCGATTCGATTTTATTGCCATTTTTCTCTGCTACTAAAATAACACTGCATGAAATATTCTTGTATCACCAAGCCATGCTCCTTTCCCTTCAGTTACATTTACAGTCACCCCTTAATATTAGAAATAATTTTTCCCACTTCTGTAAATAATAAACATTCTTGAAAATATACCTTTATGCTTTTTTCCAGTTATTTTCTTCATCTAATATCTTAGAAATAACCCAATTGGTCATGTGTTGCTTAAAGGAGAGTGATTTTGTAAACATTTTGGATACAAATTACTAAATTATCCTTTGGAAAGGTTGTGCAAATTTGCACAGCTTTTACCAGTGTAATGCGGATTTCCTTTTTAATCTCTTTCATAGCCTGGGGTTTGTGAGTATTTCTGAGTATGTAGTATTATAACCTGCTGAGCACATTTTGTGGGCTGGTATCCAGCCATAGGCACAAACTTTCACAAGGTCCGTATGTTATATCTGAATGGCCAGCTTGGAGACAGCTTCCTCAGTTTGTATGTGGTTGTCTGTGGTACAGCCTTCCTCAGTCTGTGTGTGGTTGCCTGTGGTACAGCCTTCCCACAGTCTGTGTGTGATTGTCTGTGATACAGCCTTCCTCAGTCTGTGTGTGGTTGCCTGTGATACAGTGTCTTCCTCAGCCTGTGTGTGGTTGTCTGTGGTACAGCCTTCCTCAGTCTGTGTGTGGTTGCCTGTGGTACAGCCTTCCTCAGCCTGTGTGTGGTTGTCTGTGGTACAGCCTTCCTCAGTCTGTGTGTGGTTGCCTGTGATACTGGCATAATTTTTATCAACTTGATGCAAATTCACCTGGTAAGAGGGGGATCTCAACTAGGAACGGCCTCCATTGGCCATCAGAGTTGGATTGGGCTGTAGTCATGCCTTTGGGGGCATTGTCTTCATTGCTAACTAATGTAGGAGGACACAGCCCACTTCATCCCTGGGTCCTGGACCAAACCAGCCAGGTGGGGCGGTCTGATGCTCTGGAGAGCCGTTTTCCTCCGTGTTCTCTGTTTCAGTTCTGCCCTGCCCTCCCTCAGTGAAGAACGGTAACCTGTAAGTCAACTAAATGCTTTCATCCCCAAGTGTGTTTGGGTCAGTGTTTTATTTACAGCGACAGAAACCAAAGTAGGACAAATAGCTTGGAATATTCCTTCAATGCCATTCAGTAAAAAGGAACGAAGATGTGCAGTGGGGCCTTGCAGACTTATTTAAATACTGTGTATCAAAAGATCATTAAAAAACTGAATTAGCTTCTTTGTAAGATAGGCTTGCAATATGTGGCCTTATGCACGACACTGTCAGGTTGTTCTGGGAATGTTTATTGTGCACTAGTGGGGCAAACAAATCTGTGGTATTTAGAGCCACACCAAAGGCCCCTGGAAGGTATTCAGGGCAGGAGATGAATTGATGAGGTCCTTCCAAATATGGCTTTTGGTCCGGCGAATTCTGTTTACATACTCAGTCCTAGAAATATGTAGACAAACTGGAGAGAGTTCAGAGAAAAGCTATAAAAATGATGAAGAGAACGGAGGGACTGATTTATGAGGAGAGATTAAAGTAACCAAAAACCCAGAGCCGAGACCCGGAAATGACTTCAGGGAACAGGAGAACAGACACAAATATTTGAAAGGTGTAAACCACCAAAACCAACCAACGGTAGTGAAATGAAAGGGTAGAGGGCTTAGAGTTTGCTCAAGAGCATCTGAAGAGAGGTCAGGAGTTCCCTGACGGGAAATATTGAGCATCAGACAGAACCACTGCCCGCTCCGCACTTCCCCCACCATGGAGAAGATTCCAGACTGGCAAACAAGAAAATAGTCTCACAGGTTAGGTCATTCCAAAGCCCCTCCACAGTGTTGCCTCCCGGTGACCATATAAACAGACCGTCCAGGGGGCCAAAGGCATAATACTGTGGCTCATCTCTTTTTCATTTCCTGGCTTTAATGCCTGAGTTAGAGATTGTTACCATGTAGGGGCGTGTGCTTTCTTAGTCCTCTTCCCCACGCTGTGTCCCAGTGATGTCGATGGCATGCCACTATCATGGTTCTGATAGACGAGGGAGGTGTGCCGAGTGTCCTCCAGTGCCTGCTAAACAAATGAAAGAGGAGAGAGGAAAGACGTAGTTAGGCCCAGAGCACATCTGCTCCAAGTTAGGGACGCCCCTCTCCGTGAGAAAGCGTCATTTTTACCCCAAAGCTTACCTCTACAATAGAATGTAGGTGCTTCATTTCTTCAAAATTTTATTAAGGAGCGATGGAGAGTCCCTGCATGGGGCTGTGGTCCTGCTTTTGACATGAATAGGAAGTAAATTTGTTTGAATTTATTCCAAACAATATTTGATCAACCGTAAAGTTGCCCTAGAGACTAGGGCAGTAAGGCTAGTTGGATCGCAAGCACGCGCATGCGCACGCCCCCCCCCAGTGGTTTAAAGCCTTCCGGCTCTTCATACTACACGTTTAACTCAGGGTCTCATGCGCTTGGCGATGAGTTGACTCTGTTAGGAATGTATGGTGCCCACAGTCAGTGCCGGGAAAAGCCGAGGTAATCCAAGGAAGGTGGGGAGAACCAGGGCTGACCACGCTGACGTCTTGTGCCCGGGGCATGTGACTGGCAGCCTTTGAAGTGCCCATGTTAGGATGGGCTGGGGTTAGTCATAGACAAGAGAGTCTCTGCTTGCTGCGTGAGCCTGCCAAATTATTCAACTTCTCTAAGTTTTGGTTTCCCCCCCCCGAGTGAAAGCGCACGTAATAACAGTACGGAGCTTACAGGATCGCTAGAGGGTTAATAAATAAAACGTCCTGTGTCTTAACCAGCCTTGTATAAAGTGAACGCTCGGCAAATTGTTAACCGTAAAAACAAAACAAAACGAAACAAAACCTTTTCATCTGGTAACATGTGGGTGCTTGAACATGCATGAGTAACTGCAGTCCCCAAGTCCCCCGGGGCCTCCTATGCACGCCTGTGAGAGAGACGGTGGTTTCACCTCTGTGTGTTTGGCCATTCATAGACAGCCACGGAGTCCCAGGGGTGAACCCCATGAGAAGTTTCACGTTATGTTTTCAAAACGTCGACATCTTATTTATTATATCACTCACCATAAAATACCAAATATACTGAATTCTTCAACGGTTTTCAAATGCCCAGGAGTGGGGGAAGTAGCTCCGTGGTGGCGTGCTTCTCTGGCATAATTGGGTCGGGGTTTGCTCCTCCGCATGAGCTAAGACAAACAACAACAAATACCCCTTCAAGGTAATCTCCATTGGGATCACCTATGACTGCCTTTAATAAGCAATTTACCTCTGTGTTCACCGCTGTGTTGACAGTGATCACAGCAAGAGACCGCTTTTAACTCTGCCTTAAACTGCTTGTGCGCTTCTCGATGAGAAAGACATAGTGGGTAGGGATGGGGGAGGGAAGGAAGGCATAGACATAGGATAGTTGCCGGAAACCCTGAAAGGGGAAAGTTCCAAAAATGAGTGCAACTTCAGCTTTTGAGACTCCCTAAGCCAGGCTAAGTTGGGTCCAAAGGCCGTCTCCGCTGGGACCTCGGAGTTGGGATCCTCAGAGAAGTGAGAGGAGATTCAAATAAAGTTTCCTGCCCCGGTTACCTACAGAAATGGGCTCGTCCACTCTAAACATCAACATCAGTTCTCTGAGAAAACACAACGGGCCAAAGGAACTGGACTTTCACATTGTACCAAAGACTCTAGCCAGAGCAGAAACCGGGCGAGAGTCGGGGGCAGTATTGGTGCCCGCAGTTTACTTGGCTAGTGCCCTAGCGATGCCAATCTAATCGGTCACCAAGGAGCAAGACATAAAGAGAACAACTTTTTTAAACTACATGCAGAAGCGCCCGCTGATGGCTGAGTACTGGCCTGGGAATAGGGGTGTTGGGACGGGTTCTCATAGAAAGAGATATCCCGTCCCTGCCTCCCTGCCCCCACCCTGAAGCTCTCAGTGGTAGGTATACGAAACATGGGTCTCAGGGCCTGCTGGCCCTGACTGTGGAAGATGAGCAGGCTTTGATTCCATGGGCTTAGTAATATCTCGCCCAACGCCCACAGCAGAAACCACACCGGATGTGTTTGCCCAGCTCTGGTTCCCGCACTTCTGCAGAGACTAACAGCTCCGTTCTCCCACTGGAGAGAATATAGAGTAGGCAAAGCCCTGGCTGGCTGAAACAGGGCCAGAGGGCAGCAGCAGGTGTTGGAGGGAGACCAGCGGATTAACCTAGCTGAATCTGAGTGTTGTCATGGGAAAGTAAAGACAGGGCTGAGGGCAGAGGAAAACGATCCCCGCACGAGGTATGCAGGACAGAGAAGAGCAGGGCGCCTGATTTCCACTCACGCTCACGATGTTATTATACGGGGCTGACACTTCGCTGCTGGGGCCTCATTGGCAAAGTCCTCAGGAGATTGAATAGGAGGTTCTAAGGAAGGCTACTTCTGGCAGTTTCAGATGATTTATGAATAGATTTTGAGGCGCGTGGAGTGATTTTTCACTTATGTAAAGGTCCCAGAGCCCATCACTGTAACCTTGGACAGGTAGGTTCAGCAGGAGGCTGTCTGTAAATCATCCCTCATGGGAAGCAAGTCTTTATTTGAAGACCAGCTCAGCCCTTCTAGAAAGGGTGTGAGCACCTTCTGACCCCTTGGCTGAATGGCATTCACAGTGTGCTGCGGTTTGCAGGTGGCCTGTCCCCAATGGATTCAGGTGTTGGATGCTTGGTTTCCATCTCAGGAGTGAGAGCAGTTGCCTGGGTTATTGGGGGTCAACTCTTGTGCGGTGCTAAAAGTTCTTGTGAGAGCAACTACTCTTTGCTTCCGATTCTGTGCTGTGATTTCTCTCACTCATACACATGCCATGATTCCTTTGTATCAGATCTAGGGTATTACACCCTGAGGTTGAGGCTGAATCTGTGATGTCAATCAATTTTGGACTTATAGTCTCTAAAATTGTAAGTTAATCATTTTTTCTTTATAACATTACCTAGCTTCAAGGTTCTTGTGATAGCAACAAAAAGCAGACCATTATACAATATACAATGAATAAAATGAAATTTTAGCTACTTAGATATTTTCAGAAAGGAGACAACAGTGACGTGTAGAAGCAGTAAGAAGAAAGAGAACTTTACTAAAGAATGCATCTTTAGGGGCTGGCGAGTTGGCTCAGTGGTTAAGAGTACTTGCCACTTTTCTGGAGGACCCTGATTCGATTCCTAGCATTCATATGGTGATTCACAACTGTCCAACTTCAGTGCCAGTGAAGCCAATGCTCATGCCCTCTTCTGGCCTCTGTTGGCACCAGGGATGCATAATGTGCACACATACAGGCAGACAAAATAGAGAGAGAGAGAGAGAGAGAGAGAGAGAGAGAGAGAGAGAGAGAGAGAGAGAGAGAGAGAGCTGGAGCAATCCTATGTGGTTTCAGAAAAATGAAGACATTTTCACGGTGAAGTTCACAAATGCAAACCCCCAGGCCTTCCTGGTACCTTAGCTAGGTCCCTCATGATAGGCAGGAACTGAGCCCAAGAGCGTTGCTGGAGTTTACTTTAATGATAATGGCAGTTTGGCCCAGAAAAACGTAACTAGAGCTTTTTAGGTAGACAGGGTGGCTCTGAAGTCTAGGCCAGAAAAATACAACTAGATTTTCTGTGACTGAGTTCTTCTATAGGTACGTCTGAGGGGCTGAGAAGCCCCAGATGATGCTTATAGTGTCTTGCATGAGCAGACACAGCCAGGAGGGATCGAGAGTAGAGTCGTGGGAGGTGAGGCAGTGTCCGAGGACCGTCTCCTCTGTGATCAGTTTCCTATAATCCTCAAATGGCTTTTAAAACGTGAAAATACAACTGGTCCTGGGGAGTTCGCTTTAAAACTGTTGACCAGAGTGGGTGTGCTCGTAGGTGTTTGTAATCCTAGCGCTAGGATGGTTGCGGCAGGAGCCTTTGGGAGTTCAAGGACAACCTGGTCTATGCGGTGAGTTCCAGGCCAGTCTAGAGCTCAAACCAAAATCAGAACACTCCCGGGTAAGCCTCTATTTGACTCTCTCCACTCCTCTGCTTTTTAGAGTTAACACCAGGCCAACAATTCCTTCACAGTATGGAGAACGAGGTGTTTTTGTTTGTTTTGAAGAGTAGAGGGATGGGTCACTCCTGGTTCCTGAGGGCCAGCTGAGGGTGGATAGCATCCACCTGGCACAAACTAAATATAGGTGAATGAACAGTCAAGGGGGCAAAGCAGGAAAGGACCTCCCCGATACTTGGATACTTTCTTAGGTGCAGATGGCCTCTGAGGAATGCCTAGGCAGTCCTATCCCATGCCTTAGAACACTATCCAGCACCTTTATCATCTCTGAAGACAAGTGATCAGGCCTTTCCAGCCTTAGGAATTTTGCTGTCTATTACAGGTGGGGGATGCAAACGAGGAGTGCTCTAAATTACTAGGATATTAGGCAACTCCTAGTGCCTGGGGTTTTGGCATGCGTTGTTTTGCACCTGCAGTGGTGACCAAACGACTCAAAGACTCTTGGGTACCAGCAGCGATCCTTGTTTACTGTCCCACAGTGTAGGACAGTGGATGACACACAGGAGCCCACGTCAGTCTGAAGGATGCACTTGAACCTGAGCTGAGGATTCTAGCGTAACTCAGATGTGCTCTTCAGGCCTCTGGAAACGCAGGTACCCCCTCTATTCATCCACTTACAGATCGTCACCTGAGCACACACCATGTGCCAGCCGCCATCAAGGTGCCTGAAATACAGTTCTGACTTTTTGTCTCAAGTGTCCAGGCTGAGGGACAAGACCTCCCAGAGCAAGTGTTTGCTGTGTGGGATTGGACCAAATCACTAAGCCTCTCCACGAACAAAGGAGGTGAGCTGATAGCCGTCACCTCCCAGGGCAGCGGGAGGATTAATTGGCATTTATAGGGTGCTTTGTGATTCAAAGATGAAAGGTCTTTTGCTTCTGCCAAATCGCGTGATTACAGTGGTGCGGTGGGATGAATGATTTAGGGCTTACAGAGGACTTTGAAGATGAAACACGGTCTTATTATGGTCTCTTTCAGCTTCTAGGCCGCACTGACCCAGAGGTTACGTGCCCCCGAGTCGTTCTGGCTCCACGGGGATTCTGTGTCCTTTTCTTGTTCTTCCCGAGAGGTTATGCCGGCCCTTAGCATACTTTTTTATTTGCATAATATCTAAATGGAAGATCCTAGGCAGGGCTCTGCATTATGGAAACACAGTTTCAATACACCCAGGGCTAACGAGGGGGGGGGGGAAGCACAGCCTAGATTTTTTTTCTGGACCCTCTCACTCCTAGGTTTGGATCCTGGCTTATTGTTGATAGTGGTGATCTTAACCATCAGGTGACCCCTCTACAGGATAAAACCAAGCACAAAAGGCTCCATAGGTACAATGGAGCCATATGGAGCAATGATTTGTTGAATTAGAAAATATAATTGGGACCGGTGTCCCTGGGGATACAATAACACGGTCTCATATGAGAGAGAAATTATGATCTATGTCCTGTGACTACCCCGTTTTGAAGGCCCGGCTAGACCCAACCTGAGGGAGTAGACCCATTCCACCTGGCGTTCCCAGCACCCCCCTCCTGCCTCACAACCATCTGAGTTCTAAGGACTGAGGAGAGGATGGGCACCACTGGAACGGACCTGAATAGGGCGACAAATTGGAGGGGCGTTAGGTTCTGGGACTAGGGTAACGGAAGCCGTTTGCATTGCCCCTTAAATCTCACTTCATGGGTGTGTACTCTTTCCCTCTCTTTCTGGAAAATTTGAAATGGATGTCAGGAAAGAGGGCATGGTGATGGACCCCAAGGGTTCTTCCTCCACTCCCTCTTAGATATACTGTCAGTAGCACCAGCTGACGAGTCCCATCCAAGGTCCAGGGCCACAAGAGGGTGTGGGGTCTCCAGTGTCCAGTACCTTCTAAGTCTCCTGGGCAGTTGTGCTGTGGGCATCGGGGCTGTGTTTCTGACCTGGGACTTGGCCCATGATACTGTAGTCTCAGATAGGACCTGGTGTAGCAGGTTTATATTTCTGTTCAAAAGAAACACACAAGATGAGGAGCTTCCAGTTTTTAATGCCAAAAGGGAAGTAAAATGTTGTCTTTATTAATGCTTTCAAAACTTGATCTATGGAAAGTTCACTGTAATTGGGTGGTCTTGGTCACTTCCCACTGCCAACATCGTTTTCATTTAATTTTCTTAAGGCCAAGGTTTTCACTTCACCGTATTCTTTGTGCATATACACTAGCTATATGTCTATGTATATAGCTAGCCGTATCGGGGACACTGGGCATGATGCCATGAGCAGATGCCACACTCTGTGGCATATTTACAAGTGAAAGAGGGGGCAGCATTTGAACAACACAGAGCTGATATAATTCCAGTCGACAACAGTAACCACAGCACAGAGTTTCCCCCGGAGAGTTTCCCCCATTTCCCAGAGCTCTTCTCCCTATGTAAAAGTTCACCATCGTGCAGGCTTGAAGTTAAAGCTGTCATTCTGTCCCTTCCCACGGGCATAGGCCAGAGTCACGCGCCTGGAGCATGTGGATCTGAGTGCCAAGTGGAGAAGGTGGCCACATCCCGGTGAGAGTGGACAGGAGAGTTGGCCTCTGCTAGTTCCAAGTCCTTCAGTCATTCCCAGACAGCAGGCCATGCAGTAAGATAACCGAGTTTTCCACCTCTAACTACCGATACAACAATGTGGTGGCTGGATCCAAGGTTCTGTCCCACAAGGTTCCATTTCTCGGCAGTTATTATAAATGGTGCAGCGCAGCTTTATTGGATTGGGGGATTCAATTTATTGGATTGGATTCTGAAGTCGTAAGATTGCTCCATGAAAGGTGCTTTGTGGTTGGAACACGCTTGTTTTTCAGCAAGCTGCCAGCAAATGCCACCATCTCCGCATTTGCACTAGTAAGGTGTCCTGCATGTAGCCACTGCCTGACTTTTAAGCTCAGCTCCTCTATTATTATTATTATGTATTTTTTGGTAGTCTCTGAAGACTACTTCTATAGATCTTGTTTTTGTTATGTCTGATTCTAATTTTATCTGGGGACTGCTGTGGCTTGATTGGATTAAATCACAGGAAGAATATGACAAATTAAAGGCTTGTTGGTAATTTTTTATGTTATATTTCAAACACTCTACTTTTGCCTAGAAGAAGATAGATTTTTAAAATATAAAAGAATATATAGTTTAAGGCACCTTTAAAAATAGATTTATTTTGCCTCTGTGTGTGTGTGCATGTGAGTGTGTGTGCATGCGTGTGTGCACTCATGCATGCCATAGTGCACATGTCGGGGTTAGAGGAAATTTTTCGACATCAGTTTTCTCCTTCCGCCGTGTGGGTCCCAGCGATTGAACCCAGGTTGTCAGGCTTGGTGGCTGGTTCCTTTACCTCTGAACCATACCATTGGCCCGAAGATACGTTTATGACCCAGTCCTGGTGATGACTGAGAATCCTGCAGTGCAGGAAAGGCTGGGGTGAGAGAGAAATATAAAAATGAAATATTGACACTACTGAGTGTGACTTACAAGACATTTATTCTCCTAAAAATAAATACTGCCATATTTTATCTCTTTAAGCCTGTTGTCTAACATAGTTGATATCTCTGTCTTCATTATTTAATTGTGAGCCTGGGGAACCATTTGAGAGGGAGGGCATCTGGTCTCACAATGGATTTTATTTATTGGTTGTGGTCATGTGGGAGACCTCTGGGAAGCAGACAGTTGCCAAGAACAGCAGATTTTAGATGTTACTCCGTTGCCTGATTTAGCCAGACTGCAGTAGCTGCCTGACTGTCGGCAAGTGTAGACATCGAATGCCATTAGTCCTTACTGAGAATCTATAAACATCATTGCAGGGGCACAGTTCTGGTTCTTAGCAGTTCAGAATGCTTGCTGCTCTTGCAGGGGAGCTGGGTTCAGTTCCCATGACTCACATGGCAATTCACAACTCTCTGTAACTCCAGTTCGGGGGAGTTGGTGTCCTCTTCTGGCCTTTTCAGGCTCCTGAACGCACATGGTGCACATGAACTCAGGCAGGCACACAACTACACACAGAAAAATAGTAGAAAAAAGTTTAAAAATTATTTTGGGTGGGAAGTATTTTTTTGGCCAGCTAGGCACAGTGGAGTATCAGAACTGGAATCTTAATTTTGAGTTGAATGTTAAGACTGGGAGAGTCTTAAGTTATGAAAATAAGAGGCATCATTTTGTGCGGCTGTGGCTGCCCCCCCCTTCCCCCGAGAGTGTGCTGAGGCTCTATGGGAGTCTTCAAACAGCTACAACTCTCAAAAGCTAAAAGCTGTTTCTTAGCGGATGAGTCCGTCTTCCCTGTACTGTGGACCAGCCGCAGCATCACCCACACGATGGTCTCTGCCTGGGAGGGGTGCCAGCCTGCCAGTGAGAGTAGGGACCACACTCAGGGGCTCCTTAAAGCCCCAGAAGGAGGAGCAGGTAGGTGACATGAGACTGGACAGTGGCATGTGGGCCACATATACCCACATCCTTTCCAAACGGTTTGCGTTTCCTTCTGTAGGGGGCGTTTTTTTTTTTTTTAAATCAACCATGAAACTGTTTAAATGCCCAGCATCTAAAGATCAGAAGCTGACACAAAGCTTTGTGAGAGACTGAAGTAACCCGACAACTGTGCTGGCAGGGCAGAGTTGGAGATTCTTTGGCTTGTCACCCTTCTGTTGGGCAAGTGGCTCTCATTGCAAGTGACATCAAGGCTCCATTTTAATCATGTTAGAGATGGCGATGCCTTTCCCACTGCAAAATGAAATCTATGGTTCATATATCAAGGCATGATTTAAAAACAGCAAATATTGTGTCTTAACATTAACACACAGGGAGAAGTAATAGGAAAGAAACTTCCAAATGTACATTTTAATGTGTGAACACTCTGGTGTTCTACATGAAGTCCCCAAATCTACTATCGATTTACAACATGCTCCCTCCAGGAAAGGATTGTCATCATGGAGAACTACAATGCTGGGTCACGAGGTTTCCTCACTCAAATCCAGTTTTCTTTCTTGGAGTTCATAGTCATCCGTCATATCTGCCCTCCAGAGCCATAAGGGAAATATTTCATTTTGCCTTTATGGCTCAACATTTCACGAGTGTGAAGAGTTTCTCTTTGCTCTCCCCTCCCTCTCATACCCAGATCTTGTCTTCTCTGGGCAAACACTTCCTGACCTAATTCATCCCTCAACCATCTCCTTTCGGAGCCTTGCCTGTCAGCTCATTTTTTTTGCAAGTCTGAGAGATTTCACCTGACTCAGTTTTGGCTTCAGCTGGTCTGTAGCAGTTTTCTTCAGATGGAAACATTCCACCCTGCAGGGAAGCTCCTTCGATAGGAAGGTAAACAACTCAGAATGGCTTCAAAGAAGTCCCTGAAACTGAACAGATTCACCAGGTCTCTTCCTGTTGAGTAATGGAAGCTGAGAGCGACTTTCAGACAGGAAGGGACAAGCTACGAAGAGGACTGAGGCCAGACCAGCTGCCTGGAAGCAGTCACTTGGAAGGGACACTCTCCCACCATTTGAGCTACATGCGGGCTGTGCAGTGTGCTCCAGGTTTCCCAGCCTTTGTGAGCTGGGTTTGGTGATGCATCTGTCTTTGAGTCGTTTCTGATCCTGCAAGTAACTCCTCACCATTACTTGTGTGAGTAACCTTGCAAACATTCATGTTGGATTTTGGTGGTATTTGTACTTTGGCCTGTAGGGGGCTCCCTATCTAGGATGAGTGAATGTGTTAAGCCTCTTCCCAGAAAAGTTTTGTCACACAACAAAATTCTGCATGACAGAATTTTCTGCTCTGTTTTTCTCCTCAGTCCCAAATGATGGACATTTATAGCAGAATGTCCTGGTTTATTTGTTTCATGTAATAGCTATGGCCATCATTAATGTTACAATGGTGTAGGCAAAAAGCCTGTGTTCTGTGTCCTGAACTGTCTTTTGGTATGAAAGTACATAGATACATTGAAAATGGCCACATTTAGTTGTGTTTAACCTGCAGAAAGAAAAGGCTCTGTTCTAGTTTCCTTTCTGTTGCTGATAAAACAGTCAGCTCAAAAGCAAAGGGATGAAAGGATTCATTTGTCTTATATTTCTAGGTCACAGTCCATGTCTTAGGGTTTCTGTTGCTGTGAAGAGACACCATGGCCACTGCAACTCACATAAAGAAAACATTGAGGGGCTGGCTTACGGTTTCAGAGGCTCAGTCCATTATGATCATGAAGGGAGCACAGCAGCATGCAGGCACACATGGTGCTGGAGCTGAGTCCTACGTCTTGCAGGCAACAGGAAATTGACTATCACACAGAGGGAAGCTTGAGCAAAGGAGACCTCAAAACCTGCCTCCACAGTGACACACTTCCTCCAACAAAGCCACACCTCCTAAGAGTGCCACTCCCATTGGGGGCCATTTTCTTTTGAACCACCACATCAAGGGAAATCAGGGCAGGAACTCAAAGAGAATCTTGGAAAACTTGAAATAGAAACCATGGAGGAATGCTGCTTGGTGGCTCTCTCACTGGTCCAGGCTTAGCTAGTTTTCTTATCTACCCCAGGACCACCTGTTGAGGGAATGTTGCCGCCCACAGTGGGCGGAGCCCTCCTACCTCAATTAACCATCCAGATAACATCCATGGACGTGCTTACAGGCCAATCTGCCCTGGGGAATCTTTCAGTTGGGATTCCCTTCTCTTACCGATCTAGCCTGTGCCAAGCTGACAGTTAAAGCTCACCCAGCAGACCTCAATAAGACCTGAACAAGTAGACTCGCTATGCAGAAGGGGAAGTCTCACTGGTCCCTCTTCCTGAGACAAAGGCAACTAAGGGATGCTGAGAGTGGAAAAATCAGTCTTCCCCTGTTGAGGGGTCCTTAATGGGTTCAAAGAAGAGGAGGCCCGGAGAGTATTGGTATTGTCTTTAGAATAGTATTTGGGGCAGAATTTTTATTTGGAGATGTTGTAGACATTTTTTTTATGCTCCACTCCTTTAAATTCATATGTTAAGACTTAATTCCCATTGTGAGGGTATTAGGAGTTGAGGCCTCTGAGGGTGAATAGGTTTTAGGGATTGGCTGTGTAGCCAGTGACTCTGGTTAGCAGAACTGTATCACAGACTTGACATTTGTTTCCAGAGTCCGTGCTAAGGGTTCTCACACACCAGTGTAACTAAACGAGATGGTGAATATCTTCTTTGACTGTGCTAATCATGACCTAGTGTGTATATAATGTATAGAATACCACTCTGTCCACCTTGAATGTGCACAATTTCTTAGTTGTGCCCTGTACTTGCTAATTTTATGTCAACTTGGCACAGGCTAGGGTCACAGGCTGAGAGGAAGAAACTACAATTGAGTAAATGCCTCTCTATAAGAATGGGCTATTGGCAAGCCTGTATGGCATTTTCTTAATTAGTAATTGATGGAGGAGGGCCCAGTCGTTGTGGGTGGGGCCATCCCTGGCCTGGTGGTCCTGGGTGCTGAGGAAAGTAAGCTGAGCAAGTCATGGGAAACAAGCCAGTAAGCATCACCTCTTCATGGCCTCTGCATCAGTTCCTGCCTACAGGTCCCTGCCTTGTTTGAGTTTCTGTCTTGACTTCCTTCAGTAATGGATTTTGGATGTGGGAGTGTAAGCCAAATAAACCCTTTCCTTCCAAGCTTGCTTCTGGTCATGGTGTTTCATCATTGCAAGAGTAAACCAAAAGCTAAGACACATTAATACCAGGAGAGTGGGGGATTGTTATGACTCACCTGACCATGTTGCTTTGGGGAGCATTTTAGGAGGACTGTGGGTGGAACTTTGGACTGGAAAAGCCATTGAGTGTTGAGAACTCAGTGGTTTGTCCTACAGTATCTCAGAAGATAAGAGTGTTGAAACCAGTAGAGTCCCGGCTTTTGATGTTTCAGAGGGAAGCCAAGACTCTTTTAGGCTGTTTGTGAAAAGAATCTGCCATGTATGGTGATCTGGAGCTAAGAATTAATTAGCTGTGATTAACGAGAGACCAGAACCATTAAAACAAAACCTTTGTTTGGCTGGGACAATGGAGGCTGATCAGCTGAGGCTGAAGAATCAGCTATGAAAACAAGAGAAGTGTTTCCTCAGAGTTGGCCCTTGCAAGCTGTGCTCAGAGGCGGCCAAGGCAGTACCTTGTGCTGGCAGCCGGACTTGGTCATGTGTGAGAGTCTTCAAGGTGGTTCTGGCTTTGAAGGCGTAAAGGGGTCATGGAGGACCTTTGAGGCGTGGCCCGTTGACGAGTGCCCAAGAAGGCAAGTAATGAAAGGGCAGCCCAATTCCAGCAGAAGATCCAGAGTTTGGAGATGCCAGCACCATGGGTAGGCCACCAAGAACAGCAGTGTGGTGGAGAGGAGCCAGGTGGAGCCCAGAAGACAAGCTATGTGTGCTGCAGAGGGGGGAGCCAGAGGAGAGACCCAAGCCCTTGGAGGAGTCCCCCAAATGGTGAGCGAATCTCAGATTTTGGACCTTGAATTATTTACACTGTTGGAGTTTGACTTCATTTTTATTTGATTGTGACTGTGTGTGTCCTGGCTCTTCTCTCTTGAAGTAAGAAAGTAATTAACTTATTTTTGATTTTATAGGAGCTCACAGTTGAGAGACTTTGAAATTTTAAAAGAGATTTTGGATTTTAAGACTTTGGATTTTTACAGACACTGAACTTTGAAAGTGTTTGAATTGGTAAAGACGGTGGAACTTCTAAATCTGTACTATGTTTTGTTTTTATTTTATTATTATTTTTTTTTTTTTGCGGCAGTGTTTGGTTTTTCTAGACAGTGTTTCTCTATGTAGCCCTGGTTGTCTTGGAACTCACTATAGACCAGGCTGACCTCAATCTCAGGGGTCCGCCTGCCTCTGCCTCCCGAGTGCTGGGATTAAAGGCATGTACCACCACCTCCTGAATATACTGTTTTATATTTGTGATCTTTATTAGTCTGAGATCTTGGGGATGAACCAGAAAAAAAGGAAAGGTTATGACTTAAAAAGTATGTGTTAGTTGACAGGGGGTGAACTGTGCTCACTAATTTTTTGTCAACTTGACACAGGCTCTGAGAAAAGGGAACCTCAACTGAGAAAATTCCTCCATAAGATGAAGCTAGAGGTGAGCCTGTAGAACATTTTCTTAATTAGTGATTGACGTGGGAGAACCTAGCCCACTGTTGATGGTGCCATAACTGGACTGGTGCTTCTGGGTTCTATAAGAAAGCAGTCTGAGCAACCCTTTGGGAGCAACCAATAAGCAGCATCCCTTTATGGCCTCTGCATCAGCTCGTGCCTCCAGGCCCTGCCCTGCTTGAGTTCCTGTCCCGCCTTGAGTTCCTTCCCTCAATGAGGGGTTGTGATGGATAAATGTAAACCAGACTGGTTTCAGTCAGTGTTTTATAACAGCCATAGAAAGCAAAGTAAGGGAGTATCTAAGGCAGGAGGAGTTTGCATGGGCTCTTTTGAGATTTCATCTCTAAATTAAAGTCGGGCGCTGGGTGTTTGTTTGCTTCAAGTGCAGGTCTCCATCATTCTCTCTTCTGATGTTGTGAAGGTGAGTAGGTGAGTAGGTCTGAGTTCACACCCCTGTTGCACACCAGCTGACCTTGGGCAAAGCATGTGCTCCCTTGGAACCCAAGTTTGCTTGTGTAAAATGGATCTAGTATAGCAACTGTCTTGGAGATCTTTGGTGGAAGGTGGTGCTGGATGCGGGAAGAAATGGCGATTTTATCCTGACCTGTCTTCAAGACACACATCACGCAGCTGCAGAAGAGGGCAATGGTGGTTGTAGAATTCTGCTGCTAGAGGGGAGGATGGTTGAACTTGAATAAACATGCGTGGCAGGGATGCCCACTACCTAGGAAAGATTGGCTGTATCCCTTCTTTCTCTCACCCAAATCAGAGAACAATAAAGAGTTGCTAGTCATGGTGTCTTCATTGGAGAGTAAGGGTTGAATGAAATGAAACTTTTATTCCCATTGCTCTTTAACCCTCTGGACTGACTATAGCTCTGATAGAGCATGCTTTTAGCATGCACAAGGTCCTGGGTTGGACCAGTCAACCAAAAACATTCTGTAAGAAGTCATTCATTCAGTTTCCAGATCATCCCTCTCATGGGACTATTATTGATAAAGGGGACAGAATGCTAAACTCTGGTTACTCAGTAGAGATGCTTTCAACACTTCCTGACGTCTGAGTTTCGTTCCAGACACACTAAGAATGACGAGCAGTGGTCATCTTGTGGAGCCTCGGAGTTAAGTTACAGCAGCAGTGACAGGAGAAGGGTCTGCCTCCGGGTTCCACGCGGAGCATCATTTATAGTCAACCGCTGACATGGAGAATCCGATGTCGAAAGTCAATATTAAAAATTACCTTTGTTGTAGTATTAAGATTTGCAGGTTTTGCCTTAGGTGGATAATTAGGTTTTTAAAGATGGATGCCAATTGCTAGTCTTTGCATTTCTTTTACCAAAATATTCATAGCAGAAAGATCCATGTTGCCAATTATGCTTTTAATTAGGATGGAAATGTGTGTTAGTTCTTTCATAGAAATGCATGCTAAATCTGTTTCAGAGAATCTTCTAAGACATTTTCTTTTTTACCCAATTCCAATTCTGGCTTTGGCTCCCATTCAAGAGAAGCCACTACAATGAAATATTTTCTGACACTCTGTGGAAATAGCTGTCCTTGATGTGTGTGTCCTTATTTATGCCCGGGTTCCTAAAAGCCTCCACAGACAAGACCTATTTTTTTTTAAAGAAATATTTCAAACTGGAAGAGGGATGTATGTCGTATTTACCCCAAAATAGCATGCTATAATGAACCCAGCATGGGAGATGTTTTTAAAAGCCCCAGCCTTCCTGGGAAATTCCTGTTGATTTTACGTGACTATAATTGGAGGGGAGAACATAATGGTATTTCAGCATGAAAATTGCCTAATGTGTGCTATTGAACTCCAGTATGTGTGGTCTGCTGAAGGAATTTCAGAGGCAAAATGTCACAAATCGTATGTATACAGATCATTTCAGATGGTTAGCTATGCAGTTTAGGTGGTAGATTTTTTTCCTGTTATGAATATATGGTAGGCATTCACTCTTGTCAAAATCTATGATATACATATTCATTTTATGTCTAAACAATATTTCTCATCATGGCTATGTCAGAATTTATTTAGTGAGGGTCCTATTTCTGGACACATGGGTTGTTTGAAAGTTTCTTATGTTAGGCAACACCATGATGAATGTCCTTGTTCACATACCTTCTGTCTTAGGGTCTCTACTTCTGTGAAGAGAAAACATGACCATGGAGACTCTTATAAAGGAAAAATATTTAATTGGGATGGCTTACATTTTTATAGGTTTATTGTATTATCATCATGGTGGGACATGGTGGCGTGTAGGCATTGTGTTGGAATGGGAGCTGACAGTTCTACACCTTACACAGGCAACAGGAAGTGGTCTAAGACACTGGGTGTGGCTTGAGCATATATGGGACCTCAAAGCCCACCTCCACAATGACACACTTCCTTCATCAAGGCCACACCTACTCCAACAAGGCCACGCCTCCTAATAGTGCCACTCCCTTGGGGGCTATTTTCTTTTCTTTTTTAAATTTTTTATTGAGAAAAAGAAAAAAATAGTTTCCGCCTCCTCCCAGCCTCCCATTTCCCTCCCCCTCCTTCCACCCTTCTCCCCCTCCCCCCACTCCTCTCTCCCTCCCTCTCCAGTCCAAAGAGCAGTCAGGATTTCCTGCCCTGTGGAAAATCCAAGGTCCTCCCCCCTCCATCCATGTCTAGGAAGGTGAACATCCAAACTGGCTAGGCTCCCACAAAGCCAGAACATGAAGTAGGATCAAAACCTCGTGCCATTGTCCTTGGCTTCTTATCCGCCCTCATTGTTCGCCATGTTCAGAGAGTCCGGTTTTATCCCATGCTTTTTCAGTCACAGTCCAGCTGGCCTTGGTGAGCTCCCAATAGATCAGCCCCACTGTCTCAGTGGGTGGGTGCACTCCTCGTGGTCCTGACTTCCTTGCTCATGTTCTCCCTCCTTCTGCTCCTCATTGGGACCTTGGGAGCTCAGTCCGGTGCTCCAGTGTGGGTCTCTGTCTCTATCTCCATCCATCACCAGATGAAGGTTCTATGGTGACATGCAAGATATTCGTCAGTATTGCTGTAGGATAGGGTCATTTCAGGTTCCCTATCCTCAGCTGCTCAAGGAACTAACTGGGGACATCGCCTTGGGCTCCTGGGTTCAAGTCTCTTGCCAACCCTAAGATGGCTCCCTTAACTAAGATTTGTGCTTCCCTGCTCCCCTATCCAACCTTCCTTTATCCCAATCATCCCGTTTCCCCAAGTTCCCCCCATCCTCCCCTTCTCACTTTTCTCTCCCCATGCCCCCTTATCTCCATCCCACCCCACCCCCAAGATCCCAATTTTTCCCGGCAATTTTGTCTACTTCCCATAGCTAGGAGGATAACTATATGTTTTTCTTTGGGTTCACCTTCTTATTTAGCTTCTTTAGGATCACCAATTATAGACTCCATGACCTTTATTTATGGCTAGAAACCAATTATGAGTGAGTACATCCCATGTTCATTTTTTTGGGTCTGGGTTACCTCACTCAGGATAGTGTTTTCTATTTCCATCCATTTGCATGCAAAATTCGAGAAGTCATTGTTTTTTACTGCAGCATAGTACTCTAATGTGTATATATTCCACACTTTCTTCATCCATTCTTCCATTGAAGGACATCTATTTTCTTTGAAGCTACCGCAGCTTCAGTTGTTAGTGCAAGTATTTCCTAACGTGGCCCAGACAGGTTCACTGCTGTAAGGACTGTAGATATTGTCAAATTGTACTGGAGCCTGTGTTTCCACTCCCACGGAAATGATTATGCCTTGCTCATCAACTTGTTCAGGGCCGGTATGTGCTGAGTTAATTGAAGTCTAAAGTAAAAAAAAAATCCCCTAAAAACTCAGCCAGTATCTTCCAGACTCCGTGAGCTCATTGCACCAAGCATATGTTGGAAGGACAATGGGTAAGCTGGGGAGGGTGAGAAGAGGGAGCCTCTTCACTCTGGCCTTAGAAGAAATGAATGATTTCTAAAAAAACTCACCAGTGTTTGAAAGCAATGAATTTCCCTTTAATACAAGTTAAGGTTGGAAAGAAGGGGAAATGAAAAATCCCACTTAAATTCTCCTGGGCCTTGTGTATGAGATTGGTAGGTTAAGACATTCCAGATGGCTTTGTCTGTTCTTTTGAACCTACCTTTAGATCACATTGAAATTGCCTCTTTATTTTGCCTGTTATGAGTTCATAGATTAGAAGACAAACAGGCGGACACATTCGGTCTCCTTTGAAGCACGACAGGGAAGTCGTGTTCCAGTCAGGATTGTATAGCATGACCATGTGCTCGCATTTATGAGTAAGTTAAGCAGTAGGGAATTTTATATTGGGATTTATGATACAAACTTGCAGCGGGCATAATGTGAGGTAAGGAACAGGGTGGGGGCTCAAGAGGACAAAATCTCTGCTTATAGTCCACACTTCAATTCTGGAATTGATGGGAAAACGTGAGGATTTTATGCTAAAAATTGCTTATGAGTTCAGACAAGACCAGGAAAACATAAATATCACTGCCACCTCTCCTCCCGCAAACAGTGGAGCCGTTGGAGTTCTCCGAGCATCTGCACACAGGCCAGGATTGTCTAAGAACATTTCATTAGATGTTTGGGCAGCTCCTCGCCATATTGATTCCAGAAGGGAAAGCGTGTGTTGGGCTGCAAGGGCAAGACTTCTACATTCTCTAAAGGGCTGAACTACACCTTCTGTATCCGTCCTCACAGCTCATAAAAGCCAGAGTGAAGGGCCTACCAGCTGGAATCGTTCAGAGAGGGGAACGGCTTTCAGAGGCACAGGCAACAGCAGGTGGAATATATATACACATCAGGGACTCTGTACACAGCATAGCGGCTCCTATGTAGTCAGAAAAAGCAAATTCAGGGTGTGGCTCTGTCACCCACAGAGTGCAGAGAATGTTAGCTTCCAATGTCAGAGGGACTGGACCCTGTCTTGGTAGAGCAAGTTCTGCAGACTACACCAAGGTGTCCTGACACACATCCCAAGGCTGGGCCCACTGGGACAATTCTGCTCGCGGGCACAGTGGCTGCTTATCAAATTGCTTTTCCAGATTTGCCTGGGTTCTCTCTGATTCTTGTTTGTCTGTCCCCACACGTGGAATTCAAGGTCTCAAAGGACTCACTCCCTGAAAACATTGTCTTAGGGTGGGTTCTCTCAGCACAGGACTTTGGAGGTGGAGAGTCAGTCAACATACAGCAGCAAACCTCTTGCTTTATGTAAGACCCCTGTGTGCATGGGCCGTGTACCATTTATAGTAGGGTGAGGAAGAGGGCTGAGTGGATCACTTAATTTTTTTCTAATAGCATCTTTGGTTGATAGGTATGTTTCCATTCTAGATGCAGATGGATTTGTGTAGGCGGAGTTTTTTTGTAGGGACCTCCAGAGCCCCAATAAACAGACAAGAGACTTAATATTAATTATAAGTGCTAGACTGACAGCTCAGGCTTATTACTGACTAGCTCTTACAACTTAAATTGACTCATTACTATTAATATACATTCTGCCATGTGGCGTTACCTCTCTTTCATCTTGCACCTCCTATTTCTTTTCTGTGTCTCTTCTGTTGACTCTTGTGACTCTGCCTTCCTTTCTGACTAACCATTAGCCAATCAGTTTTTTTTTATTAACAATGAGAATAATACTTATTTATAGGGTACAAAGATTGTTCCACAGCAGGTTTGGGCATGAGGGGAGGATAAAGGAGGAAAGAACTCAACCCAGGGATTCTCAGGGAGGGCAACAGTGTCTGTTCCTGGAGAAATCAGACCACATGCTTCTGGAAAAGAACCCTGACTGGTTTTGTTCCAGTATCTGGCACATAGCAAATGTTTGTTCAGTGTAGCACATTCCCCAAGATGAATCAGCATGGTGGGAAGAGACTCTAGCCATTGTCATAGCCATTAGAAGCTTCTTCCACTGGAGTGTTAGTCCTCTCCCATGAGTAAGGCTCAAGGAAGTAGATCCTGGGATTATTTCCTAGTTTTCTGCTTCACTGTGGCCAGGAATGAAGGCGAGGGTAGCGACTTTAGGATCACATGACTCTTTGCTGTGGCCATGTTAGGACCACAGGACTCATTGCTGTAGCCATGTTAGGACCACACGACTCTTTGCTGTGGCCATGTTAGGACCACAGGACTCATTGCTGTAGCCATGTTAGCATCACATGACTCATTGTTGAGAAGCTGGTGACTATTCAAGCCCAGGCCTCCCCTCCATGCTTCCTTAAATACAGAGCTGGCTCAGGTTGGAGAGGCAAGCATGGCAGAAGGCAGAGTTGTAAAATGTGAGCTCCCGTAAGTATTTCTTGGGGTGCTGCCCCTCCCAGTGTCCACTGAGAATGTGCATTTCTGCTGCTCTTATTCCTGTCCATCTGCAATTCTGCTCACATCTCCATCTTGTTAGAAAAGGGTGGGGGCATGTCTATCTATGTATGCCTACATATGTGCGGATGTGTACCCACACATGTGCATACTGTGTTTGAACAGGCATGGCCCCCATAGACTCATGAGTTTGATGCTTGGCCCTTAGGGAGTGGCAGTATTGGGAAGTGTGAACTTGTTGGAGTGGTGTTGTTGGAGGGGGTGTGTCACTATGGGGTGGGCTTTGAGGTCTCATATGCTCAAGCTAGGTTTACTGTGGAACACAGTCTCCTGCTGCCTGTGGATCAAGATCTAGCTCTCTGAGCTCCGTCTCCAGCACCATGTCTGCCTGCATGTTGCCTTGATGACTGTAGTAAAAGGAGCGGCGGGGCTGTGTCCCCCGCACCCGGCCACCCACATGGCTAGCTTATGCCCCGAAATAACAACACACAAACTGTATTCTTTTAAACACTGCCTGGCCCAGCCTCTTATTGGCTAGCTCTTACATATCGATCTAACCCATTTCTAATAATCTGTGTAGTCCATAAGATGGCTTACCAGGAATGATCTTAACCTGCGTCTGCCTGGAGTGGGAGAATCATGGCGACTCCTCACTCAGCTTCTTTCTCCCAGCATTCTGTTCTGTTTATTCCACCCACCTAAGGGTTGGCCTATCAATGGGCCTAGGCAGTTTCTTTATTGATAAGAAATCATTCCCACATCAGATGACAATGGACTAAATCTTTGAAACTGTAAGCCAGGCCCAATGAAATGTTTTCCTTTATGAGTTGGCTGTGATCATGGTGTCTCTTCACAGCAACAAAACTCTAAGACACATACATATATGTGTATATATCCCCTGTAGATGGGTATACATGCAACATCTCTATATATGTGTATGCGTGAGACGAAAGTATAAAAGTAAGCAGTAAATTGTGGCAAATATATGCAGCAGATATAACTTGTGAATATCCTCATCATATAATTGAAGACATTAATTAAATGAAATCAAAATAGTAACAAACTGTGTTTCCAAATTTGACAGTAAAATCTTTCCTTGAATAACGTGGCTGCACACTGGGGTTATCTTGGGAGGCTTAGAACTCAGTCTTAGTGAGGGGCTCTAGCAGGCCCCAGCATGGCAATCATGGCACTGGCAGGACTTTCCCTCTCTCTTCCCCTCTCTCTTCTTCTCCCTTGCTAAACTGTTAGGTTATATTCCCAAAGCTAGACAGGTATAGTCCCTTATTTGGCAGCTAACTCGTTCCTGAGGTTGGTCACTAAGAAACAACTATCAAAACATCAAGGTCCAGTAATCAAAATGCATTGTTTTGACTAATCTAATTAAAATAGCCAATCAGAACTTACCAGTAAGTCCTAGCTCATTAAGTCCTCGCTCATTCTAACACAGACCTGCCCTCCCCCACTCCCACTTTAAAGTAACACCTGTAAAGCTGTTTGCTGCCATTTTTGCCTGATTCAGGTTCAGCTACCTTGTCTCTCTGCCTTGCTCAGTAGAGGATCTCTTCGTGTTTGGGAAAAAGTGTTTGGCTGTGGCCTGTGCCTCATCTGGGCACACGGGCTCCTTCACATAGAGAACTGATAATTGGGATAACAATGCGTGGCTTGGGCACTGAATTTTCTGGAGTTCCACGGTAGTTTGGATAAACTACTAAAAAATGAAAATCACTAAGCAGTTTAAACAGCAGAAACTATTTTTCTCCTAGCTCTAGCCAGGGAGTCTAAAACCAATGCTGACAGGACTGGTTCCCTATCTGGAAGATGGCTGCCTCTTGTGGGCTTTTCAGTGTGTCTTCAGGGAGAGATCTCTGGAATCTCTTATTATGAAGATGCCAGGTCAGTTGGGTTAGAGCCCCTGGCTTCTGATCTGAATTACTTCCAAAGGCCTTGTCTCCAAAGCAATCAGCTAGGGGTTTAGGGCTTCTTCAGCTTTGGAGTCTGGGAAGGACAGAAGATATTTTATTTCATCAGGTGATTTATGCCAAAGTAGAGCTAAGGGTGCATAGCACTGGTCTAGGAGCAGAATGCAAAGGCTTTCATTATTTTGTGAGTAATTTTTCAGAACTGATACCAATCTTTATTGATTGTGCTCTGTGGAGGGGAACCTTTCCTGAGATTTCACAGAAGGCAAGTGTTGAAGGCAACCATGGACCCTTATAAGAGGTCTGGGATCAAGATCTGAGCCCTTGTTTTATGAGATCCGAGTTTCAAGTGGGGTGAGATGGTCTCAGTAAAGGTTACCAGTAGGAAAAGGTCATAAAATGCATCTTCAGAAGGCAAGGGAGCGTTTGGAAAATTGAGACCATGTTATAGCAGTGTTTAGAAAGATAGTCACCAACTCCCCCAGGATGCCCCATTTACTCCGACTCTGTAGGTCCACTTCAGTGTATTTGGCCTGTGAATGGATGATTGATATCAGGTTAGCATGAACTTGGAGAACTAGAACATCATTTCTTTAGTGGGAAGATGGTAGGAGGCGGGTAGGGTGCAAACACGCATGCATCCTTCCTCTAGCTAGTGTGTGAGCGCCTTCAGGGCAGCAGTTCTACTTGGGTCCACCGTTTCAACCTCCTTTGAAGATATTAAGCATGGGGTTAATTATTGGTTCACAACACTCTTTGCAGCTGAAGCTCAGCCTGAGCTGCTGGTGTCTTTGGTTCCAAGTCACTCCCTTGCATTTATGAGGGATAACTCACTAAACAAAAGACAAATCTTTCCTCACAAGCACCTTCTCTGTGCTGAGAGAAGAGAACACTCAGAGGTCCTTGGCCATGGTGTCAGCCTTGAGATCTTTGGAGTAATGGAGGCTGAGGCTGTTGGCATTGGCACCAGGAGATGGAATTTGATCTAAGTTTCAACAACACTTGAAGTTCTTGCATGCTCGCAGTGAGTCTGGATGAACTTCGCTTCAGATGTGGTGAGAAGCTGCGATGGAAACTCTTGCATCAAAACAGTTCATTTGGTGGGGGAACTATTTGGAAAAATCCTATTTTTTTTTAAAAAAAAAAGGAACAAAGAGAAGTTGATGAAAGGATTTGAGGTTATAATGACCAGAGTCTCCACTGCCTCCCTGCCCTCCCCTAGTCTTCCTCCAAAAATGGAGACAAGAAATAAAGACAGAGCAAAGCCTTGAATATTATAAGCCTGGCAGGCTGGAGTTTTAGCTAGGATAGCATGTAGCCATAATACCTTTTAATTACCATTGTATAATTATAAATAGGAAAGAAATTAAAAGATGAAGATGTGGTCTGTAATGAAATTACCCTAACTACCATGGCAAACTTTAAAGTCGTCACAGAAATCTGTAATACAACATGAATGGGAGGTTAGCTTCTCCCCAAAGTAGAAATTAAAATGTTGTGGAATCGTGGTCCCCCTTGTTAGGTTGGCATTTCCTCCTCAGGACACAAAAGCACTGTTTGCCGTGCAGACACAAACAGACTTCTATGGAGTCAGAGTCCTGCCTGGCTGCTCTACCCTTCTCCAAGGATTTGGGCAAACTGACGTCGAAGTGACCCAGGTTCCAGAGCCAAATGGTGAAGGCGTCACAAGAAATGGAGTGCAATTAATTGCCTTTTGATGACGCCTCCTCTGGGAAGCGAACATGTGCTTTGTTTGCACAGATCGAGGTTATCTTGAAGTCCTTAGACACCCATTCTACTTTGCACCGAACTCCTAAGTTTTTGTGATTAGACATCCAGGATCATAATTGAAAACTGTTATGTTGGTCCTGAGCTCAACAACCTAACCTTGATGCCAACGTGGCTCACTAAAATCCACTTAAAACCCGAGAAAGCTTAAAAAGTAATTTTAGACACAAAAGAACAGAGTTAAGCATGGCTTCTTGGTAGCCAGTGTTTTGCTGGTGGTGTGTTGCATTTCCTTTAAGAGAGGTCTTCCTGATTTGGTGGAAGCAGAAAAAAATAAAGCCCAGCCCATTTTGAAATGCCGGCTTTCTGGGCCCAGCTGCCTGGCTCTTTCAGGAGACTGAACATTTGAATGGGGTTTGTGAGCATTGTGCTATGGCAACATGCACTGGCTGTGTGCCTAGAGATGTGGCATTGCATGGCTCTCCTAGGGACCAGCAGCTCTGCCATGCTGGGCTGGGCGGGTTAAGCAGTCAGGGCCGTATTACCCTTAGCAATGGCGCAGCTTAAGTTTTTAAGAAGTGCTTAGCATTTTAAGAAGTGCTCCTGGACAGTAAAGAATTACAGATACACAATAGGACAGATTCAGACATAAAAGACCTCTAAATGGCTCACAGTGTTGGATAAATGTACATAGGCTTAAGAGAGAGAAGAAAAAGAGTATAGAGAGTTATAAAAAGCAGTAAATGTTTTTTTAAAAAATAAAACAAAGTTTTTAAAGAGACAGAGTACAGATAGATTAAAAGGAGTAAAATAAATAAGCCACGTAAATATTAAAAATACACAGAGACTCTGTATTATGTATATTATTGTGTTGTCTTTAAAATTTTTGACTGTGAGGGAGCTAAGTACAGAGAGATATTTCATTGTATGGGCTGCTAAGCTAAACCAGCATGCATATTATAAAGTTATCTTGACTTCTAAGGATATGTTGCTTTGGAAAAGAGGTTGTTCTTTTGTTTCCACAGAGGATGAGAACCCATGGATTGCCTCCAGACTAATGTGGTTTGATGTGCCAAGACCTCCTGAAAGGTCTCTGTGAATACACCCCTAAAAATACTTCACCTAATAAACAGCATGAAGAAGTTTGGAGGAGAACTATGCCCATATTCCCAAATATTGTCTATAAATGTTTGTTTACATTTAAAGGGGGAATGCTTTAGAGGCTTGCATTGGTATGGATCTTGGTTTATTGATGCAAATTCAAGATCAATTTTGTTATACTGTGTATATGTATTTCTGATTTTGATTAAGGTATTGTGTTTATGCAGCTCATTTAGAAATGTAATGTATAATTAAGAAATATAGGTTAATAATCATCTATAATAGTCAAACTTGTAGTCATGTTAGTTAGATGTTCTAGATGTACAGAGATATATTTCAGGTGGATTGGCTTTCTCCAAACCTTTCAAAGACTACAGAGTATGGCATTTAAAATGTTTAAGAACTTAGGACTTTTCATGACAATGAGACACATATGTTTCTGGCAGCACCAGTCTACTTCAAGAGGAAGATGGGCATCGAAGAGGCTCCTTATGGAATTGGTTAGCCATTTGGGCAAGAAACTGCTCTTGCCTGGACTATTTGATGAACTGGACAGGTAGGACCAGCAGAGAACTTGCCTAAAGGTGAGACATGAAAGAGTCAGCAAAGACATTCTGCAGGACACAGAGGAAAGTGACTAACAAACTGCCAATATAGGCTGTCTTTGAAATTTGAAAAAGTCTGCCAGATACTATGGTGAAGATGGTGAATGAGTGGGAAGCTGGTCCCTACCTGCCCTCTGGACAGAGTGGGGGCAAGTAGAAGAATAAAAAATAAACATAACAGATATCTTCATAGAAGGAAAAGTGAAAAAGAATTAGAAATAGCAAAAAGAAATAACACTCATAAAAATAAGATCCAGTAGAGATATTAGGAAATGAGACAATATATGAATTGAAGAACTTAATGGAGATATTGAATGAATTTGTAGATCTTGGATGAACTGGTCAGTAAGTTTGATGTCTCAAGCCCATACTTATAACTAAGGGCTGATAAAGATTAAAAAAAGTTAAGACATATGAGATATATAAATAGAAGTCTTGATAGTGTAGGAATCTTAGAATGAGAAAGAATTGATAGTGAAGAAGAATTCTTTCAAGATTTTGTGGCAAATGATAAAAAGTTTATGTTTGTAAACATAAAGCAAAGAAAACCAGCCTACAAACACAATCCCAGAGAACTTAGACAACAATGAGGACACTAAGAAAGACTTACATAGATCTAATCTACATGGGAAGTAGAAAAAGTCAAGATCTCCTGAGTAAATTGGGAGCATGGGGACCTTGTAGGAGGGTTGAAGCGGGGAGGGGAGAGGCAGGAAGGGGAGCAGAGAAAAATGTAGAGCTCAATAAAAATCAATAAAAAATTAAACAAACAAATAAAAAAGATGTTTGGAACAACACAAGGGAGAGTGGTCCACCACATTTAGGGAGCTGCTCAGACAAATGTCTGGATCCTATGCATCTCTGCTGCAGTCACTGCTGGTGGCATAAAACTTAGGATGCTGGGACCATAAGGCTCCTGTTGTCTGTGCCATTAGAGCAATGGGGCCGCTCCATATGCAGGGACTGCTGGTGCTGCTAGGACTTAGGCCCTGGCATCTAAGGTCTAATTAAGTTCTGCTCGTGGAGGGAACCTGTACCTGATTAGCAGGTCTAAAGAAGGCTGGGCTATTTGGGCAGCTACCATGCTGTTTTATAGATATGTTGCAAATGAATATCTGGTCTCAGAAAGTAAGGTTATTCCAATAAACTAGCAAAATGAGTTTCTGTCTAAATAATGGGAAAGAGAAAGGGAGAACAAAGGCACATCTCTTACAAGCTAGAGCAAAAAGGAATGAAACTGGTGTGCACAGATATAGTTGTGTGTACCTGTGTGTGCACGCGGAGGACAGAAGTCAATGCTGTGTGTCTTTCTCAGTTGTCCCCACCTCCAAACTAATTATTATTCTTATTTATTTATTTATTTATTTTCAAATGCATATGTGGAAGTCAGAGTACAAATAGTGGGCATCAGTTCTCTCATGCAATGTGGGTGGTGGGGATTGAACTCAGGTTGTCAGGCTTGGTGGCAAGCCCCTTTACCCTTTGAGCCATTTTGCAGACCTTTACCTTGTGAACCTATGTGTCATGAATTAGGCAAGGCTGGCTCACTAATGAGCTGCGTGCATCCTGTTTCTTCCTCTCTCCCCCACTCAAGTGCACTGTTTACAGACACACAGCAAACCCGGGTTTTATGTAGGAGCTAGGGGTTTAAATTCAGTTTCCTGCACTTTCACAGAAGGCCTTTTACCAAATGAGCTGCCTCCTCAGTCCTTCCAGATGATAACTTTTAACAATTGCACGATAGCTTAAACGGTGGCTTCCCAGCAGATATGTCTAAGTTCCAAAGTTTGTGAATTGTAACAGGCTTTCTTTCTGGGGGCCACCAACCAGCTCCCAAGTCATGATGTGGAGACTTGTTATTAGTTATGAGTGCTCAGTCTTAGCGTAGGTTTGTTTCTTGCTGGCTCTTTTAACTTAAACTTTTTCTCTTCATCTGTAGTTTGTCTCGGGGATTTTTACCTCTTTGTATATCTTGCTTTTCTGCCTTGCATGTCTGTCAGTCTGACGGCTGCCTGGTTACCCGGCCCAGGGTGTCTCTCTCTCTTTCCCCCTTATTATATCCTCTTCCTCCTGTCTTGAGCCTAGATTTCTCCTTCTACTTATCCTCTCTGCCCACAAGCCCCACCTATCCCTCTCCTGGCTTAGCTATTGGCTGTTCAGCTTTTTATTAGATCAATCAAGTGCCTTATACAGGCAAGATGAAACAAATGCCACCCATCTTTACATCATTAAACGAATGCAGCATAAACAAACAGAACTCACTTTTACACAGTTGAGTTATGTTCTGCAGCCAAACAAATGTAACATACCTTTGTATAGTTAAAATAATATCCCACAACAGTGAATGAATCTTTTTTTTTTTAAAAAAAGTTTTTGCAGATGTAACTAAGTAAGAACCACAGATAAGATCATTCTAGGTGGCCTATGTGGCTTTAAACCCAATGAGAAGTGACTTTGTAAGAGGCACATGGTAGAGACAGAGAGGATGATCACGGGAACCAGGGCCAGCAGAAGGAGCCATACAGCACCAGGTTGAGGGAGACCGAGAGCCACCAGAAGGTGGAAGAGGTGAGGGATGGAACCTCCTCCAGGAACTCTGAAGGAAGTGTCACTATTTTGGCTATCTATCTATCTATCTATCTATCTATCTATCTATCTATCTATCTATCTATCTATCTATCTATCTATCCATCCATCCATCCATCCATCCATCCATCCATCCATCCATCCATCCATCCATCTATCTATCTATCTATCTATCTATCTATCTATCTATCTATCTATCTATCTATCTATCTATCTATCTATATCATCTATCTATCTATCTATCCATCCATCCATCAATCTATCTATCTATCTATCTATCTATCTATCTATCCATCTATCATCTATCTATCTATATATCTATCTAAGTATCTATCTATCTATCATCCATCTATCTTATCTATCTATCTATCTATCTATCTATCTATCTATCCATCCATCCATCTATCTATCTATCATCTATCTATCTATCATAACCATTATTATTATCATCATTATTTTATTGCCTTAGGGTTTCTATTGCGGTGAAGAGACACCATGACCGTGGAGAGTTTTATAAAGAAAAACATTTTATTGAGATTGTCCTACAGTTTCTTTAGTCCATTATTGTCATGGTGGGACATGGCAGCGTATAGGCACACATGGTGCTGGAGAAGGAGCTTAGAGTCCTCTACATCTCCACCCACAGGCAGCAGAAGGAGACTGTGTGCCTCACTAGGTGTAACGTGAGTGTATGAGACCTCGAAACCTAACCCCAAAGTGATATACTTCTCCCAACAAGGCCACACCTCCTAATAGTACCACTCCCAACTGGCCAAGCACTCAAACACGCAGGTCTGGGGGGGGGGGTGTCATGCCTATTCAAACCACTACAATTATTACTATTTAGTATTTATATTATTAACTTTTGTTATTGTTGTAAAAACATCCCGAAAGAAGCAACTTCCTTTGTTTTCCGGTTTAGAAGACTACAGGCCATCCTGGTAGGGGAGGCGGCAGAGGGCAGCTTGCAGCGTGGGAATGCGAGGCAGCTCTTAAACCGTCTACTGCAAGGAAGCAGAGGGCGCTAGAGCTACAACCCATACAGCACATCTGCAGACACCCACTGCCTCTGAGTGCACCCTACCTCCTAAAGGCCCAGCAGCTTCCTCAAACAGTACGTCCACGGTCTTCAGACTCCTAAGCCCGCGGGCACCATCACACTCGCACCACAACTGCACGCAAAAGAATGGGCTTCGGTACCACGTCTTCGTGCAGCCGGATCATTGCGTTTTCCTCTCCATTGCTCTCTCGTTCCTCTTCACCCACACTGGCAGCTTAGTTTGGGGCTTTTGCCCTCCAGAGCAAAACATATCCAAGAGATTATGTTGGCAGACATTAATACTGGTGGCGGTGGCCAAGGCAGGTTCTAGAATTGGTCCAGACGAGCAGGGAAAAGGGAGCACATTCAACACCGCAAAACAAACACGAGACGGGGTTCAGACGAACCCATTTGCCATGCCCGAGGTATATGACTGACTCTTGCAATTGGGATTAGAAAGAAATGGACGCTCCTGTTCAATTCACCACTCCCTTTGATTTCTGGGAGGATGACATATTTTCCATCTTTACCAGCAGAGGTTGTACTTTAAAGAATTATCTGTTTAGGAAGTTTAATGTTCTGATCATTGTTAAAATCATACTTTTGTAATTGGTGGAGCTATCTATATTACATAATGTATATCAGATATTAATAATAAACTGAAATTCTATATTATATAATTAATATTAGCTATAAATGCATAAAAAGTTTAACTCTGTTGTGTTTAAGGTATTTTTTTTAAATCTATATAAGTCTGAGATATTTAGTCGAGTATGTCACAGAATATTCTTATTGCTCTTTTTTTTTTTTGAGACAGGGTTTCTCTGTGTAACAGTCCTGGCTGTCTCAAACTAGCTCTGTATACCAGTATACCAGGCTGGCCTTGAACTCACAGAGATCCGCCTGCCTTTAAAGGCATGTGCCACCACCACCTGACCATCCCAGAATATTTGTATTTGTTTACTTGTGCTATAAGCAAAGCACAGGCAAAGGCCTGCGTTCTACATACATTTACATATTTGTCTGTGTGGACAACGTGAACATTGTTGTGGGGAAAGAAAGACAAGGTTCATTTTGAATGGAAATCTTCCCAAGTAAAATGTCTGCACCAAGCATTGGCCCTAAGGAACAGCTGGCATCTTTGGTGCAAACACCCTGAGTTTATGTCATTTCTCTGTCATGCTTTCATCAGGAGAGGCTCTTGAGAAACAAATGCCCTTGCGCCTGGAAGAGAACGCCTAGGCAGACGACAGCCGTGGCTCACAGTCTTCAGCCCAGAATCAGACACTATTCAGTGTGGGTTCCTAGGACAGAGACCTTCAGAGGCCTTCCTTGGCTTGCTGTTGTTTCCTGCAATTTTTGTTTGAGCTCAGCAATTGGCCTCCTTGATGGCTTTTGAGTTAGCTTCCTGTGGCTGCCGCAACAAGTTCTTGCCACATGAGTGGTGGAAACAACGACAATTAATCCTGTTACTCTTCCGGAGGTCAGCGCTGATGAGATTAGTTTCACAGGGTGAAAGCTAACATTTCCTCAGGGCTGGTTCCTTCTGGGGACTCCAAAGGGACAATCTGTCCTCTTGCCCCTTCGTCAGCTGCTAGCAACTGCTTGTGTATCTTGTCTTGTCTTTGCTTCCTCAAAGTGCATCACTGCAGTGTCTGCATCCCTCACCATGACTCCCCCAGAGCCTGTGTCTTCTGCTCCCCCATCCAGCCCTTGCAACGACACCGGGCTCACCCAGACAGCCCAGCATCAATAACCTCCCTGGCTTTCCTTCTTCACTTGATCATATTTGCAAAGTCCCTTTTGCAATACAAGGTAACACTGCAAGTTCCAGGAACATGGATGTGGGTGTGTTTGGGGACCCATTATTCAGCTAGCCACAGTTGCTAACCACAGCAAGAAATACATTTTGATGAGGTCTAGGTTTGCTGTTGGGCAAGAAGTATTCTCTTGTTATACCCAGCAAACCACAGTCTTTCTTTGGGACTTGTCATGTTTGCCCACATTAGTCCTTTCTTGGGCTCTTTTTCTACCCTTCACATAAAGTCCACAGTTGACAGTCTTGGCATCAGTCCTGACAGGTTATAATGGGTGTCTTCCCATTAACAGCCAAAGGGGGAAGTATATTTCTGATGAACTGACCCTCAGAGTCCCAAGGATGCATTATGGGTAACACATCCCTGGGTGTAGGCACAACTTGTTGTTCAGCCTAAGTTCCTCCTGCACACTGTTGGGCACATAGCTCTCCCTTGAGGATAGTGGCGTACCAGACTGTGTCTACCACGTGCCTCCTCATTGCCTTTCTCTATTCAAGTCCCACTTTTCCCCTAAGGCCAAATTCCAACAATGTGACAACTTACAATCACATTGTGAATGCCCTGTTAGGCAATATCTTTAAACAGGTTTAATTTTTTTTTTAACATTTTGTAGATTGTTTTGGAAGGTTAAAGGCAGCCCTCCCCACCCCCAGGGTCTACAGAAATTAGAGACCACGAGAGCCTACCGTGGTATTCTCCCAGAGCATCTTCTTTAGGGTCTGCCATTACTCTGTGTCATTTATTTATTTATTTTTTTGCCATGAAATAAATGAGCCATAACTATGATAGCTGAAAATAGCAAACTTTGTTTTATTGCCCCTGTGGATTAGCCATCTACTTGTGTGCAATGGTTTAGCAGAATGCCTCCGACTGTAACCTTCTACAAACCTGTAATCAAGATGCTACCCAGGGTGGGGATCATCTCACTGCTTAACCAGAGGAGGAACTGCTCCAGGCTCACCCACGAGTCTGTTAGGAGACAGCCTCATGGCTGGAAAAAAGCCCGTCTCTGGACCTGTGGGCTCCTCTATAAAACTCTTCACTATATGACAGCAGCCTGTTTCCCCAGAGTGAGAGGGGGTGGGGGAGACACATACTGAGAGTCAGAGAGTGTTTTTTGTTTTTGTTTTGTTCCGTTTTTCAAATAAACTTGATACACTCAAGAGTCATCTGAGAGGACGGAATCACAATTAAGAAAATGTCCCCATGGGCCTATAGGGTAGCCTGTAGGGAGTTTCTCAATGAGTGGTGTGGAAGGGCTCGGCCCACTGGGATTGGTGCTACCCCTGGGCAGGTGGTCCTGGGGAGTATATGAAAATAATCTGAGCAAACCATGAGGAACAGCCAGTAAGCAGCATTCCTCCATGGCTTCTGCTTCAGTTCCTGCCCTGACTTCCCTCAGCAGTGGGGAGTGGAGATCTGGGGGCTGTGAGGGAAATAACCCTTTCCTCCCCGTGTTGCTTTTTGGTCCTTCTGTTTCATCACAGCAGCAGAAGCCTGATGACACAGAGGGATTATGATATTTTATAACCCAATCTTGGAAATGCTACCCATCACCCTGCCTATTCCATCTCTTAGAATCCAGACGCTAAATTCAGCCCATACTCAAGGGTGGTGATGGTGGGATTACCAGAGGATGGGATCGTTGGAGGCCACATTAACAGCTGCCTGGGACACCTTAAGAAGAGGTTAGCAGCTAAGTACTGTAGATCAGGAGGGAATAGAGGGACAAGAATTGAGAGGTCATAGCATCCTCTGAAGAAAAAGAGTGTTCTTAGGATTGCATATTTACTATCCTCCCTGTTTGGACCACTTCCTTTTTGTTGGGCTCCTTGCTATGCTCTATTCCTCTAAAAAGTGTGATGCTTTTGTCTTGGCAGACAATTACTACAGAAACTTCCAGACTATAGTATCTGGTTCACCTTCTATGTCCAAATCTGTTTGGCTGTGTAAACTTTGTTGTTGATGCTTTGGGTTCAGTGTGTGTGTGTGTGTGTGTGTGTGTGTGTGTGTGTGCATGCGCACACACGTGTGTGTTCAGCTGGGATGTGTGCAGAACTCTTGTAGAGAATGTGGGGAACCTTGTATTTGGACTTCGACTCGGGTCCCTCTTCCCTTACGAGCAGCACAGGTGTTACTCATGTCTTTGCCCATCGGAATTTGTCTACACAGAAAGTGCCATTTTATGACAATGACCAACCTGCAAGGAAAACCCAAATTTAATTATCCAAACAAATAACAAATCTCACTAATAAATTCAGTCACAAACTTAATTAAATGAGTCCAACCAACCAATCAATAAAACCAATAGAACTAACTAGTTAACCAACTAACTAACCCAAAACAATCACCTAAATATACAACTAAACAAAGCAATTCATTATCAACCCAACCCAACAAATCTAACCAACCAACCAAACCAATCTAACCAAGAACCAAGCCAAACTAACCAACCAAAATCAACTGATCGCCCAGTCCAAACCAGCCAATGAGACCAACCAATCAACCAATTAAGCTAATCCAGCCAACCAAAGCAAGCAAGCAACCAGACCAACAAGCCAATCTAAGCCAATTTAAACAACCAACTAACCAACTAAACCAGCCTGACCAACTAAACCAGCCTGACAACTAAACCAATCCAGCCAACAAATTAACCAAACTAACCAACCAATATACTAAAGTGAATCAACCAATCAACTAAATTAATCCAACAAACAAAACCCTTAAACCAACCAAGCAAAGGAGAATTCATTTCCATGCTAACAATTTTTTAGATTCCAAATTTCATCTTTCTGAATAACCTATCTGCTGTTTACTTCCAAAATCCTCATAATTTTTTACAAAAAGGATTTTGTCTAGACTTTTCAGGAATCATCAGTATGTAACTGGCTGGGCAGAGATAAAAGTATTTGAAAGAAAAATGTGTCTCTCAAACTATGGAAAAAATGAACTCCGACCATGGGAGAGGGTTGAAAGGGAGGGGAGAGGCAAGGAGGGGAGCAGAGAAAAATGTAGAGCTCAATAAAAGTCAAGAAATAAAATAAAATAAAGATTACAGTAGTATAGTAGGGAGCTGCGTGTTGCATTCCGCCACCCAGCTCCCGCCACCGGCTAGCTTTACCCAAAATAACAACACACAAGCTGTATTCTTTTAAACACTGCTTGGCCCATTAGCTCTAGCCCTTACAGGCTAATTCTCATATCCCGATCAACCCATCTCTAATAATCTGCGTAGCACCAGTCTTACCGGGAAAGATTCAGCATGTCTGACCTGGCAGCTTGCTTCATGGCGTCTGCCCGGGAGAGGGGAGCATGGCCTCTGAGCTCCTTCCTCTTCCTCCCAGCATTCTGTTCTGTTTACTCCACCTACCTAATTTTCTACCTATCAGGGCCAAGCAGTTTCTTTATTTTTTTAACCAATGACCTTCCTCCATCACAGTAGCATTAAAAAAAAAGAACCAAAGAAATGGGAATTTCCCTATGTATCTCATGCTGGAGAAGGAAACGTGCCGGGTGGAGGGGCCACCTGTGGTTCCATGCAGCCCTAACAACTTGTCGGACCACTTTATGGGACAGAACTGAAGCCCAGAAGATGGGCCAGTGGTGGGCAGGGCCACACTTTGACCAGAACTGCTTAGATGGGTATACCCCTGATCCTCTATTTAAATTCTGATATCACTTCAGGACCCACAGTAGGGACTTTGGACGTGGGTTCTCTAGATCCCTATCCCAAATGTGACCTCACTGAATAAATCTCCCATTTCTGCTTGCCATGTTTCCCTGGGCTCTTGAAATTGCCTTATCGAGGATGGGCACTGGAACTGACTTAGGACACAGATCTCCAGGTTTGGCAACTGCAGGCAACTTGGCACCTGAGAAGCGGAACTGCATGTTATATTAAGTGTGTTGTTTGAGACTACAGGAGAGCAGGGGAGAAAGGGATGAAAACACCCACGATTCACTGATTCGGAGCCGCTTATTTGCTTCTGTAAAGGAACGCAAGGGTTCTAAAATTCTTCCTCTCCCATATCTCTTACCCAAGCCAAAAGGACATGGACAATAAAGCTTGGTGGATCGTGCTTAGCTTCTGGACCTTCCAGGCACTAGCAGAATGCTCATATGCCTAGTTTCCTCACACAAGAAAATCAAGTCACTATGCCTAACTCTCTGGGTGGTGCTGCTGTTAACTCAAACAGCTTAGGCAAGATGGCTGCAGTACACACATTGTGTGTGGGAGGCCTACCATAGACCCCAGCGCTTTTCTCTCCCCAATCCTCTGTCATCTAGTTGACCAGAAAGTATAAAGCACCGACATATTTGGACATTTGCTACACAATTGCCCAGAGCATCCCAGCGTGCCCACAGAGAAAACAGCTCAGTGAGAATGGCTTCTTTGTGTGGGGGAGTGTTGGTGTGCGCAGGGCTGGCTCTCTGCCTGGATTCAAGGGTCAGTGGGGCTGCCGCCAGTCGTCTGCGGGGTTAGCCAGGGAAATCAACTCCTAGCCCTCCTGGCACCTACCGCTGGACTTGGGTAAACATAATTACAGGCTTGAAAAAGAGAAGAGGAAAAGCAAGCAAGAGCCTCATTCACCATGTAAACAGGATGCCCACTGGAATGGCAGCGTAGAGATGTTTATATTCTCTTCGGGGGGACAATTGACAAAAGACCTCTGGGAGTCTTTATTGCTGCCTGCAGTCATGGCTGCCAAGAGGGGGTGATTGTGATTGGGTTTGTCTTGGCTTTGCGCGTGTGTGGTGAGTGCCAGGCCGCAGCTGAGAGCTCTAGGGTGCGTTGGACAGAGCTAGACTGCAGTCCTCTGAGATTGCACAAGACCTGCCCGTGAGTACCAATAAGGCCATTCTGTTGTCCCTGTAGTTTACTGTGTGCCCTACCGACCTATGACCGCTCGCTCAGAGGAAGGTAGCGGGTTAAATACCTCTATCACTTACCTCATGCGTCCTCCTTGATAGGAGAACAATTTTATCACCCTTGTTGGTCAGGAGGCTTGGTGCTAAGAAGCCGCGGGATTTGAAGTTATATCAGAAACTGCAGACCTGAGCTTACGAATAACCCAGGAAAAACGGAGCACCTGTCAAGTTTGGCGGCACACTTACCTCTGGACAGCCCACCTGGCATGTGGCTAAAGGTGGAACACATGATTTTGTTTTGGCAATCTCAGGGCTGGAAACGAGGGCCACTGAATCACTGAGCAGTGCTATATATACATATATGATGTGGGAGTGTCATACATCAATCTGTTGATTTCATTGGTTAAAATAAAGAAACTGCTTGGCTGGTCCTATAGGTTAGAACATAGGTGGGTGGAGTAAACAGAACTGGGCGGAAGAGGAAGTGAGGTCAGAAATCATGCAGCTCCGCTCAGAGATGCCAGCCTCCTCTCTCACGGGCGGACAGGATAGCCCGGCTCTCTGAGGCATGCTCGCAATGAAGCTCCAACCCAGGATGAAAGGCTAGAATCTCCCCGGTAAGCGCACCTTGGGGTGCTAACACAGAATATTAGAAATGGGTTAGACCAGGTGCAAGAGTTAGCCCGTAAGAGGCTAGAGCTAATGGGCCAAGCAGTGTTTAAATGAATACAGTTTGTGTGTTGTTATTTCGGGCATAAGCTAGCCAGGCGATTGGGGTGTTGGGGACGCAACCCCGGCCCCCAATTTCAACACATATACATATACATACATACATACACACACACATACATATATATATATATATACACACACACATATATATATATATATATATTGTTGAGCTCAAATTCTGTTCTCAGTTGACTTTCAAACATGGCTTATGCTGTCTCAGGAGGGAAACTGTATTGTGTCATTTACTCTTCAAGGTCCTGATTCCACCCCCATGACTCAGGACATGAATGATGGCTATAGTTAAGTCTTGAGCTAGGCTTAGGTCTAAAAGAGTCACACTTGACTGGAGGCAAGTCTTGCCTTTGCCCAGGTTTTCCTAGAATTCTTGGCAAGGAAGCCACGCCGAAACTGTCCAATCCAGGCCGTTTCTGGAGCAGCATTAAGTAGTGGAAGCAGAGGCTGGTCTTCACCAGAGATCCCCAGTGCACAGTCTCTGTGGAGCACTTCTGCTGCCCATCTTCCTAGACATAGCTGGCTTTGGATGCCCTTGAGAAGTCCCCTAGAGTTCCAGGTGGTGTTCTTAGTAACGCCAAGTAGGATTGTTCGAGGCTTGAAGAAATGAAGGGACGTACGTACTTACAAGAAAGGATTAGGGCATGGGCGTACCAGCTCTAGGGTAGAGCATGGCCTTTCTCTAAAGTCTCAACTTTCAGGTGAGAGGGAGCCTCAACCACCATCCTGTTCCCTCTCTACTTATGTCTTTTCAGAGGGAGACACATGTATGAAGTAAGGATATGACCGCTCCAAGGTGTGGTTGAGGGTAAGGATTTTTATTGTAAATACAAGAGAAAGTACTGTCAGAGGTGTCTGGAAGAGTCCTGAGCAGAGAGAGAAAGTAGTTGACCAAACATGTTCAGTACATTGAACCAGGCCATGATGGGGAGGACCATGAGAAGGAAACGAAAGAGAGGATCCAGAGAGAGGGGGCCAAGAGGGCACATGGCTGACATGTCAGGGTTATATCGGAATGAGAAGCTGGGGGAAGGGCAGCCCATGAGGTAGACGTGGCACACAGACATACACGCAGGTAAAACACCCACACACATAAAACAAACAAGCAAAAGTTATGAGATAGAATTCTATACGTGACCCTAACACTTGAATTTGGAAGAAATTATAAATCTTCCAAAATTCTTTATACATTTCTTGTGTGAACTAGGTTGGAATTCCTTTCTCTAAACTGTTTGCTCCAATGCCAACTTTTAAGCTTGGTGCTCTCACGTGTGACCTCTTCTTTGTGTTTGTACCCATCTGCTCACAGAGACATTCATAGTACACCACACACACACAAACTCCCAAGTCCCATCTCTACCTAATCTTCCATCTGAGTGTGTGAAACATGAGTATTCTGGAGGAGAAGGATCTGTCTCTAGATCAATAACCAGTCCTTGGAGGAACAGCATCCCAGAACATAAAGGAAAATGGTCCCAGTTTGAAGGATCTCTCCAGTTCCTTGACATTTCTCCCTTGAGTTTGTATTGATTACATTTACTTCCATCAAGGGGCTGGTGTCAACTTCATGATATGTATTTAGAACCAAATTTTAGCTAGAAGTCAAATGACAGGACAATGGGAATTGTTGTAATAGAAGCGGCGGGGCTGCGTCCCCAGCACCCCGGCCGCTTGCTAGCTTATGCCCCAAAATAACAACACACAATTTGTATTCATTTAAACACTGCTTGGCCCATTAGCTCTAGCCCTTACTGGCTAATTCTAATATCCCGATCAACCCATCTCTAATAATCTGTGTAGCATCAGTCTTACCGGGAAAGATTCTAGCCTACGTCCATCCTGGGTCTGAGCTTCATGCGTCTGCCCAGGAGAGGGGAGCATGGCCTTTGAGCTCACTTCCTCTTTCTCCCACCAATCTGTTCTGTTTACTCCACCCACCTATGTTCTAACCAATAAAATGGGCCAAGGAAGTTTCTTTATTTTTTAACCAATGACCTTCCTCCATCAGGGAATTACATGCCAAGCAGTTTGATGGGATTTATATCGGAGGCATGAGAGGAGTTGGTTATTTTTTTATTTATTTATTTTTTAGTGCGGGTTGTCTCCCTTCTCCGTAGTTTTATTAATGGCAAAGCAACTTAACATCATTTCCCCTAAAGGAACTCTATTTCCTCAGGTTATATTAGCCATAATCATGCATGGGATCTATTCCCTCTTTGGGTTTTATTATTGTGACCGGGGTTGTGATTCAATTTAGTCCACCAGTCCAATTCTCCATGACATCATTGGTCTATGACCCCTGTGCGGGGGGTGTGACCCAGAAGAAGAATGCGTCTACCTTCCTATTTCTGTCATGAAGCTCTGCTTCGTGCGTGCTGCTGCTAGTGCCTGCCCATTCCAGTGCTTCTGTCTCCCTCCAGGGTTCCTGCCATGCTGCCACGGCTCCGGACAGTACAAGGAGCACCCCACTAGGCTCAGCCAAAAATTCTGGGTCTTCCAAGACAAAGGGCATCTTCATTTCCCCAAGTGACAGATCTTTCAGCCAACCTTAGAGCTGAAATATTACTTTGACAATTCTGTTTTTAAAACTTGTTGCCCAAGTTTGGAGGCCACTCCCCAGTGACAGAATCAATCCAGGTTCGGGACAGGAGGCAAGTCTGTCGGAGGCCTGGAGTTGTGATCATCTACCCCAAAGTGTGATCCTCTTCTTCAGGATGCCCAGAGCCCTCACAGGTTATAAACTTCCCTTTTGGCCCTCCTGGAGCCTGTAAGTGCCCACACTCCCATCAGGAGCACTTGTTATCTCAAAGAGATGATGGGGTGCATATGAATCTTTTCTTTTCTAAGCCAGCCTCAAAAACATTGTAGATATGGTAAACATTGTAGATATAGTAAACAAAGGAGATCCATTTTAATTATGCTTCAGAGGCAAGGTGTGTGTGTGTGTGTGTGTGTGTGTGTGTGTTAGGCTATGTACACACTTGTCCTGGAGTGTGGGGGCCAGAGGATCACTTTGGTCATGGTTCTTCAGGAAGCCATCCTTACGTTTTGTAAGACAGGGTCTTTCTCAGGCTTGGCGCTCCCTACATAGTGGGCCAGACTGAATGGCCAGAGATCCCTAGGTATTTATTTCTAGGAGACAGTCAGTCCTTGCAGACTCTGTGTCAGATATTTTTTAGAATCTGCAATGCCAGATTTTATACAGCTAAAATGGAGGGGGTGTTGTAGATTTTGTAATGTCTTTGTCAGGCACTGGCATCGTCTCACTAAGCTTGTTAGTATCTCTACAACTGGCTAACTACAAATGTTGACACATCTTGTGACAGGCCGCAGGCGACCTTACATCATAACCAAGTGAATTATGAAAAGAATTTGATTTTCAAAGGCTTAAAAGAAATTCAGAATTAGTGGTAAGAAACGACAGACTCAGAGCACGAGTGAAGATGATCTACTGTGACCCGGTTGATTCATTGCGTCATCTAGACTTTGTGAGGAAAATTACCAAGTCACGGATACTCTGCGCCTTCACTGTGGTTGTATTGTCAAGTTTATCAAAGGCCATCCTGACCTCTCCGACAAACCAGTTACCAACAGAAAACCTGAAGCACCTTCCATGGTCTCGGCTGTCACCCTGGCCTCTTTTCCCCAGGTTTCGAGGCTGGTACCCTGGTGGCTTCACTCCACTGCCTGATTTCCTCAGAACTGTAACATGAACGAGGGAACAGGATTTACCAGAGTCCCACGAAAACTTGTGAACTGAAGCCAGACTTGATTTTATTTGACACACTAAACAAATGATGCTCACAAGCTGGTCCACCGTCCTGGAGGCATCAACATCAACATCATTGGCTGGATGGAAAAGCGGGAGGGAGGGATGTACAGATGCTGGACAAGATCACCACACATCCCTCCTTCCCACATGGAGTGCGTCCCAGTCTTGTTCCCAGCCCAGGGCATCTGTTCTTTCTGGTTTTCTTCTTGGGACACATTGCCTGAGACTTCTGATAAACCAGTTCCATGTCAATTAAAAAGCCTCTGGGAAGGAGTCAGGCATGGCTAATCCAACCATCTAATGAACGACCTTAGCTCATCTTAAAGGGCTTCTCTGAATCAAGCTTCCCCTGTCTGCTTATTTCTCTGGTTTTTTGCTTTTCTCTGTCATAGATAAAAGACATGTCTGACTTACTGACTGGGTCCTTAGTCCCCAGAGAAGGATCTGGAACAATAAATGACCGCAAACAGTATTCTGGATTGCAAGAAGAACTTTGCTGTTCTTTACAGTGCCTAACTCCCTTCCACCTCAGCATTGTGGTGTTCAGTGATAGCCGCTCTGAAGGGAAACACTGGAAATGAGGGAAACACGGCAGAGCCTGAAGCATGATAGAATTATAACATTAGCTCCACACGTGGATCCCACCTGTTTTGTGACATCAAGAATAGCACAATTTTTCCCCACCCGATAGAAACCCAGAACAGTGGGTTCAGCTTGTCGAGGGCTGGCCCCTGAGATGTTCCGACGGTCCCTTCTCTCTTGTGCTCTCAGCGATGTCTCAGTCACGCGAGGCCTTCCTGCCACAAGCCTAGGGATCTAGTCCTAGCAGAATTCGCCCTTTCAGTTAACAGTTTCTGTCCCATTGTTCTGTGCTTAGCAGACAGAAGCCACTCAGCACATGTATGAACTACTGGCTATAAATTCTACTAATCCAAATGGATTCTTTTTGAGTAAGCCACTTAAAAAAAAATACAACGGAAGCCTTAAATGTTTTTATTTTTTGAAATTATAAGATGAATTTTGGTTATACCATATGCTGTTACCTCCCTCCACTCACCCTGGTGCCCCCACTCCATCTCCTTCCCGGCTTTGCATCTTCCATTTCTTGATTAACTCATTAATAATACCCTAGGCCTGATTAGTGCTGCACACATGGGAGCCTAGCCACTGGAGCGTGGGAACTTACCATCAGCCACATCCCCAGGGGACAGTGACTCTTCTTCCATCGACCTCCCTCAAGGACCCTCGCTCTAGAAAAGACAATTCACCATGAAAGAACATTCATCCACAATATAGCGTAGGTGGGCTTATCTCATTGACAGATTTGATGAGGTTGGGGTGCAGGGTATTGACCAGGGCATGTCTGGGTAAGATGTGGCAATTCAAGGGCACAGGATCGTCTGAGAAGTGGTACAACATTAGAAGGGGTGGAGGAACGATGAAGGGTCAACCACTACAACTTTGCTCATGGTCAGCATGGTGCTGATGCTGCTCCTGAGAGTACGGTGCCTTCAGATTAGGTCTAGTGAAGGCAAGAAATGCCAGATCCTCCAGGAAAAACTCCAGCATAGTGTTGTCATGAGGACCTTAAAACAAAACGAGCGCCAATACCCAAGTGACATTTATGAGTTTTCCCGGGAGTCCAAGAGTAGGGAATGGAAATGAGGGCAGGATAGGTATGAAAAATTGATAACTAAGCAACTGTTTAAAGAGTAGCAGGGTCCCACAATGAGGTTAAAATGATTTAGAGGATCATCTTGCATTTGTAAAATAGTAGTACTCACGAGTATTTTTTTGGTCTTCTCTGTAGAACGTTCCTTAGCCTTCTTAAGACGTACTAGTACCACAGAAGCAGGTCCACCGAAGGTTCTAGAACAAAACTCAGTTAAGCTTTTCTGAGCCCAGAGCACTTGATTGTCATTTTAATCTCTTCGTTACTCAGTTCCCTTTCCCCGTCCTTCACGCTGCCACCGCTTTGGTGTTTTGATTCGTACTTCTCAAGAGAAGAAAGGATTTGTTGTTGTACAATATTTCCAGTAGATAGAAATACTTGGGCTTCTGTTTCCTGGTGTCTTTGCCATAAAATGCAACTGACTTTTGCCCCTCTGGGCTTGTGATAAGGTACTGTGTATGATTATTTTGATCACATCTAGCATATGCGTTCTGTATTAAAAAGAATCCCAATGCGAGGCCGACAAGATGGCTCAGCAGTCAAAGGAACTTGCCACCATAACTGATGACCTGAGTTTGATCCTCAAGCTCCAAGTGGTGGAAAGAGAAAGCAGACTCCTGCCAATAGTTCTCTGACCACACATGCCGTGGAATGTGTCCGCACACTGAGGAAAGTAAGTGTGCTTTTACAAATCCAATTTCTAAATCCCGGTGCTGATTCCCTTACTGGTACATACCAAATGGATTTTCAATTTCATCGTCCCCACCTCAGTCCAGCTGTAGTGGGGGGACCCTTCTATTGCATCCAGCTCAATAACTAAGAGGGGTATGCACCGCAGACATGAGGGTGTTAAGATCTGAGGTGCTTCAGGAACGCATGGGGTGTCGGCTCTCATCTGCTTCTTCACCAGTACACATCCTATTTTGTCTGGAAGACACGGAGTGGGTAAGGGTGTGGCTTCTCCTCAGCCCTAGCCAAATGCTCTTCATAATTGCAGCTTGTGAGAGAGAAGTGTGCAGGGCTGCGGTGAGGCGGGAATCTTTTTCCTCTGCTCCCATAATTTTGGACGAGTAGATTCTCATTTGGGTGACTATGGAGGTGACCTTATTTGGAGGCTTGGGGGACCACAGAGACCGTGCAGGCATTTTCTGGCTCCATGGTTTTCGACAGATTTTTGTCTGATTCTGACTTCCTTTCTGGTGATGTTACAGCCCACTTCCCAGCACTGCAGTAATATTTTGCTTCTGGGAATAACTCCTTATAGACTGACTTCTTGTAAGTTTTTTTTAATTGAAATTATCAGCACAGTCACTTAAAAAAATAAGTGTCTCCATAGACACTCCTCATATATACACACATATACATGAACCTTAGTAATGAGATCTATTTACCCACCAAAAAAATATTCTTTCCTTTTCCATGGAGGCCCATGATGACTTGCAGCATTGAGAGGCAATTCACCACAGAGAAGCCACCAAGACTGAGGCTACATTGCTTGGCTCCTCTGCCCCATGTGTGGCCATGTGACTGCCTCTTGGTGTTGGAAGTGAGTCAGTGTGTCCCATTTGTGGGCTGGAGTTCTGAGAAGCAGATGTGTGCTTTCCCTGGTGTATTTCCCTCTGGGATCCTAAGAGATGCTGAGTGCCCTTCAGCACTCCAAGGGAGGGTGGAACCTCAAGATCTAAGTAGCCTGTTTCCCTGAGTCACTGTGTGGAGGAAAACCTCCTGGCAACCAGGGCTGCCTACACAGAATTGTTCCATAGTAAAAGAATACCCAAAAAACCTGTATTGTGCAAAGCTACTAAGATTTGAAGGCTTATTCTAACCAGAGGGGCAGAAAAGATTTTTTTTTCAAAACAGGATGGATAAGAAAGAATGGGGAGATGCTCAGCTGGCGAAGTATTTGCTGTCCAAGCAAGAGTTTTAACCCCAGAACATACACTAAAAGCTGGGAGTGCTGGTGTAGGCTTGCAAACCCAGTGCTGGAGAGGGAGGTGCCTGGAACTTCCTGGCTGCTTCCAGGCCAATGAGAGGTTCTGTCTCAAAACAAGGTGGACAGATCCTAAGGAGCAATACCCAGTGCTGTCATCTGTCCTTCATATACCCATAAACATGTGTCTCTCCCCAAACCACTCAGATAACAAGTATTTTAGATTTTTCAGGAGAGTATTCCCTCTCCCTCTCCTCTCCCTCCCTGCTCTTCTCCATACCTATAGCATCTTAAAAATATGACAACCACTCTTGGTTAATAAATATCAACTAAATATCAACTAAAATGCAGGCTTAACACATACAAACTTTTAATATAAAGCAACAAAAATAACAATAATCACACAGCAAAAGCCTTACAAATGTTTTATGAATTACCTCTACTATTAACCAGCCTTCTTTGAAGACCAGGGAAAACGCATCCAGTCTCCCTGGGCAACCATCCCACCATGGATAGATCTGCACTATGGTCCTGAAGTTTCCTCATGTTCACACTGTCCTGATTTGCGTTCTCAAGGGTCAGAATGGCTCAAAACTGGAAGCCAAGGCAGTGTTAGAAACTTAGACTATACAGCAGTTGTTCTCAACCTGTGGGTCTCAACCCCTTTGAGGGTGCACAGGGGTCACCTGAGAAAGACCATCAGAAATACCAGACATTTACATTAAGATTCATAACAGTAGTTAAACGCCAGTTATGAAGTAGCAACAGAAATAACTTTATGGTTGGAGTCATTACCACATGAAGGACTGTGTTAAAGGGTCGCAGCACTAGGAAGGTGCAGAACTGCTACCCCACGGCCTGAGCCGGAGGAGCTCAGGGTCTCGTTGTGTTAAGGTTTTTCTCTCTTAACTCTTGATTGGTTGTCCTCAGCTTGCTTACAGTTGTTGCACCCGACTCAGTCTTAGAACTATCTAGAGTCAAGCTACAGAAGATGAAGACGAACTCGCAGGCTGGGAAGAGCTACTTGGTCAGATCCCAAGTGGACATCCACATTTCCAGGCCCGCCACATTTTCGTGGTCACCGAGACACTGAGGATGGAGATTGCTGCTGTTGGGGCTGACATGTTCTGTTCACCCAGGCCCTTGTCTCAGTCAGTGCAGCACCCAAAGCCACTCAAAACTTCCCGGGACATCGCTGTGCAATGATAGGGTGGGTAAATGATGGGCACTTCTGGAGCAGCTGCTTGGGAAATTTGGAAATTTATGATAAATTGGGGAAACTTTATAAAGGACCATCAAGTGGGAAGAAAAAATTTTTTAAATTAGATAGAGATTAAATATAGTCTTAGCTTGTCTAAAACCAGAGACCCAAAGGAAACATACAAAAATGTTAAAAATTAGTATGCCTGGGTGGTGGATTATGAGTGACTTAAAAAAACCTCTACGCATTTTGTGAAGATGTACAAATGACCCTATGTTGTAGCGAAAATTCTAATTTGTCTTAATAATAAAAACCCAGAGTCAGATATCAGGGTAAATGCTGAAAGATCGGAGAAGGAGCAGCCACGCTAGAAACCCTTAACCGCTACCAAATCCTCAGATCAAAGGAGCATGATCCTCTCCCCGCAAATCCCCAGACTGCATCCTCGGACTGAATGCTCTGAGCTCCTGTCTCCTCCTGCCTTATATTCCTGGCCCCGTCCAGCCTTATCACTCCTGTCTCCACCTCCCTAGTGCTGAGATTAAAGGCCTGTGACTCCCAAGTACTGGGATTAAAGGTGTGAGCCACCACTGCCTGGCTTTCTTTCTCTTTTAGACTTGATCGATCTTGTGTAGCCCAGGATGGCCTTAAACTCACAGAGATTTGTCTGTCTCTGTCTCCCGAGTACTGGGATTAAAAGTGCGCCACCGCTGCCTGGCTAACTAGTGGCCAGTTCCATTCTCTGATCTTCAGGCAAGTTTTATTTGTTAGATCACAAACAATATATCACCACACTACATCGTTTTCTTTAAATGACCAAAAAAAAAAAAAAACCCCAAACCAAAATAAACCAAATAAAAACAAACCAAAACAAAAGAATCAAAGAACATCTCTTATTTCAGGTTTTGGGAGAGCTGTACCACCCAGAGTGAGCTTCCAGGCCAAGTCCCCGGAGAAGAATTCTGGTGTGCCTGAGGAACAGGCCAGGAAGAAGACAGTCACTGGCAAATATGAGTGTAGAAATCCATTTTAGGTCAAAGAAGATGGCATCTGCACTTGAGTGGCCTGTTTCCTCGAGGCCTGCAAGTGATCAGCTCCACCCGGTCTTATCGCAAAAACAAATCTTACTTCCCTGTGCCTTGCTGGTCACCACACCCTCTCTTTGCTGTTTGAGTCTAGTGCTGGAAGCAAAGGAATCCAAAGGGTGTGTGTGTGTGTGTGTGTGTGTGTGTGTGTGTGTGTGTGTGTGTGGTGCAGAAGCACCGTGACTCCTCACATCTTACCGCTGGACTCAGAGCAGCTGGTCCTCATATTTTGCTTGTGGTCAGACTCCCACACCCCAACTCTTTTGTGTTTATGAGGGACTATTGTGCAGCTAGTCTTTCTGTGACTGTCCCCTACTTAGTCAACATACACACACAGGTGGGCTCTCAGTTGAAAACACCCATTGGTTCTCTCCTGTACATCTGTTCCTCTATGTGAAATGTTATTGGACATCCTACACAGCCCCAGCACCATTAGCTGTGACCTGTTCTGACCCTCCAAAGCACAGTCAGGGTTTTGTCCTTCTTGATCAAGTGATATGTTTAGAAGTATCTTTCAGTGTCTCTGTGTTGAAGGCATAGGCCCCAGCCCATAGTGTTGATGGGAAGTGGCCCACCGGAAAGCAGTTAGTTCACTGAGGGAATGCCCTTGAAGTGGCTCCTGGAACCCAGCCCCCTTTTCTGTCCCTTAGCCATCTTGAGGTGTAGAGGTTTGTCCCATGACATGTTTTCTACCATGATCTTTTATCTTGACATCGACTCAAAACTACGGCAGTTAACGGAACAGGACTGGCGCTCGAAACCGTGAGTCTACACAAACCCTTCCTCCTTGAGTTGATATATTGTTTGTTGTTGTTTTGTCCCAGCCACTCAAATGTGACAACCACCTCATGGCAAAAGGGAGAAATCAAGTGACTCTATCTTTAGATTCCCTTTAGACCTTTGTGGGGTCCTTGCGTTCATGCGCCTTACATATTGAACGCCACGTCTTCAGCTCATGGCTGAGTTTTGATAGGCCCGGGACCTGGCAAGAAGTATTTATCTGTGTGCAAATGTATAAAACCAGAGCTGCACAGTCTTTAGACACAGAAATGTCGGGGGCCTTGCAAGAGGTGGAACTTGATATGTGACCCTTGAGCAGGACCCTGACTGTGATGGTTATTATTATTGACTTGACAGAATCTAGAATCATCTAAGAGTCAAGCCTCCGGGGACATCTGTGAGGGAATTTCTAGATTGGGTTAGTTAAGATGGAAAAACCTACCTTAAATATGGTAGCGCCATCCTATGGGTTGGGATCCTCGACTAAATAGACATGGAGGTCATGTGACTGGTACCTCCAGCCTTCCTCACTGTGATGTATTGTATCTACTCGAGTTGTGAGCAAAAATAAACCCTTTCTTCTTTGAGCCCTTTTTGTCCAGTGTTTTGCTATGGAAACAAGAAGAGTAACTAATCCATGGGAAGGGGCCAAACTGTGCAGGAAACGGCTTACCTCGCACTCAGAAGCTCTCTGTGCAGAAACGGTTTGACCTCCATCTAGAAGCGCCCCTGTGCAGGAAATGGTTTGCCCCCGATCTCAGAAGCGCTGTGTTTCTCAAGTCTTACACACACAGGGGAACCAAGATTAATTTTCATCTCTTCCTTTATAGACAAACAAGATCTGGCTTTTATACTTAGGCAGTTTATAATTTTATAAGTTGTAAGGAGGGAAGAAATTAATAATTACAGAATAACCATTTTCCTTGATAGATTAATTACAATACTGTGATCCAGAAAGTTTGATGTACCCAAGACCACACAGCCTGTGAGAGAATAGTTACTTAATTATTTTAAAAATTAGAGCCGGATTCTTTGCCGCCAAGCAGATCTCCCCAAAAGGCAGTTTTGTTCTGAGGCCTTCCAAGTTTCTACCTGGGTTTCATTCTGTCCTTGTAAATCTTTTGGGTCAAATTACTCCATGTTTGGATTCAGACTACCTACCGCAAAGCCTAGCACATCATATACTCAATAAATGATTATTAATACCCAAAGTACAAAAGCTTAATTACACACCAGCACTCTATGTGAACAGGAATGTGCCTGTTGACTGCATTCCCCTTTTATGAGGACAGTACAGTCACCAATTGACGGCACTTACCATACTGTTCATCTCAGTGAGCAGCCACTACAGCCTGCCGTTTACTGTCCAAACGTTCTGAAGTCATCCTCACCACCTTCCTTTCCTGTGCCTTATCCCCAATATGCCATCCAGTGTCATCCAGTGCCATCCAGTGCTGCTGTTTCTCACTGCTGCAGATCTGTGATATGATCAACTCTCCCCACCTCCCGTGCCTCCACCCTAGTGCACGCCACCATACCTGGGTCATAGTCATTAGGTCATACATAGCCTTAGGACTCTACTATAGAACCCATGTCAGCTCACAAAAGTCCCACTCTACCTGTTCCTCCTTCCCTGCTCTGGGGGCCTCTGCTCCCATCTCCCAATGTGTCTCACCTTTCTTTGACTTTTTTCCCCACGTTCTGTTTTCCCGTTACACGTTGTACTGGCTGGTTTTGTGTGTCAAACTTGACGCATCAGAAGAAGGAGCCTCAGTTGAAGAAATGTCTCCAAGAGATTCAGGTTTAGGGCATTTTCTCATTTAGTGTTCAGTGCGGAAGGTCCCAGCCTATGGTAGGTGGTGCCATCCCTGGGCTGGTGGTCCTAGGTTCTATAAGCAGGCTGAGCAAGCCAAAGGAAGCAAGCCAGTAAGCAGCACCCTTCCACGGTCTCTGCATCAGCTCCTGCCTCCGGGATCCTGTCCTGTTTGGGTTTCTGCCCTGACTTCATTCAGTGATGAGCAGCAATGCTGAAGTGTAAGCCAAATAAACCTTCTTCCCCAACTTGCTTTTTGATCCTGGTGTTTCTTCGCAGCAGTAGAAACCCTGACTAAGACACATGCTGAATTTGTCTAGATCTTTTGAAACATAATCCTTCCTTTGGGTTAGAGTTGTATCTAATCAGTTGGTTGTCAACGCTACACGTAAGAACTCTCAGGATGAGAGAGAAAGAGCTACCTTTGGCCTAGCTTTCATCTCTAAAATTTCTGCCTTGGATTGTAGGGACTGTTTGGTATCACATATAACTTTTAATCAGTTCACAAAACCTGACCCATTTAATGTAGTATCTTGCTGAATTTAGACATGTGCATGCCTAGGAAACCAAGACAGCAAAGCCCAACTATCACCTCCAAAAGTTTCTCAGACTTCTGTGGGTTTTTTTTTAAGCACTTGACATGAATTTAGTTTTCTTAAGAATTTATTTATTTTTTTGGTGGGTTCTCCTGAAGCCCAGGCTTCAAACTCACTGTGTATTGGATGAACTCCTTATCCGACTGTCTTCATCTCCCAAGGACTGGGATGCTGGAATGCACTGATACATTGTTTTCTGGGGTGCTTGGGTCAAATCTAGGTTCTCATGCGTGCTAACTCCATCTCTAGCTCCAGAGCGCCATCTCTAGCTCCGTGATTGACATATAAATGCTGCATTCCCACTTGGACATAAGGTTGTTCTTATAAAGAGAATTTCACAGGGAAATCTACTGTCCAGCCAGAACCGAGAATCCTGTAGTTAACCCTAATAAAATAATCTCCTGAAATATACACAGGTAACCCTGCTTTGGGCTCTGGGGAGACTTCATATGTCCTTGTTATGGGTGCTTAGTAGAGTGACTGGTGGACAATTACTGCTCAACACATTCTTGGCTCATGAACAAGGAAACAGGCATTAAAGGCCCATACAGTGTCCTACTTTTCCTTCCCATTGCTGTGATAAAAACCACGACCAAAAGCAACTTGGGGAGAAAGGGGTTTATATCAGCGGATAGCTCAGAGTCCATCATGGAGAGAAGTCAGAGCAGGAAGTCGACGCAGGAACCTGGAGACAGAACTGGAAAAGGCACCATGGAGAAAAGCTGTTTACTGGTTTGCTGTAGCTCAACTTGGTGTTTAAGCAACCCAGGATCAATTAATTCCCCATGGGTGGCATCTGTATCCAGAGTGGGCTGGGTCATCCCACACCAAGCATCCATCAAGAAAATGTACCGCTGAGTTGCATCCTAAGGGAGCTATCAATTAAGAGTCCCTCTTGCCAGAGGACTCCAGTTTGTGTCAAGCTGACAGGATCTGACCAGCACACGCAGCTTGCTGAAGATCACATAGCTAGTAAGTGACAAGAATTCTAACACATCTGTCTCAACACTCACAGGCATTATACTCTCTTGCTCAACCCTTGACCCAAGAAGATGAGAAGGGCCAGAACAAGATGAAGCTGGTGCCATTGAATACATCTTTGAAAATATTGCCACTTCTAAGGTTTTCTGATAAATAGATTTGAATTGATACTGGAGGTGTTTGAGGATACTTGGCTAGGCTGTGTCTTTTTAGGAGTAGGGTGATTAAGTTGAAGAGGATGCTTAGTAATTTAGTTTCCCCTGGACATAACTGACATATATTACATTTTAGGGTCAAACAGAAAACTTTCTGTTGAAATCGTGTTTTATAGTAATTGAACCACTATTACTCTAAAACAACATAAATCTGTGTTTCTGAGATGAAAGCACAAACCACAGACCACAGGCTGACATTCACATATTAGGCTGTGGTTAGCTCCTGCTTTGAAACTTTTATCTTCATACTAGATATTTTCTGTAAAACCCTGCGTCTGGGTAGTGGGTGTGGGGCTATGAGCAAGACACAGGAGAAAAAGTTATCAAGAAATGTGAGAAGGGGTTGTCATCAAGGGCAACATTGAGGACCACTGAACTCTATGCTTAAATACTCTGGCTAAAGACTGGATTTTTCTGTATTCTCTCAAATTTTTGTGCTGAAGCATTTACCTCCAGTGTGGCTGAATTTGAAAGTGGGGACATTCCAGAAAATATCCAAAGTTCACTGAGCTCACAGGGTCATGTCAGAGTCTAAAGGATTAGTGTCTGCATAAAAAGAGATGGTATTTGTCTTCTCTTCTTCCAAGTACAGATTCCAAGGAAACGTCCCGTGAGGAGAAGATGGCTGTCTACAGGACAAGATGAGAGCCCTCATTTGAAACCATGCAACCAACGTTTTGTTCTTGTACTCCTAGCCTTCAGAGCCAGAAGAAGGGCAATCGTGCTGCTTGGGTTTCTCCAGCTTTGTATGCAGGATGCCAGCTCTTAGCAGAGGAGACCAGGCGGCAAGAAAGACGTGAGCAGGACCAGTAAGATGTCATCTGCTACAGAGACTGATGATCTGAGCTAGAGTCCTGGGACCCACACTATGGAATCAGAGAGCCTTGCCCTGCAAGGTGTTCTCTGACCTCCAGACTCCTGTAGCACACACATATTCCCCCCAACTCTGCCACGTGAACAAAAGTAATGAATACATAAATAAACAATTAAATGCAATTTTTAAAAGACTTGAACATGTGCTGTGCTAAAATCCCTATTTTCTAATACCATGTTAGAGGATTTGTTGGTTTGTCACCAGAATCTTAATTGTAGAAAAAAACATTTAGAAACCAGCCTGAAATTTCTGTAAGCCATTTTTTTCTAGTTAAAAAGCATATGAGTGCCATCTGCCAGTTAACTTATTTGAATAGAATTAATTAGAATATTACAGAAAGATGATGACTCAGCAGGCTTATGGAAAACGTGGGTGGGATTGCTCCCATGAATAGATGGATATTTGGGAGGCCAACAGGATTCTAGAAATAATTAGTTTAAAATAATTATTGTAGTGCTTTTTGTTCTTGCTTAAAGGAATGTCTATCAAACTTCTTAATTTATTTTAATTTGAATTTGCGAACCCTTCAACTTTCTTTTGTAATTATATTGTGTTTCCTTACTGTCTTGCCCAAATATGAGTTGCCAGTGTTTTATGTTTTCATGGTTAGAAATTGGTTTAAAACAATAGTTATGAACTCAATCTTTGTGGGCGTTCCTGCTTTGGAGAGAACAGAAGAGAACATAAAAGACTTTTTCTCCCAAGGAAAAAGCAAGAAAAGTTTAGAAAGAAAGTTTTCTGTGGGGCTAAGGAAAGCTATTGTTTGTACAAGAAAGCCATGATTGACAGAATCAATCCAGAGAGAAGGGTGCTTTTCTCTTTTTTAAGTATTTCTTTTAGTTTTTGAGATTATAATTACATAATATTCCCCTTTCCCTTTCTCTCCTCAAACTTCCCGTATGTCCCTCCTTGTTCTTTTTCAAATTCATGGCCTCTTTTTCAATAATCATTGTCACACACACACACACACACAGATGATAGATTAGATAAATTAGATAGATAGATGATAGATTAGATAGATAGATAATTCCTATGTACATAAATACAATCTGCTCAGTCTATGTAATGTTATTTACATGTATGTTTTCATTGCTTACCGTTTGTATTGAAAACCAATTAGTGTGTTCTTCTTTGGGGAAGACTTTCTCTGTTCTCAGCATAGTTGCCTACAGTTCTTTGTCTAAGGTTGAGCTCTTATGGGCTTTCCCGCCTCCACTTCACTGTGTCTACTGTTGTTGTTCTTGTTTGGCTCATGTTTAGGAAATCATATTAGTGAGATTTTATGCATGTAGCTTCTGATATTACTAGGAGACACACCCATAGAGCACGCTCCCTGATCCCCTGGCTCTTACACTCTTTCCACCCATCCTTTTGCAGTGAACCCAGAGCCTTAGGTATGAGAGTTGTTTCATAGATGTACCCATTGGGATTAGGCTCCACAACTCTGCATTTTGATTGGTTGTGGTTTTCTGTAATGGTTTCCATCTGTTGCAAAGAGAAGTTTCCTTGATGAGAGGGTGAAGACCACACTTACCTGTGGGTAGAAAGACAAATATTTAGAGTATAGTCAGGGATTATTATGGTTTAGTAAAGTGGTGGTTGTAGGTTTTCTTCCAAGATCCTTGACTTCACAAACCCTAGGTAGTTGGTTAGGTTTCTTGGACCAAACATAATTTCCATCTGGTTGAAGAAAGGCCTTAAGTCCAATTAGAGAGTTGCTGGTTACTGCTGATCAGTGTGTGCCATTCCTGTGCCTTAGAGTCATACGCTATGCTGGTCACTGTTGTACTTTATAGGTGTCGTAGTTTGGGTAGGAATGTTGATTGCTTTTCTCCTTCGGAAGCCTGCATGGCACCATGAAATGGAGTCCTCAGTGAGGAGACTTTTAGATCGCTCAAGAGTCTTGGCGCCTTTTTTAAATTCATGTCATCAGCAACAGTGACTTACTGTCCACCTCTGTGAGGACAACTAAGGGCAGCAACAAAGGAAATGGAAGCCGACCTTCTCCCACGTCACGACTGACATCATAAAAAGGCCACGATTGGAGAACTGAGAGCCAGACTACCTTTACATGGTTTCATCTTATAACCCAGATCCAGCTCGCTGGATTTAAGAGAAATAAGAATAATCAGAACTCGGGCATTGTTAGAGGGAGCAAAGGTTTGCCTCTACCCTCTGAGAAAGACAGACAACTATCAGACTTCAGCCATCACTACTCTTTTGTGTAAGTGGTTGAGATATGAGAAGAGTTAGGAAGCCAGTAAGAGATGGAAAAATGGAATTTAGGATCCAAAGGAAAGGCAAACCCACAGACTGACTTTGAAGCAACTGCTGAGCAATTTTAGCTTTGGTTGGGAAAATGGAGAGGGGGAGTGAATAGATAAACGGCGTTCATGGAGCTGGGCCGCTGTGGAGAGGAAATCCTGTCAGAGAGGGCACTGCCTCACGGTGCTCTGTGTCTCCTCGTCCCTGTGCACCCTGCCTGGAGAGCAGAAACAGCTCCTCTAATGTCAGAGCCCCAGGGCCGCACTGAGAGCTGGGTTGTGTCACCTAGCATGTGCCGGCTTTGTGAGACAGAGCAGAGACTCGGCTCCATCAGAGACAAGTTTAACAAGGTTACTTTGAATGCTTTCTATCTAGACGACGATTGAGAAGTTAAAAAAAAAAGATGCTAGATATCTCAACAGTTGTTTTTTAAAGATAGGGTATTAGAGAGAGAGAGAGAGAGAGAAAGAAAAAAACATAAAAACAATAAACAAAGTCAAGCACCCCCCCCCCCCACTACCAACAAAAAGCAAACAAAACAAAAACCAAACACCAAAATAGAACATTTTTAATTGAAAAATAAAATGTTTGGATTGAAAGTCAACATGTTGGCTTAGCCTTAGATCAAATGTTACAGAAGCAAAAATCAGTTAACTTGAGTATAGGCAAGTGGTGTATCTACAATTAGAAGCAGATTGTTTGGACCAGCAAGTTCTGAGCAGGAAATATTGTCAAGGGAACAAGGACATCTCACAATGGAGGAAAGGGAAATACAGGAGGCCATAATCCTAAACGTGTGTTCTTCAAAGTGTGAATGAAATGGGCAGACGCACAAATTCATAGTCATGGTGGGAGGATAATCTATTTCGTTTTTTTCGTTTTTGTTTTTTGAGACAGGGTCTCTTTAAGCAGACCTGGACCTTGCTATGTAGACCAGGCTTGCCTCAAGCTCACAGGATCCACCTGCCTCTGTCTCCTGCATCATAGATTCTTTGTAAGAGGTGAGGATACAGAAAGTTAGACAGCACCTAGGAAACACAAACTGCACTGCCATCGATAACATTAATAGGGTTTATAAAGCAAAATACGACATCATATTTACTACCGTGTTTATTGTTGGTTTGAGTACTTGTTATTTTCAAGTATACCTAGACTGTTGGCCGTGTACTACTACATGTTAAGATAGAACATGCACTAAGTCTTGGAAAAGCAATATTTAAAAAAAAAAAAAAAGACAGAATTTGTCCAGATCGTGTTCTTGGGACATAACAACAAAACAATCAAAAGAACTCTAGAAAAGTTGTCAAGCATTTGGAAATTCAACAATGCATCTCAAGGAAGGAGATACAGAAAGAGAAGGAAAAACTTGCTTTGGGGACAAGGTCTCATTTTGCATCCTTAGCTGGCCTGGACCTCACGATATAAGCCAGGCTGCAGCAAACTCAGAGACATCATCTGGCCTCTTTCTCTTGAGTGCTGGGATTGAAGGTATGCCTCACCATGCCCAGTAAGAACATATTTTTAATAAATTATAATGAATCAAGTGCTCTTCGGGCTCTATAAAAGAGGTAGGCAAATTATGTAAAAAGTAGAAGGCAAGACATAATGAAAAAATGGAAAGAATTGCAATTAAAAAAGATAAAGAATTATAAAAACATTGATTCAATGAAAAAACTATTGTCTATAAAGAAGTTTAAAAATAAATGATTATGAAAATATGTTTTTAAAAAGAGATAAACTTCAAATCATCAATAGCAAGATAAGAAATGAAATGAAACATTATTAGAGACCCTATGGTTTAACTTAGTTAATGATCTTTATAGTGGTATTATGTTTGTGTTTCAATAAATAAAGCTTGCCTGAAGATCAGAGGGCAAAGCAGCCATACCAGTCATCCGTACAGGCCAGGGACTGGTGGCACACACCTATAATCCCAGTCATCCGTATGGGCCAGGGACTGGTGGCACACACCTATAATCCCAGTCATCCGCACAAGCCAGGGACTGGTGGCACACACCTTTAATCCCAGTCATCCGTACAGGCCAGGGACTGGTGGCACACACCTATAATCCCAGGACTCAGAAGACAGAGGCAGATGGGTCTGTGTGAGTCAAGGCCACACTGGGCTACACAAGACTAAATCTGATTAAAAGAGAAACAGAGTTCACACAAAGGTGATCCCAGCACTTGGGATCACACACCTTTAATCCCAGCAGTAGGGAGGTGGAGACAGGAGTGACGGAGATATGGTTAGGTGGAGACAGGAATATAAGGGTAAGAGCCAGGAGCTCTGTGTAGTGTGGAGTATAGGGTGTGGAGTCTTCAGGATTTGTGGAGACAGGATCTCGTCCATTTTCTGTCTGAGGTAGAGGTGGGAGCCGGTGGCTGGCTGCTTTGCTTTTCTGATCTTCAGGTTGAACCCCAATATCTGTCTCGAGGTTTTTATTATTCATACTACAGTTATACTGACAAACAGCTTAGATGAAATTAAAATTATTTCTTTAAAAACACAATTTTTTGATAGATTGGGTATTTATATGGTCCTATATGTGTTGCAGACATTATATTTATAATCTAAAATTCTTCAGCTAAGAAAATTCTATGCCCAGATAGTTTACCTAGTTAAATTTCCCAAATAGTTAAGAAATAACAGCAACTCCCTACAAATTTACAAACAGTGGCAAAAGATCCTGCTATTGCTGTGTCCTTCCCCCTTTTGTTTGGTTCTCAGCCTCTGTCTGAAAGCAAAAGAAACTGAATTTTCATAGCATTCTAGAAAAAGTCTGAATCCAAAGTGAGTATGTAAGTCTTACTCATGGGTGTTTGCAGAATTCTCAACACTTTCATTGCTCCTGAACTCAATCTTTTCTAATGTTTTAATTCAAAGCCAGGTGTTTGCCTTGGACTTGGGAATGCCTGTCAAAGAACGTCATCATACCATCAAAACTTTGAGGGTCTATAGTGCCTTTTAATGACAATCAACATTTTAGTTACTTTTGGAATCCGGCATTTCTAAAAAAAAAAAAAAAAAAAAAAAAAAATAGGTCAGCCCACGTGTTCCCAGCTCGAGTTTGGTTTCAAATGATAGACTCAGATTAAATCATGAAGTAAACAGAAACCGTCCGAGCAGCCGCAAAGGAAGAAGCCTGCTTTTCATTCCGCCCTTCTCAGAAATACAAGGAGCCCCGGTTAGATTAGACCCTTTAGATCCATTCGTTATCACGGCTATTTGATGTAGTTCCAGCTTACATCAAACACAGGAAGCATCCAAAGCCCTTTGAGCTGCAATGACGAAGGCTACCCCTTTCCAAGACTCCAGGGACCGAAGAACAGCCACAGTGAGACTTCCTCACCCTGCCTCGAGGTGAGCGACCTGGCGCTGTGGACTTTCTTCCTCCACTCTTCTCCCTCAGTGCAGGAAGCTGCGTTTATTAGACCTCCAGATATCTGGTTTCTCAGTCAAGGGCAGTTTTCTGATGCGCTGCTGACATTCCACCGTCTAGCATATAGAATACGCTACTGTAACGGAGGCGCTTTCGGATACAGCACCTTTAAGAACATAGGTTGTGCCCCGCCCTTTCCCGCGGTCCCCTCCACCAGCTGTTAGCAACTGTCTTTTGCGCAAAGTTAAATGCTGTATTCAAGTTCTTGTGACGTTTGTTGTGTTGTCTTTCTTTTCCTTCTGGTACTCGGATAATCACAAATCGACCGCTACTCTGCTGTGAGCAGGGTGCTTGGAGACTGAGCACACTAAAATGAAGACGACAGCGTTGGTAGATCTGGGGATGTGGCTCAGGAAAAGAGGGCCTCACCTGTGTGAGGCTCTGGGTATGGTTCTCAGTGGGGGGGAAATCAAAACGATACCCAGAAGACAGAGTTCTTACCCTCAGAGAGCTCAGCGCAAATTTGAGTATGGTATGCGTGTATTAAGTGTGGTTGGTAAATGAGGTGTGTAAATAGGGTTTGTCTTTATGCCTGGCAGCAATACCATATCGTCAACTTGAAATTTGTTAAGAGAGAAGGTTTTAAGTGTTCCGTCAAAGCACACACGCACGCACACACATGCACGCACACACACCACGTACTCACACATGCACACACACTCAAACACGCACACATACACTCATACATGCGTACGCACACACATGCACGCACACTCAAACACGCACACATGTACTCACACACGCATATGCACACACGCGCACACACACACTCAAACACGCACACATTCACTCACACACACATGCATATGCACACACATGCACGCACACACATGCACGCACACACATGCACACACACATACTCACACATGCACACACTCAAACACGCACACATGCACTCACACACGTACACACACACGCACACACGTGCACTCACACATAGACACAAATGGTGACAGTGGATCGTGACAGGTCTGACACTTTGACTCTGATAATCAGAAAACGGTGCATCAAATCACACTGGGGCCTTAACTATGACTCTAGCTTTTATTTGCCAGTCACATGTTTTAAAGTATAAAAGAGAAGAAAGATGTAGAGGAGATAGAAAGAGGAAATAAGTGTAAAGTGAGGAATGGAAAATAAAATGTCAAAGAGTTGAAAAATTACCGTTTTTATGACTGTTCGTGTCCCTGGAGAGCACTTCTGTCCCTGAGCTCTTATCACCCGAGAGCAGCATCAATACTCTTCCGCAGTCATCTTAAAGAACTTTCTCAGCCGTGTTTACTGAGCTGGCTCTTCTGGGAGTGACGAGAGTGATTAGCAGCGTATGGTTAGCATCGTGCGCTCCTATCCTGACTCACTGAAAACTGTCCCCTCCGGGTGGTTTCACCCCGGCACCATCTAGGTTTTCTGCTCTAATGACCAGGGCTGAGATCAACCCCTTTTTCCTGTCCAAACCCCTCACTAGCTTTCCATGGACTACTTTAGGTTTAAACAGGGAAAGACGACTTTTGACACAATGAGTTGGGAAGATTAATTTTTAGAACATTTATTGTCACATCCAGAAACTTCTTAGATTCGGTAATTCAGAACAGGCAGTAGAATTTGGTTGGTGATATGGATTATTCTGATGTCTCTGTTGTTATTAGTGCCTGAGAAGGATGGGTTGGGTCTCCAAAGGGGCTTCTGACGTCATTCCTTCCTTCCCTGCTCCTCAAGAAGTACAGAGTTGATATTCATCTTTTCAACTTGCCTGGAAAATTCCAATGTTGTAATGTAATCAGAAAGAAAAGGGAGGACATGGTCACTTTGGGAAAACCTGACAGAAGTATGCGGGACATTGAAATGGTGGCAGAGGTGGGCCTTGTCAACCCACGACCATTCTAGCCCAGAGCCATGCTCCTTTCTAGCTTCCAATGATAGGATGACTAAAGCTTTCTGTCTCTGCAGAGTCAAACTACTTCCTAATCACCTCGAAGACCTATTCCAAACGCATGCTAAAAAGACTGGCCAGGAGAGAAGGTCCCCTAAGTGGACAACAGCTGTTGGCTCAAAGGGGCACAGGGGTGGCCCGTGTGTGTTTCCCAGTGTGTTTTACCTCTTAAAGGCAAACTGAGCTGGAGTCAGCGGAGAAGGAAGAAAGGAGGATGGGTATTAAGGAGAATGGTGGCGGGTGATTATTTTCCAGGTGTGGGGAGCCAAAGAGGGACGAGATCTGCATGCCGCATTTGTAGACCGCACCGCTCAGTTCAAGAGAGGCCGGAAGCAGGACTCTTATTGCTACATGCTTGGGAGACGGGGCCTCTGTGTGAGGCTGCTTGGGTTGAGACTCCTGTGGTTGTGAACAAGTTACTTAGTCTTGGTATCTCAGTTTCTTCATCCCAATTAAATTCATTTAAATTAAATTAGACTAATTTAATCAATGGAAAGCACCAAGCTGAGTGTTTGGCTTCTGGTGAGCATCAGTAAGTTTGAACCGCTATTCGCTATTATTATTTGAAGAAAACCAACCTCCCAAAGGGAAAGAAGAAGATTATTTATGTTGATACACACACACACACACACACACACACACACACACACACACACACACACACACACACACACACACCCATGCACTATATGCTCAGGGCTAAGCATGTTAATCTCTCCAGAAAAAGATGTATGTGTATATGAATTAAAGGACTCTAATCTGCCATTCCAAAGTATCTCTTTGCAATCATTTTTACTACACAACAAACCTAAAAGAAATTAAGTGTAAATTCTGATGTTATTCCACATTGACAGGATAAATGGTTGGCAGTGTGTGGAGAAGGCAACTGCTCCTACCCTACTCCCTGTTCAACTGTTCAGTAGGCTGGAATGCTCTGTGCAGTTGAGACATGGCCGGTAGCTTTTGGGGGTAACTGTGGGCTGTCAGCTCCGTGCAGAGACTTTCTCAGCAGCTGCTGACACACCGTTTTCACTCCCTTCAACTAACAAATGGAGGGAAACAAAAGCCCGGACTAAAAACAGAGGAAAAGCAAGCAGGCCCCAGAAAAAGGGAGGAAGAATAAACTTCGGAAAATTCTTTCTTGAGGCCAGAGCCTTTCTAGGAACCATGAATTACTGTCTCCACAGTCGCCATGGGAGACATCCTCTTCTCTTTTGTAGCAGGCGTTGCTACGTGTCCACGTCACAGTCATTTCTTTACTTTTTTTGTTATAATTTTCAAAAGTCCCTCTTCTTCTCCCCTCCTCTCTCCTCCCGCTCTCTGTTTAGTTACCGAGTGTGTCTCTGTGTCCTCGCGGAACTGTGAAGACAGAGCGGGCACGCTCAGCTGACACCAGTGTGCAGAGTCAGAGGGAAGTGATGTGCACACCTGCATGCAGAGTGAGCAGCAGAGAGAACAGACTGTCTTCTAGGACAGAGAAAAGATGTAGCTCTTCCAAACGACACACTCACACATACTAACACACACGCTAATGCACACGTGCACATATACACATACATTCACTCATACACACACACATATACTCACACACATACAAACGCACTAATACACACGTGCACATATACACATAGGTTCACTCAAACACATACACACACTAACACAATACACCTGCACACATATACATACATATACACATATACATTAACATACACTTACACACATCTATACACACAAACATACACACATACACACACAACACATACACACTCACACATCTATACACACACATACACACACAGACACATCTATACATACAGACATACACATACACACTAACATGTCCATATACAGTAACACATTCACACATGTACACTAACATACACTCACACATTTATACACACATCCACACTAACGCACACACACATATACACACAAACATACTAACACACACATATATACACACATATGTACATACACACTCCCTCACACATCTATACACACAGACATACATGCACATAACACAGACACATGCACACATCAGTTTCTGCCTTTGCTCTGCTGAGTTAGTCTGCTTTCAGAGAGTCAACTGCAGTTCTCATTGCTTTGTTGTTTCAACCAGTTCCGCTTTCTCCACATCTATTTTGAATTATTACTATTTATTTATTTTTTATTAAATTTATTTGTTTACTTATTTTTATTTTAATCCTTCTTCCTTTATATCTTCCTCTAACAAAGTGAGAAGTCTATACATGCTAAAGCTCCTTAAGCAGTCTCCTTGCTTTTCCCCACCTCAATCCTACGTAGCCAATAATATCCAGAAATTTCATTAGGAAGCTGAGTGTGGTCACATGCCTGTAGTCCCAGCACTTAGGAGGCTGGGGTCGGAGGGTCAGCATGGACTACACACTTTGTTCCAAGTCCACCTGGGCTATGGTGTGTGTCAACTTCAAAACAAAAAGACCTGAAAACGGAGGACTTATGGGAAGGAGTTCAGTGGGGCGGATAAGGAGATGAGGAGGCGGAGGAGATGTTCAAACATCACTTCGCTGTGTGACGGTTGCTTCCTCTCCCATCCTCAATGCCCTTCAAAACTTTCAATGCAAGCAGAATGAAAGAGCTGACATCCTCCCTGAAATGCCTTTCTTAACACGACTGAGGTCTTTAAATCCCTCGCCTCAGCCGTTCCCTGCAACCCCTCTTGAAAAACCAGCCCCAGGGCAGTCACAGTGTCTCCATCCTTCGAGACCCCCCCGTGACAGAGAATTTGTTTTGTCCCCATATCTGAATAACAGCAAGGTCTAGAACATTTCCCAAGTGCTAGAAGGTTGCTTTCTCTCCACTCCTGTGTATCTTAATCTCCCATTTTTTAAAAAAGAAAAAATCTCATCTTCAGATTGAATTCTAGACAATTTCTTGGGCAGGCTCAGTCGGTGTCCAAGAAGAGGCCCGGGAAGCATTGGGCCACATTCAGGGAGAAGTAGAGATGAATTTTATCACTCAGAGTTATCAATTTTGTTTGTTTATTTTATCTGAGCAGTAATAGCTATAATTATTTTATACTTTGTTTAATACTCAATTACATTACATATCTAAATAAAAACTAAGCACTACAACTTAATAAACTTTATAAGCACATTTAAATCTTTTCTATCAGCAGCATGGGTTTAACGAGTGCTTTTGTTGGCATCATGCCCTTTATCTCATTTGGTTCCTCAGATCCCAGTAATATTGTTTGGACACCGTCAGGAATTTCAGGTATTTTGGAAGATCTAGAGAAAAAGAATTCTTTTTTTTTTTCAGACAGCTGAGGTTAAAGTGGTTGTGTCTCAGGTTGGTTCTGGGTTGAGCCATTGAGTCTCACTCTGTAGTCCAGACTTGGACTCAGAGGTTCTGCTGTCTCAGCCACCCAGGCACTGGGGTGACAAGTGTACATCAGCGTTCCCGTCCTCAAGTGGACTTTTTGTGTAGATTTCTGTGTTAACTACAAGGCACTTTTAAAAAATTTGCTTGGCTAACAACACACAGTCCACTGCCCCCATTGCTATGAATGATTTTGTATGTGGTGATTATTAATATTTTTTTCTATTGGTATTCTCTTATAGCTCACAGAAGCATTTAGAAGTTCCAGATCTTGGAGTCAGGTGTGAGTCTACAGTTTGTCATCTTGAAACACAGGGATGGATGCTTCTTTGGCTTGACTCTTGCATAGATCTCACGCTCATTAACTGGGCTGCTCCATTCTCCTGTCTCACGATGAAGGCTCTTGGTTGAAAGGAAGATAGAGGGGATCAGAGAGCTTGGAAGGCAGCATAGTTTGCAGTTGTACACAGATAAATAAATGCTCCTGTTCCCTTGGATAACTCACTGACTGCGGTATGCTGGGTGTTTCTACAGCTGTGTTCCTAATGTTGTCCCCACATGCCCCTTCTCCTGGAGTTCATTTGTTCTGTAGCTAATTCCTTCATTCTCTGGGGCCCAAATATGGTAGGATCTTATCCTGCCCCATGTGGAAGAGAGGATGCTAAAGAATTACTGGAGTGCTCCTTAAATTCTCCCAGCCCCCTAGTTCCCTCCTAGTAAACCAGTATTCTAAGTCAAACTCTCCTCGCGTTGTCCACACAATTTCAGGAGAAGCTCCTCCTTCGTACAAGCCATTGCTCCTAGGCTCATCTCAGTCAGAAACACTGCAACGGGACTGAGGGCTCAGCATTAGGGCACTTGCTTAGCGTGTGAGAAAGGCCCTGGATTGTATCCCCAAGATGGGAGGCCATCAGAGAAAGAAGAAAAGAGGAAAAAAGACAAGTCACCCTACTACAGCCACTGTTCTAGGATTTTACCCAATCTAAAATGTGTGTGTGTGTGTGTGTGTGTGTTGTGTGGCTGGCAGGTGATGGACAAACAGTGCCACTTAAGGGAGTTTGGAAAGAAAAGAGCCAAAACTTGTGAGCAATCTTAGTGCCATCAGGCAGGACGAAAGGGGGGGGGGCAGAGACACACAGAGAGAGAGACAGAGAGGGAGGAAGGAAGGAAGGAAGGAAGGAAGGAAGGAAGGAAGGAAAGAAAAGAAAGATGAAAGAAGGAAGGAAAGAAGAAGAGAAAGAAAGGAAGAAACAGAGAGGCAGGAAGAGCATTGCAGATAAAGGGAATGACAATGACAATCCAAGGGAATGCACGCAGGATACGAATACAGTCATACTTGTTGCTCATGTCTAAGGCCCTTCCTCTTCCATGTTACTTACTTGACATCACACATCTGAGCAACTACTCAGGATCATGGGAAAACTGAGAACCACCACCACCCATCTTTTTGGCTTCTGCAAGCAGGGTCATCTTTCTTACTTCCTCTCTTGTTTATCAAAATAAGGGTGTGCCCTAACATTGACTTCTGCCAACACAAGAACAGCCCGAGTGACCAACTGAGATGAGAAATTACTAATATGAGACCAGAGTATTCCTAGATTTTGTATTCATGTATGCACAATTTAGCTTATTGGTGTTTGGGTACACGGGATGAATAAAATTGAAAACATTTTAGACAAACTGGCCCAGAGCCTCAACGTTTGAGCTGTGAGTGTCTGACTGGGTGGTTGTGAGGATAAGAAGATTGGCTGGGAAAACACTGATAACTGTGAACTTGTAGCCAGACTGCACAGGGCCTAACTGAAATCGAACATTTATTTAACTTACAAATTCAGTCATCTGTTAGCTGACGCTACGTTTAAAGACCCACAGAAGTCTCAATGCACAAGACCATGTTTCTTCCTATAGGTCAGCTGTAATAGTGGGACTGATCTCCGGCAAGCATTGGTGGGTTGTCTCTTGCAGAGTGTGCTCAGCTGGCTGACTTTGCCTTTTGCTATGGTTTTGTAGATCCACCAGGCAGTTTTTTAGCAAGTGCTTTCCATTCTCCTTAGAACAGTGGGTTAGTATGGACATGCTTTTCTCAAGGAAAGGGAAGCATACTGAGAGTCTGAAAGCATTCAAAGTATCTAAAGGTCTGCGTTCAGTACTGTCACATGGTCACTGCTACCCATATTCTTCTGGCCAGAGCAAGTCACAGGCTGACTATGAACCTCAGGGGTGGAAGAGGACATTTTGTATTTTGTGGGAGAAATTGCATAGTCAGAAAGTGAAATCCATCATGGCCAAAGCAACAATTACAATACAGAGACAATAGAAAGTTCAGTAGTTGCCAGTGGGTACAGAGGATTTTCAGGACAGGGAAAGGACTCTGTAGTATAGATTCTACGATGAGGGCTCAGGCACTGGTCCACATCCATCTCCTAGAGCACCAGGAATGAATCCTAGCATAGGTGATGGACTGGGGAGTACATGGAGATAATGAAATGTCGATGTGATTGGATCTGGAGATGTTCCAAATCCATGCTCCAATGGAAGGTGTATGTGTGTGGAAGGTGTATGTGTGGAAGGTGTATGTGTGTGGAAGGTGTATGTGTGTGGAAGGTGTATGTGTGTGGAAGGTGTATGTGTGTGGAAGGTGTATGTGTGTGGAAGGTGTATGTGTGTGGAAGGTGTATGTGTGTGGAAGGTGTATGTATGTGGAAGGTGTATGTGTGTGGAAGGTGTATGTGTGTGGAAGGTGATGTGGGAGTGTCATATATCAATCTGTTGATTTCATTGGTTAAAATAAAGAAACTGCCTGAGCTCATTGATAGGCCAACCCTTACGTGGGTGTAGTAAACAGAACAGGATTCTGGGAGAGAGAAGCTGAGTCAGTGAGTCGCCATGATGTTCCCACTGCAGAGAGACGCAGGCTAGAATCTCCCCGGTAAGCACACCATGGGGTGCTACACAGATTATCAGAAATGGGTTAGGTCGATATGTAAGAGCTAGCCAATAATGGGCCAGGCAGTGATTAAATGAATATAGTTTTCGTGTAATTATTTCGGGGCTTAAGCTAAGCCATGCGACCTCAGGCAGGAACTGCCGTAATTACCATAATAATAGCGCAGTTAAGGTTTAGACTTAGCAGGGTACAGGCGATACTGTACAAAATGCAACTTAAGTTTTTTAGAAGTGCTTAACATTTTAAGAAATGCTCCAGGATAGTAAAAAAAAAAATTACAGAGTCACAATAAAACAGATTCAGACAGACCACTAAATGGATCACAGTGTTGGATGAATGTACGTAGGCTTGAGAAAGAAATAAATATATATATAGAGAAAATAAAGTTAATGCCTTTAAAAATAAAAAGGTAAAGTCTTTAAAGAGACAGAGTACAGATAGTTATAGATTAAAAGAAATAAAGAAAAATAAGCCACGTAAAAATGGAAAATTCACAGAGGGTCTGGATTATGTACATTGTGTTTTCTTTAAAATTTTTGACTATAAAGGAGCTAAGTATATGGGCTGCCAAGTGGAACCAGAATGGATATCATGAGGGTATGACTTCAGAATTTGGGTCTAAGGATATGATGCTTCGGAGAGGGTCTTCTTTTGTTTTCACAGAGGACCAGACCCTATGGATTGCATCTATTCCGATTTGGTTTGATAGACCACGCCCTCCTGAAAGGTTGCTGTGAACACCCTCAAAAAATTACTTCACTCAACTGCCAACTGAGATGACCCTGGCACACAGGTTATACCATGAAAGATCTAATTAACGACGCCCCCATTCAGCAGGAAGCAGTTTAGAGAGAAAAAACTGCGCCCATGTTCCCAAAACATTGTTTATAACTGTTCTTTTACATTTAAAGGGGGATAGGATATAGATATGAATAATTTACATTGGTATGGATTTTAAGGTCAATTTTGTTATATGTATATGTATTTCTGATCCTGATCAAGGTATTGTGATTGCGTAGTTCATTTTTAAAATGTAATGTATAATTAGGAAATATAGGTTGTTGTTAAATAATCGTAAATAATAGTCAAGCTTGTAGTCATGTTAGATTTTCTAGATATATAGAGATATATTTCAATTAGATAGACATTCTTCATATCTTTCAAAGACTGCAGAATATGGCATTTAAATGTTTTAATAACTTAGGGTTTTTCATGACAATGAGACACGTCTGCTCCTGGCAGCACCAGCTACTTCAAGAGGAAGATGGGCATCGAAGAGGATCCTTATGGAGTTTGATAGCCATTTGGGCAAGAAACTGCTCTTGCCTGGACTGATGCATAAACTGGACACAGAGAACCGCAGAGAGAGGACTGCTGAACTTGCCTAAAGGTGAGGTGGTCTTTCGGGGTTCCTGATTCATGAAAAGGTCTACGAGACATTCTGCAGGACACAGCAGAAAGTGACTGAACTGTCTTTGAAATTTCCTGCTTCATAGAAATGTCTGCTGGATACTGTGGGCCTGAAGGCCGAAGATGGATGCCCCAACGGTACAAAAGAACTTTGGGTGACTGTCCAAGCAGCGAGATGTCTCTGTCATTTCTAGAGTTTTCTTATTTCTTGTTTAGTATTATATCCTTCTGGAGTCTTTGATGGAGTTGAAGAATGAATAGATAGTTGTAGTTTTCCTTAGTTATGATAAAAGATAAAATAGATATATTGTAACTGTAATTCTTACTTGATAACTGTTTTGCTATATGTAATTTTACTATGTTAAAATGAAAGCCTTCCTTTTTGTTTAAACAGAAACAAAAATCATATATGGAACTTTATTTATCCATATGTAGATGTGATGGCCACTGTGAAGTTTAAAGTTCCTATCCAAACTAAGATGTCATGGCAACTGGCTTGGTAAGATATACCCAACAAGTACAATAGTGGCATGGATTTTTTTTATTATGAAATATAGTATTTTTATTTTTTTATTCATTTATTAAAGATTTTTGTCTCTTCCCCACCACCGCCTCCCATTTCCCTCCCCCTCCCCCAATCAAGTCCCCCTCCCTCATCAGCCCAAATAGCAATCAGGGTTCCCTGAGTGGCATGGATGTTATGGGCATTACCAGTCACTTCCAGATTGGATTTATGTCTTGTTCCATGCTTGATACCATGAATTGGGTCAAGAACCCATGGATATCAGGGTCATGGGCCTTAGGAAAGAAGCTGCCACTATTATTCTGCTAAATGGACATAGTAATAGACTGCCCCCAAGTTCTTATCTTTGTACCCATAAATCAATGCGTCTGTCTTTCAACCCTCCTAAGAGAAGCTTCTTGTAGTAGATGGTGGTTTAATGTGGAGATGCAACAATTGATCAACATGCAGAGATAAGAGATTGTGGCATGCTCATCTCCAAATGCAACAGACTTCTCCCAACATTCAGGATCTGTTACAGAAAAGGATGCAAAGAGATTATAAGGGTCAGAGGTCATGGATGGTTACATAAAACAATATTTTCCAGATACAAGGCAGTTGCCCATATGCCCTCTTAGCAACTGTGGCTGTATACACAGGACTCGTGCAAGACTGAGCCAGATAAAATCCCAGCATGGATGGGGAAGGGGTCCAGAACCCCCCCACCCACCCATATCTGAGAAGCTGTTGGCAATTGATGGCTTCTGGGAGAGGAAGGGTGAGTTTTCTTCAGGGATAGAAGCTCTGAGAGGCGATCTACACGATACTCCAATAGATGGCTTACCCCTGCTCACACTGGCAGCACCAGCAGACTCCACGGGCTTTCCGAGAAGAGCACATGAATTTGGGAGGGAATGGGGGTAGATTTAATCAAACACATTAAACGCATGTATGAAATATTTAAACAATAGCAAAGTTATTGTCTAATATGTCAAAGAAAACACAGACGTTGGCATGAGCAGCTGCTTCATTCTGGGATTGAATGCTTGGGTAAATAGCCAAGAAATGAACGTGAAGACGTAGACTTACACTGACTCGATGATTGGGGCAACTTTCGATTTTTTTTCCTGCAAATAATATCGTATTGTTGGCATCTGTCCGGCCATTACCGCTGATTGGAAATATCAAAGGAAAAGGACAGCCAGTCCTCTGCTGTGCCGGCTACGCAACCTCAAAGGAACAGCTGAACTCTTTCACCAAACTCTTCTGAATCTTGGAAGGCAGACGAAATACTTTGCTGCCTGGTAACACAAAGATGGAAAACACATCTTTTGATTAATTAAAAGCAAAAGGTTGGACCTCTGTACCTTTCCATTCTTTAATTAAGCAAGCCCACGGGCCACACGAGGAAGTAATAACACTCATTATGTTATGATGAGGGTGTGTGATGAGAGTCAAGGCAGGTGGGGCTCCAGGCGGGACGCCCTCCAAGCCTTCCCTGAGACTGCAGCAGTGTAGACAGATCCCTGCTTGCTGGAGACCTGTGGCTCACCAGCCAGGACATGCACGCCTCCGGTACACTTCCTCTCGCAAAAGGAAGAAAAGGCCACAAACAAAGGTTTATATTTTAATTAAACCCCAGCATCTCCCCGGAATTTCCTTTATTGAAAGAACACCTCCTTTGATTTCTATCTGCTGGTGTTAGTCTTTGGAAGAAGAAGAACAACAACAAAAAAACCAAGTTTGATCCCCCGCAGGCAGAACTGTCTTGTCTGACTGATCAAAAGCAGTGTCCGCTGACTTACACACTAACAAATTATTTTCTTATTGTCTCTTAAACCTCTCCGGAAGCACCTTTTGAAGAGAACCTTCAAAAACCAGTCCTCCGGCTTTGCTCAGCACCCTGCATGCCTGTGTTTGGGCTAAAGGAATTCAGAGAAATAACAAATCCCCATTGCCTCTGAAGATGGGAGCCCCTGCTACCCTACTGCCTGGTTCAGTGTCTGCGGCTCTTGTGTTCAGAGTCTGAGGGGCTCTCCCTTTCTGCGTTACCATACCAGGACTAAAATCTGTTCATCAGATAGGGAATGTGAACTTGTGGTATTTGCTAGACCCGAGGAGATAGCTTACTCAGCCAAGTGTTTGCTATATGTATTAGCCAGGGGTCTCCATAGGAGAAACTGAGGGTGCTTAAGAGACATTAGGAAAGATCTACTTCCTGCCTGCAAAATACGCCAGGACAATGGTGGCACAGAACATGGGGAAGTAGCCAACCAACGTCTGATCTAAGGCCTGACCATTAGAAGGACCCCACACCTGACACTGCTCGAGTGATTAAGATCCAGAGACTAGGTAGCCCAGAGATCTATGGTAAAACCAAATACAAAACAAAACAACAACAACAACAAAAAAAAACAAAACCGAAATTAAAAACAAAACAAAAACCCAATAAGATGACTCCTAATGATATTCTGCAAACTCATGGGTCATTGCTTTATCCAATCAACATCAAGGAGGCAGATGGAGGCTTCCTCCATCTGCAGACGGGAGCGGGTGCAGAGATCCATGGCTAGAAATCACGGGAAAGAGAGTCTAAATTGGAGGTCTCCATCAAATCCCTCCCCCCACCCCAGAGCTCAGGGATTCCTGCAGAAGAGGAGGTGGAACGATTGTAAGAGCCAGGAGGGATGGAGAACAAGGAGACAAGACCCTCTGAGTCAACTAAGCAAGGTGCTTGTGGACTCACGAAGACTGAAGCAGCAGGCACGAGGCCTTCCTACATGGTTCTGCAGGTTCCCTCCCTGTGTATTCCACCTACATGGTTCTGCAGGTTCCCTCCCTGTGTATTCCACCTACATGGTTTTGCAGGTTCCCTCCCTGTGTATTCCACCTACATGGTTCTGCAGGTTCCCTCCCGTGTATTCCACCTACATGGTTCTGCAGGTTCCCTCCCTGTGTATTCCACCTACATGGTTCTGCAGGTTCCCTCCCTGTGTATTCCACCTACATGGTTCTGCAGGTTCCCTCCCTGTGTATTCCACCTACATGGTTCTGCAGGTTCCCCTCCCTGTGTATTCCACCTACATGGTTCTGCAGGTTCCCTCCCGTGTATTCCACCTACATGGTTCTGCAGGTTCCCTCCCTGTGTATTCCACCTACATGGTTCTGCAGGTTCCCTCCCTGTGTATTCCACCTACATGGTTCTGCAGGTTCCCTCCCGTGTATTCCACCTACATGGTTCTACAGGTTCCCTCCCTGTGTATTCCACCTACATGGTTCTACAGGTTCCCTCCCTGTGTATTCCACCTACATGGTTCTACAGGTTCCCTCCCTGTGTGTTCTAGCTTTTGGCTTATTTTATGGGACTCCTGACTGTGAGAATGAGTGTGCCTCTGCCTCTGTGCCTGTTCACAGGGCTCTCTTCCTCCTGTTATGTTGCTGTGTCCAACTTCAGTATGATAGTTTATACTTTATCTTATTGTATTCTCTTCTGTCGTGCTTGGTTGTCATATCTTAGAAGCCTGTACTTTCTAATGAGAGATAGAAAGGGAGTGGACATGGAGGGGAGGAAAAAAGAAGGGAGGAATGTGGAGAAGAGGAGGGAGGGGAAACCATAATCAGGATATATTGTATGAGAAAAGAGTCTATTTTCAATAAAAAGAAAACAAAAGAAAAAATTAGAAAAGGATCTACTAAGCTTGCTTAGGAAATATTAAGGTCACAATGTAAAATTTAGCCAAAGGGAACCCCCCCCCCCCGTCTCTACTTAAGGGTAGATGTCATACTTACCAAACTGGTAGGGAGGAAAAAAAATCTGTCCTTCAACCAACACAGCTGAAGTTCAGACTCACTGACAATACGCTTCTGTTAAGGTTCATCCCCAGAGACTGGGCCAGTTAGGTCCTATTCCGAAGCCAAAGAACGCACCTCTCTGGGATGTTCAGAGGGAAGACACCGAGTAATGTCACCATGCAGAGTGTTCAAAGAGAGGATACTGGGTAATGTCACCATGCAGGGTGTTCAAAGGGAGGACACCAGGTAATGTCACCATGTAGGGTGTTCAAAGAGAGGATACTGGGTAATGTCATGGCTAAGTCCTGCTTCTCCTATGACAAGGGACATAATTCTTCCAGCCAGGCAGGATGACTGGGGGTGACAGATACCCCAAAGAGTGACACTGGCCTACTTGAAGAGTAACGGTAGCAGTATCCTGGTCCCACTTTTGTCAGGTTTAGACGTAACCCAGTTGGCATCTCTGCTTCGTAAATCTCCCATTTGTCCCAAGTGGCTAAGCTTGCAGTTTGTGTCTCTGTGGGACATGTTTAATTGCTCAGAGTGTAACTTAGGCCTGGAACCCAGAAGACATTGACAGGTGACAGTGTGTGCCAAATGTTATATATAACTCAAAGTCTGGATAAGCCTCAAAAGAATTTCTGTGTGGGTTGGCCACAGCCAGAACTGGATGGGCGCCATTAAAAAGATTTTTTTCTAATTCCTTGAGTGGTTTTTTTTTTTTTTTGGTGTGTGTGTTAACCTGCTGCATCTGTAGAATGGATGAAATAAGTGTATATTACAAATGGGTGTTATTAGATTGACTTGCACTATACAGTCCGTGTAGTTCATCCCATAATAGCTGGTAGCTGCTTTAGCAGTCCCAACCTGGCACTGAAGGCCTGTAGGATTCCTAGAGAGGCGAGCGTGCCAGCAGGATGCAAAGGCGTTTCCTTCACACCTCCTTAGAGCTGGTCACCATTAGGTACCACCAGGTGAGGTACGAGGGCACCTGTTTGTAATCTCAGGGCTAGAAAGGCAGAGGAAGGTGAATCCCTGGAGCTCAGTGGCTTAGCCTAATCATGGAGCTGCTGGCTAGTAAGAGACCCCATGACCCTGTATTTAAAAAAACAACATAACCAAACAACAAAAACTGAAGACGAGGTGTGATACCCGAACCTTTGGTCCCCACACACATATATACACATTGTATTTGCTTCTTGCTTGACAATAGAAAAGTGACTTAGGATGCTGTCTTCCTATAAATGTGGACGGATGAAAGGGCAAACTCACTTTCCGCTCTTAAATCTACTCTGAGAAGAATAAGAAGCTAGTCGGCTTTCTGCGAGACATCGGGGTTAAGATTGTCGTCTTGTTTCCCTCTCTCTGCAGACCCACTCCATGAATGGAACCCATAAAGGATACTGCCTGGGGGACCAAGAACCAGAGACTGAGACTGGATACCCCAGGGATGCAGGGTGAAACCTTAAAAGGGTAACAATAAAATGTCTCCTGATGACATTCTGCTATACGTGTAGATCAGTGCCCTGCCCAGCCAACCTCCTGCAGCAGACGGGACATTATGCAGAGAGAGGGAGAGAACTCGGATGCTCAGTCCTAAATGATGTGGGAGTGTCATATATCAATCTGTTGATTTCATTGGTTAAAATAAAGAAACTGCCTGAGCCCATTGATAGGCCAACCCTTAGGTGGGTGGAGTAGACAGAAGAGGATTCTGGGAGAAGGAAGCTGAGTCAGAAGGAGTCGCCATGATGTTCCCAGTCCCTGCAGATGCAGGCTAGAATCTCCCCGGTAAGCACACCTTGGGGTGCTACACAGATTATCAGAAATGGGTTAGGTCGATATGTAAGAGCTAGCCAATAATGGGCCAGGCAGTGATTAAAAGAAAACAGTTTTCGTGTAATTATTTCAGGGCTTAAGCTGGGCCATGCGGCGGCCGGGTACAGGGGCACAGCCAGGCCGCTCCTCTTACTACACCTAAATGGGTCTCCATTGAATCCCTCCTCTCCGGGCTCAGGTGACCCTTCAGAAGAGGAAGTTGAAGAAGTGTAAAGAGCCGGAGGGGATTTGGATCTGGAGGACGCGTGGAGAACGAGGCCTCTAAATCAACAGACTTGAGGCACGCAGGAACTCACAGAGACAGGCAACATACACAGAACCTGCGTGGGTTTGCACCAGGTAGGGTCCTGGAGCTGAAAGGAGAAGTGGACACGTGTCTCATCTGTAACACAGAAGCTATATCCAATACATAACCCCCTGCAAATGAAAAACAAGCTTTCTCCACGGGAGTCTCACTGGGCAAACAGCTTAAGTCTAGGTCACAAGTCCAGCAGTAGCTAGCAACAGACAAACTCAAGGGCATCTTCGGAGGCTGCACATCTCATAATGGCCTATCAGAGCCCCTCCTTTAAAAAACATCTTGTTATTTTGGATATATATATATATATATATATATATATATATATATTCATTTTTGTCTCTTTTTACCCTATAGGTCCTTTGTGTATTTATTAGGGATTCCAATTAGTGTTTTATGGGATTCCTGAATGTATTGGGTCCCAGTTTCTTGCACCTTCTCTTGGGCTCTTTTCCTTCTGATTGTTTTGCCCTAATTCCATTGTGTTTTTGTTTAATTTTATTTTAATATTATAAGACACGCCATCTCAAACACATTCATCCACTGTTCTGCGGAGCGTTTCGTTGTCCAGGTTTCAGAGGTGTAAAGAAGGCCGCTCAAGACAAGAGTCTCGCAGGCTTGTAATTTTGTTGTTGCCGCTATGTCTCTGGCTGACCAAACCTTGCTTAGTGCCTGGAATGCAGCCCTCGCTATCTCTATTTGCCTCTTGGTGTCATTCTAGGGGTCACACAAAGAGACAGGCTGTGCAACGGTGACATAAAGAAACATCTCTGTCTATAGAAGGAAGTAAACTGCAGGATACGGCAATGGAGCTTGAGATACTGCGACCGTGTAATGAGAATGAACGATGGCAGATACCCGAAAATAGCGCTGCTTGGAGGGGTGTATGGGAGAAGGCGAAGGGGACAGACAGCGTAAGGAAGACTTGGAACCTTGGGTGTAACAGTAACACAAGCATCTAGGCCTGCCCAGGATAGAAATGGCTGGAGAGCCGCCATAATCGGGATGCGCATGCGTGCTTAAGCATGGCCGGGCATAAATGATGACTTTAATATTATCCCATAGAGCCTGTTTGTTTTCTAATGAGAGACAGAAAGGATGGGAGGGAGGGAGGATCTTAGAGGAGTGGAAACCATAATCAGGATATTATATGGGGGGGGAAGGATTTCAAAAAAGAAAAAAAATTAAAAAATTAAATCCAGTGTTGCCATTATCTTTAAGAATCAAAGACGGGGGGTGGGGTGGGGCTGGAGAGATAGCTCAGTGGTTAAGAGCATTGCCTGCTCTTCCAAAGGTCCTGAGTTCAATTCCCAGCAACCACATGGTGGCTCACAACCATCTGCAATAAGGTCTGGTGCCCTCTTCTGGCCTTCGGCATACACACAGATAGACTATTGTATAAATAATAAATATATATTTAAAGAAAAAAAAAGAATCAAAGATGGTGTTAGATTTTTTCCTAAAAAAAGAGAGTGAAAATCCTTGCTTAGAAAACCCTAAATTAAGCATAAATTGGGGTGTTCTGCAGCTCAACAAATTTAATTTGCGACGACCTAGTGATGGAACAAATTCCTGTTGAAAATCCACTTTTGTCACCTAAGGATTTCACTCACAAGTTGGACAGTATGAGGGGGGCTGTGCCTTAGTTAAGTTAAATGGATCTGAGAGGGGCTAAGACTTTTAAGTTAACTGGGCTCTAAGTAAACGTTTACTTACAATTCCAGTTTTGCTTTTTAAGACCGAGGTGGCTGAGTCTACGCAGGAAACTGGGAAGATGTTTTCGGCTCATTGTGCAGGCCACGCTTCTGCAAGCAAGTTTGCAAGCTGGCCGTCAAGGCCTTGGAATACGATGTTAGCAGAGAAAAATGCTAGCCGGCCTGGGATTATAGCCGCAGAACCAGCAACACTATAGTCTGTGTCTTTGAGAAAAATCTCATGCTGCTAACGTCTTGCACGTGATCCTGGCATGGCCTCTTGTGTACAATGCTCCCAAACTAGCTGAAGGGAACTGTCCGGATTCCACGGCGTCCGATCATTTCTCTGACTTTATTTTAGCTGGGGAGGGAGGAGCTCTACAGATATACTTTGGGTACTTCCTGAACAAGGGATACTATGGTAGGATATAAGAATCCCGGCCGGATCTACCATGCAATCTGCTGTCTGTTGGGCCTGATGCGAGCCAGGGGTTAACACAGCCTGCTGTAACCCTGCACTAACTCTCGCCTGGTTCCTGGCATGGCCTCTTGTCTGGTCCTCCCAGATTCTCTCTGGCACGCCTCTAGCCATTCTCACACATACAGAGTGATCTTTCCCAAATGACAATCAGATTATGTTTGTTAGTTGAGTTGCCTTAGGTCCTCTGAGGACACGTCATGAGAGGGTTAGATAGAAATGGGGCATCTTTGTTTATTTTGCTTGAAAAATGTCTGCTCACCACTTTATTATTATTTTAATTAACATACAAAGCAATGGGATTCATTCTGGCATTTTCATGAGCATATGTCAACATACCCCGTTATTTACTTCCTTTCTACTGCCCTCTCTTCTCCCCTGCCCTCCCCTTGCTGCTCCTCCTCTCTCTACACATGGCCACCCCTCGGCTCTCGTATTTGAATCATTGCTCTGGCATTTGTACCATCCCCGTGAGATCTTTTATTTCTTTATCATTGTCTTCCTTCCAATCCTTGAACAAACTAAAAAAATATAGGCAGATACAGGCATAGGCAAGGACCTCTCATCTGAAACAGACTCCCAAAGCACAAGAAATAACTCCAAGAATTGACCAATGAGATTACAGGAAATTAAAGAAGCCTTCTGTACAGCAAAGGAAATGATCAATAGATTGAAGAGGAGGAATCCTTGCCCGCTCTTCATAGGATAGGATTACTATATAGAATATATAAATAATGAGAAGAATTAAATTCCCAGCTCACCCAGATCACCCGGTTGGTAACTGTGCATGTGAACTGAATAGGCAGTTCTCACGGGAAGAAATGCAAATGGCCAACAAACACTGAAAACCATGCTTTGCATCCCTAGCCATGAGGAGACACAAACTGAGACAGCTCTGAGAATCCATCACACCCTAGCCAGAATGGCACAGACTAGAGAGGGAACACAGAGGGAGCAGACATCTGTGAGCGTCTTCAGATAGACAGAGGTGAGGACAGAAGGGTGGAGGAGGGGTCTCAAAGTCGCTTCTCATAGTTTCATCTCAAGTCTTACCTTCTGAGCTCTGCTGACTTAGTTATCAGAACTCTCCACATTCCATCTCCCCTTAGGGTCACTCTGAGCTGTACTGATGTTGTTGGAAGGAGGGCCTGCTTTTGGTCCAGGCCACCCCGCTAGCTTACACCTGAAATAATCACACAGAAATCGTATTAATTAAATCACTGCCGGGCCCATTATGTCTAGCCTCTTATTGGCTAACTCTCACATCTTGATTTAACCCATTTCTATTAATTTGTATATCACCACAAGGTCGTGGCTTACCGGGAAAGATTCAGCATGTCTGACCTGACATCTCCTTGGCGGTTCTCTCTCTGACTCTTCTTCCCAGCATTCAGTTCTGTCTCCTCCACCTACCTAAGTGCTGCCCTATCAAAAGGCCAAGACAGTTTCTTCATTCAACCAATGAAAGCAACACATAGACAGAGGAACCTCCTACACCATACTGACTTTGCAGCTCTTTCAATGTGCAGAAAGATGGTTTGCTATAAAAATTATATGAGCAGAGCTTTAAAAATCCTGGTGTCTGGCCCTCACTCCAAGTAAATTAAATCAGATACTCTGGGGGATGTGCTCAGACCACAGCAGTTTTATCACACTTATTTTCTCACTCACTGATGTGTGTGTGTGTGTGTGTGTGTGTGTGTGTATGTGTGTGGGGGGGGGGCATGCACATGCCATAGTTTACTGCGGAGGTGAGAGGGTAACCATTGAGAGTTGGTGTGTGTGTGTGTGAGTGTGTGTGTGTGTGTGTGTGTGTGTGTGGGAGAGAGAGAGAGAGAGAGAGAGAGAGAGAGAGAGAGAGAGAGAGAGAATGCACAGTTGTGGGTATGCACACACCATAGTTTACCGTGGAGGTGAGAGGGCAGCCATTGGGAGTTGGTGTGTGTGTGTGTGTGTGTGTGTGTGTGTGTGAGAGAGAGAGAGAGAGAGAGAGAGAGAGAGAGAGAGAGAGAGAGAGAGAGAGAGTGAGTTGTGGGCATGCACACACCATAGTTTACCGTGGAGGTGAGAGGGCAGCCATTGCAAGTTGGTTCCTTTCTTCCATTGTGAGGGTCCTAGGAATTACACTCAAGTCATCAGGCTTGGTGGCAAGTGCCTTTTCCTACTGAGTCCCCTTGCCAGCACTTTTGTTGTAGTATTTAAAGCTCATTAGGTCTATTTTGGAGAAAAGAAAAATCAAATCAATATTTGCCCCTACTCCACTGCTACAGGAACTTAGAGACTACACCGGTTCACTGGTGTAGGCTGTGACTGCAAAAGTTTTACTGAGTCCCTGAGACTGAGCGTGTAGGAGAGATGGATGGTTTTTTGGAAGGACCAAGCACTGCAGTGGGATGTGCACTTCATATAGCATTGTGCGTGTGCAGAAAACGCTGTCTGCGTGGTGTTCAGCCACACATGGGGCATCTATGTTGTTTCCTTTCCTAAGACTTGAGGACTGCAGATGAAGAGGAGATGGAAAAATGCTAACAGCCATAGCATGGAGAGGACCAGAAAGAAAGCATCTTCCAGGCATGACCTGATGGCTGTCTGAACTCATGGTCTCACAGCAGCTGAAGGAGCACCCCACAAAACCAAGACCGTCAACATTCCAGAGTGGAGGAGAGAGGGGCTCGTGAGCTCCCACCCCTAACTGATGACTTTCGAGGAGAGGAAGAGTCAGCTTTCTTTCGGGGTGTGTCTCCTGACAGGTAGGTCAGCCATACTCCAGGGGATGCTCGGGTGATGAAGAATGACCTTAGAGGACTCTGTAGTGAATATGATCAACACACATTCTCTGTGTGTGTATGAAATTCCCAAATATTAGTAAAAATGTTACATTTGAAGGGTCTTCAGTGAACATTGAGGAAGTTAATCATCAGTCCATATCATACATTGAAAAATATCCTCTCTCACTTGTACGTTAGTTGGCTAAATGTGATAATCAGGGAAAGTAGGCGGCTTGTTTGCTGCTACCTCATCAGGCACCGCTCTATGCTCGTTATCAGAATTATTTAATTATTTAATCCTCACAGAATCCATGTAAGGTAAAAAAACTGAGGCTGAAAGTGATTTGGTAGCTCGTCCAATTCACCACAGCTGGGAAGAAGTGGAGTCAAGATCGGACTTAGAGTATCTTGGGGCACAGCTCGTTCCTTAACATTCTGGTCACACAAGCATGAGACCCTGACTGTGATCTGCAGCAGCCACATAAAACTACTGGGCTCCCCACACAGCACCAGGGAGGCAGACACGAGAGAATCCCGGAGGCTCACTGGCCAGACAGTGTGGCTCAGTTGGTGATCTCCAGTGGTTCTCAGCCTGTGGGTCATGACCCCTTCATAAGGGCCACCTAAGTCCACCAGAAAACAGATATTTATGTTATAATTCCTAATGGTAGCAAAGTGACAATTATGAAGTAGCAACTGTAATAAGGGTTGCAACATTAGGAAGTAGCAACTGTATTAAGGGTTGCAGCATTAGGAAGTTAGCAGCTGTATTAAAAGGTTGCAGCATTAGGAAGTTAGCAGCTGTATTAAGGGTTGCAGCATTAGGAAGTAGCAGCTGTATTGTAAGGGTTGCAGCATTAGGCAGGTTGCAGACTACTGCTCTAACTGCTTAGAATGTTTACTCTATCCTATGCCAAAATGAAGCATTTGAACAACCATTAGTTCATGGATTTATTGCTTCCATTTTGAACCATCTCTCGAGAACGTCAGAGGGACAGCTACCACTGAAGAGCCGCCATCTTTGCCCACCGGTTCTCATTTTGAAGAGAGTCAAGATGGAAGTTGAGTGGCCAAGTAGAAAAGGAGTTTAAACAGGCCACAAAATTTTGGCCCAGGAAATTTATAAATCTTAAACGAGTTATGTAAAGCAAAAGAAAGGAAATATTGTCTGAGCTGCCTGCACATATTGGACTGATTGAGAGGAAAAGGCAAAACTAATGTCCAAGTATTTAACAAACTTCTCTTTACTGCAGTAACCTTAGCAGGAAAGTGTGCAGTTCCTCTTTTTCTAGGTAGCAAAACTTTGCCAAGAAGCAGTTATTCTGTCAAAAGCCCTGGTCCTGACAGCTTCCTGACCACTAACAACCCCTGGATTTCACCTCCTGTTGGATGGAGTCTAGAAAGGAGCGGCCACACAGTTCTGTATTCTCCAGCGTGATGACAGGACTTCCAGACTGTAGCCATGAAGTTGTTGCCTTGGGTTATCTGTTAATTCCTTTGGCTAAACACGGAGCCTGGAAAATCACCAAATACAAAAGAGAAGGGTCTGGAAAAAGGCATAAAAATAAATAGTAAAGGGGAAGTTGGATAGACATGAGGCAAAATTCTCCAGAGCCCAGGACGCTGTTTCTGTGAGTAGCCAAGTCCGGCCTGTAAAATCCAGCAATCAATTGTAAGCATCTTGCAGGAAACAACAAACTAAAAATTCATCAATGCCATGTGTGTGTCACCACGCAACAGTCTTCAGTGAAGCCACTTTCTGGTTTATGGCTAAAACTCCTTCCAAGTTCAAGGTGGATTCAAAGGATGGAAGACCCCTCTTCCTACTTTCCTTGTGATGACAGCCCCGAGAGGCTGTGAAGTAAACCGATTTGGAAGCTGGAATTTTTATGACTCATGACTTCCCACCAGCTACCCCCAAGATAAAGCATGTTACTCTGTAGGGAGTCTACTCACGGAGACATAAACGCTCTCTGGCAGGGACAGCTTCTAGGCTTTCCCGAAGTTTCCAGAGATTGTGAGGAAGAGGCACCGGGAGAGAGGAGTGGAGCCATCCGAGGACAAGTTCAGCACTAAAGAAAAACAGGGATGACAATTGGGGAAGAAGTTTCAGGGTTGCCAGCGGCTCATTCAGCAGAAACTGGCTCCAGCACCCAGGGGTTATAAAGAAGGTGCGCTAGGAGGCCAGGCTATACTGTTGCTCTAGAGCCGCTCTTGGTGGAAATTGCCACATCAAGTTGGAGCTTACAGACTTTTCTATACAGCAGCTTTCTCTCTAGCTGACTGCGAAGCCCTGCTAGGGAGACTAATGGAGCAATCTGTGTATTATTCTATCATCCTGTGATCAGAGAATAAACACCTTTTATTTGGAGGCTGGTTTCTCGTTGTTTATTATGAAAAATATTCCTCCATTTTCTCTGGCCAGAGGTTCTTTGAGACAGTGCTATCAGTTCTAGCCAGTCAGACTCACCCATCCTGGGAATGGCTCCCAGGTAGCAAAAGTTTGAAACTGGCCATTAAAACTGTCCGTGACCTTGTCCACCTTGGCCATATATATTCTTCTGGATGGATATGTGGACCCTGGCACTAATGATGTCGTTGCTGGAGGAGCATTTCCTGTGCAAGTACCAGATACACGAACTTGCCAGTTCTGTGGTCGAGACTCCTTCCAGCTCCAGTGAGAGCTCAGAAAAGCCAAATGTCAGCCGAGAAGGACACAGGGACTCGGGATTGGCTGAAAAGATACCCATCATTCTAACAACAGCCAAAATAGAGTCAGTCCCTAGATTAACAAGGTCCCCCGCAGAACTCTTCAGAGGTTTTATGTCACCCGAAATCTGAGGGAAACACACACCGCCTCCCACAAGAAACAAGACTCGGGTCCTCATTTTCAAGGGTGGTTCCACTGCTCAGGAGAACGCAGCTAAAATTAGTTCACAGGTCAAGGGTGGAATATCAGAGCATGACCAGAGGAAGGTAACATGCCAGAGTTTGGGATCACCTCAGAATGACAGTTTGGCACCCAAGAAAATATTAGGGGTGACGACGAATACAGAAAGTGAGTCCCCTTGGTGTTATCTTAGTGTGTTTGGAATTGGTGTATGCGTTACTATTACTGTGTATTGATTTTCTAACCTGTCACTGCTGAAAGTGCCTATCAGATCTAACTAAGTATTTCTGATGGAGTTCTTAAAGCGTTTTTAAGTATAAAATCATATCATCTACAATTTGCAATTATTTCACATTCTCCTTTCCAATTTTTATCACCTTTATTTCTTCTAGTGCCTTATTGCTCTAGCTTAGACTTCCACATTCTATGCTGGATAATGGTATAGACAGTGGGAACCCTGGTTTCATTCCTGACTTTAAAGGAAACATTTTAATTCCTCCCCATTAGAATATTGTTGGCTCGGGTGTGTCATGTGTAACTGTTAGGCTATTGGTACATGCTCCTGTTCTTAGCTTTATGAGGACTCCTGTTTGGAAGGGATGTTGTGTAAGTGTGGTACAGGCACACATGTGTTCTGATGCGCACACAGAGAACAAAGGAGGCTGCTTGGTGTCCTGCTCTGTCTCCATTTAATTCCCTTGAGACAGAGTTGGAGTGATGTTGGTGACCAGTGAGTCCCAGGGACCCCAAGTGCCGGGGTTACAGGTACACCCTCCTATACTCACCTTCTTACACGGGTCCTAGGGATTCGAACTCAGGTATCTGGTGTCTGCACAGCAGAAGTTCTTACTCACTGAGTCGGGTCCCTAGTGCCCCACCCCCAAGTCTGTTTCTGGGCTGAGATTGGTCTATAGATTTTCTGTTTTATTGTGTCCCTGTTTGGTTTTGATCTCAGAGCAGTGGACATCATAGAATTGGTTTGCTGCCATTTCTTCCTTTCTATTTTTAAAATTTAAAACGATTCTTTCAGTATTTCATATATCTATGCAACCAAATATGATCATATCTACCCCATATCTCCCACCCAATGCTACTCTCAACATGCCTCCCCAACTTCATGCCTTTCTCTTTTTTTGTTGATAAGTCACTAAGTCCAGTTAGTGCTATCGCTACCCATATGTGCATGGGTGTGCAGCCATCCGCTGGCACCTGAGTCCCAGTCGGGCATGTGGGATAGTTGAGGGAGCTTTAGTTGTTAGTTCTATAAAGGTCTGGTAGAACTTGGATGTAAATCTGTCAAGTCTTCATATTTATTTTTTTTAAAAAATTACATATTATTTAGTCTCTCTCTGTCTCTCTCTCTCTCTTGGTGTGTGTGTGTGTGTGTGTGTGTGTGTGTGTGTGTGTGTACACGCATGCCACAGCATACTATGGCTGGAGGTCAGAGGAGAACTAATTGAGATTTTTCTTCTCCTTCCACCATGTGGATGCTGGTGATAGAACTCTGGTCATCGGACTTAGCAGCAGTACCTTTATCTGCTGAGCCATTTTGCCATTCCTTGGGGAACTTGTTTTTCAAAACTCTTTAATGCTGGGACTGGATAGAAGGGATCCGCAGTTAAGAGCACTTGTTGCTCTTGCAGAGGACGTGGGTTCAGTTTCCAGCCATAGGGCTGCCAACAAACATCTCTCACTCTAGTTCCAGAGGATCTGTGGAGCTCTTTGACCTCTGTGAGCAGTGCATGCATGTAGTGCATAGGCAAGACACGCAGGTAACCCTCCCCCCACACATATGAAATAAAACAAAGACATTTAGTGAAGAAAACTATTTATTTATTTGCTATCTATATATCTATCTTCATCATCATCATCTATTTGAGGGGATGGGGCATGTGTATGCCCAGACATGCATGTGGAAATCAGAGGACAATTTGCAGAAGTTGGCTTTCTCTGTCCCTGTGTGGATTCTGGGGATTCTGACAGCAAACATTTTATCTGATGAGCCAGCTTGCTGGTTTCCATAAGATACTTCTTTTTATTTTTATTATTTATTCTTCTCTTCATACAATACATCTTGAACGCAGCCTCCCCTCCCTCTCCCCCAGATCTGCTGCATCTCCGTTTCCCTTGAGAAAAGAACAAACTCCCTAGGGACAGCAACAGAACATATCATAGCAACTTGCAATAGGACTAGGCATAAACCCTCATCTCAAGTCTGAATGAGGCAGGCCAGTTTTTTGTTATTTTATAGCTATAGATCATGATACATTGAATATAATGATTATCTTAGTGTTTCTATTGGCTCAATGACCCCATGACAGAAAACAAGCTGGGGAGGAAGGGCTTATTTGGTTTACACTTCCACATCACAGTTCATCACTGAAGAAAGTCAGGACAGGAGTTCAAGCAGGGCAGGATCCTGGAGGCAGGAGCTGATGCAGAGGCCACAGAGGGGTGCTGCTTACTGACTTGCTTCCCCTCGCTTGCTCAGCCTCCTTTCTTATTGAACCCAGGACCACCAGCCCAGGGATGACACCACATACAGTGGGCTGGGACCTCCCCTGTCAATCACTATTAAGGAAATGCCTTACAGACTCGCTTGCAGCCTGTCCTTCTGGAGGCATTTTCTCTACCGATGTCCCTTCCTCTCAGATGACTTCAGCCTGTGTCAAGGTGACATTAAACTATCCCGTACAGTGATACATAAATATATCCTCAAATTTTCTAAATAGATCCTTGTATAGATTCTCTGCAGTACAAATGGCTCCTTTTAAACAACACAGCAAAACTGGGGAGTTAAAGACCGCTTAATAGATAACAGTGTAGGGAATGCTACCTGACCAACACAATTACAGCAATTTGTACCATTTTTTTTCTAGATGTTTGTAACTTTGATAGCCAGAGAAGAATACTTAACAATAATTAGTCGATTACCTTCTATTTGTGCTAAAATTGAGTTGTTCAAAATTTGATTTTAAACAAAAGTTTATTGTCTAATTTTTTTTCTTTTGGTTTTTTGAGACAGGGTTTCTCTGTGTGTAGCACTGGCTGTCCTGAAACTCATTCTGTAGACCTGGCTGGCCTCAAACTCACAGAGATCCACCTGCTTCTGCCTCCGTGGGTGCTGGGATTAAAATTGTGTGCCACCACCACCTGGTTATACATTATTTTAAAATCAAACAATGTCTTCAGTGTGTATTAAGAACATTTAAACTTTGTAACCTATAAGCTTTCTCTCCATTTGTTTATGGTTCTTGTTGCTTTTGCTTACTATTGCTCTTGCTCCTGTTTTAACTAGTTAAAGCTTCACTTCTAGTGTGCATGTGCATATGTGAGTGTGTGCATGGGTGAGTGTGTGCATGGGTGCATGAGGGGCGTGGACGGAAATTGGTGTTGTGGGCGACTTTCTCACTTTCTTCTCCCTCTTATTCTTATTCTATTATTTACATTTACTATTTATAGGTGTGCTCTATGGTATTTTAATATCAACACTCAAAGCTACGGCCCCCATTGTAGAATTGTCTTTGATGTTTCCTCAGAGTTCTAAGTTGCCCTTTCATTTCTGTTTGACTCTAAGGCTTTGAATTCTCAGGTCCTTCAGTGGCATGTTCAGTATTTAAGAGCACATTCTGAAATCTCTACACCCCTGTTCAGTGTGTGTAATTTCAGTTTATGTAAATTCCACTCTGACCAGGTTTTGGAAAGACATTATTTTTGGATTTTAAAGCTTGCTTTCTGTATTTATTATCAACTTAGCAGAGTTCAGAGCTGAAAAGTGTCTTCTATAGCTCTGCGATGGGGTAGTCTCCAGATACCTATAAAGTCCTGTTATCTAGAGTGCAGTTTTTAACTCAGAAGTTTCTTGGTCAATTTTTTTTTCTGTCTTTGTCTAAATGACCTATCTTTTCATGACAAATGAGTACTGGCAACACCTAATCTTACCCAGTTTGAACTTATCTGACCAACAGTGTTTATTTCAGGAAATTTGATGCAAGTGGGTTTAAAATTGTTACATATTCTTAATGGATCATTCTCCTTAGGAACAATTACCTTATTTATCTCTTCTTCCCAATTAAAAATTATTTCTATCTCTTTAATTGTGCGTATATGTGTGCCTGTGTATTGGTAGGTGAATTTGAGTGCAATGATGGAGGAAGCCAGCAGAGACCCACTGGCGCTGGAGTCACAGGCAGTTGTGAGCAGCCCGATATGGATTCTAGGAACTCAACTCAGGTCATCTGGAAGAGCAGCAAGTGCTATTTATGAGTTGTTTCTCCAGCCTCTCTTCTGCCTGATTCAGCTGATTTTTGCCTAACATTATTAGGTATGCCATTTGCATCCTGGTATTTTCAGCCTGTGGGTATCTGTACCAATGAGGGCATTTATTGTGGACAGGAAATAATGGGATCCTATTTTTCAATCCAGTCATCTAGTATTATTTAATAAGAGACTTTAGATCATGATTATTTTGACAGGTATTTACTAATTCCCATCATTTTACTGCTTATTTACCTGATTGGCTCTAGGTTTTATTTTATGTGCATTTCTTTGGACCCCTCTTTGCTTTAGGGACTTGCTGATTTGTTGAGTTGGCCATGATTGGTTCTTTCTTAGTTCCTTCTAGTTCCTCTGCTCTTCACTCTGGCTTCTTCCTCTGTGCATAGATTCCCATCAGTATCTTCTGCAGTGTTGCGTGATAACTATGGATTGCATCTGTGCTCATCTGGAATGCTTTTATTTATCCATCAATTTTAGAAGATCACGTTAGTGGATAAAGTTTCCTGGTTGGCATTTATTTACTTTCAGGGCTTAGAATGCATTAGACCCTCTCCTGTCTAAGAGAGGTTTCTCAGGTCGAGCTTAGAAGTCGAGCTGTTATCACGGAGTTGCCTTTCTATGAGAATGAGGTTTCTTCTTCTTGTTGTTTTCCTCTTGCATCTTTTAATATTGTTTCTTTATTTCATGGCCTCAGCACTATAATGTGCTGTGGAGAGATTCTTGTCGTGTATGTTTGTGTGTTAGCAGTCCTGACTGCTTTTTCCTATGCTTGGATAGGAGATTTCCAGAGTAGAGAGCATTTCTTTTTAATTGCATTGAACAGATTTCTCTACGTCCTCAGATTCCTTTTCATTACAAGAGCCTTCTACCCCACAGTTTCTTGTTTGTTTATTTTTCTCTCAGTCACATCACAGAGTTCTTAGAAGCTGTGGTTACTGATTTTCTTTTTCCTTTATTAATGTCCAAACGTAGTAGTTCTTCGGATTCCTATGCCTGATACTCTTTCTTATTCCTATGCCTGATACACGTTCTTATGTTTGGTCTAGTCTGATGGTGAGGATTTCCATTATTTTTGTTTGTATGTTTGTTTGAGTGGAGTATTTTATTTCCAACATTTTTGTCTTTTTTGGCCCCAAATCTCACTTTATTTTTTGCTGAATTTGGCATCGGGGTTGTAGATTGCCTCTTGTATGTTGCCGACTTTCTCAGGGACATCTTGAATTTATTTCCTTATTTCTTTCACTTACCCATATCCTTTTTGAAATCTTCAATCATTTTTATTAATTAAATTTGTTCTTTGATAATCTCACTCATGTGTATAATGAGTTATGATTGCTCTCACCCCACACTCTCTTGCCCGCCCTTCTCTTAACTGCTTTCTACTGGTCTCGTTCTCACACTCATTTCTTCTTATTTGATTTGTGTGTCTGTGGATTCTCCTGGGCTGTCTGCACAGCCCTGGGATTGGAACTATACACTGGAGCTTGATGCGCTCGTCACTAGATCCACAATTGGAGACAATGGCTTCCCCTCCCCCAGATCCTATTAGCAACCACAGTTCATCAGGAAGGGGAAGGTTCCCATGATTGACTCTCTTGTCTCCATGAAGCCATCGGTCATTCTGGGAAGTAGACTTTCTTACCGGCTGGTGGTGGCACACGCCTTTAGTCCCAGTGCTTGGGAGGCAGGGGCAGGCAGACTTCTGTGAGTTTGAGGCTAGCCTGGTCTACAGAGCTAGTTCCAGAACAGGCTCCAAAGTTACACAGAAAAAGTCTGTCTCAAAAAACCAACCAACCAACCAAACAAACAAACAAATAAACAAACAAAAAAAAAACAAAGTAGACTTTTTCAATCAGCTTTTTGAAAATCTCTAAGTCTTTGGATTTGGTCAATGAGGAGTTCTGATCTCTGGGAGACTTTGTGCTGCTTTGTATTTTCATGTTTCTGTATTTATTACAGTTTGTGCATGTGCTGATTGATGTCTGTCCTGGCTTTTTGGGTGATCTTCTTAGAATGGCTCTTACTCCTAAGTGTTCAATCTTTGTACCATTCAGAGAGGAGAACGGAAACTAAGAGCAATAGTATTTGTATAAACTGATCACATGACCTCTCTGCTATGGTTAAGGGAGAGTTTTTAGTGTAGGAGAGAGAGAGAGAGAAACCCTAGGTCATTTCTGAAATCAAAATACACTTGAAACAGTTGCAACCAGGGAAGTGTGTTCAACTGTTAGACAGAAAGCTCAGTGGAGCTGAAGCAAGAGCATGGAAAACCACACAGAAAATGATTGTGAAGGGCACTGACCACACAGGGTCTCACTACGCAGTGCTGGCTGCCTTGGAGTTGACCTACCCTCTCAAGTCTCAGTCCCCTAAATGGGGGGATTACAGATGTGCACCACCACAGTCAGCAAAAGAATAGTTGATCCTTGGGAGAACAAAAGGTCTGAGTGCAAGAAAGGGTTAACGAGGAGAGGGTGCTCCCAAGGAACAGGCCCCAAAAAACAGGTAGAAGTGAAAACCAAATGTCAAGTGGGTTGCTGAGATGTGTATGAGGTTTTCCTCCTCTGTCTCCTGACCTCTTAGGTGGGCTTTCCAGAGCTCCACTTAAAGCTGACACAGGTTCATCCCCCACCCCACCCAAGGTTACAGACGCTTAGTCAGCTGGTGGCAAAGCGACCCTGCCCTGGCTGGCCGTGTGCAGGTGCACTAAGACCACCACAGTTGCAGCTTTTGAGAGTCAGCACCCAGTCAGTGATGGGCTATGCAGTGACTCAGCTGCCTTCAAGGGGTGCCTGCTCCTGTAACCATTCACCCGTGCTCTTGGAACTGATCTTGGTAAACTCATTGGATTATCAAGTTGGTCTATGGCGTGTCTTGGTTGGAATGGGCTTTTGAAACCTCAGGGCTTACTCCCAGTGACGCACTTAGTCCAACAAGACCACACGTCTTAATCCTTCCCCAAAGAATTCCAACAACTAGGAGCTACGAGCATTGAACATCTCTGTGACACACTGTACACACGCCAAGGCAGAAGGAGAGCAGCTGGCAGCCCTGGCCAGTTCTAGAGAAAGCCTGTGTGGAGGAGGCTCAGGCTGCAGGGGTCCAGAAAGTGACCTCACTTTCCTCACAATGGTCCAGATGTAACCTGGCATCAGGGTCGCCAGGTAACCAGAGACTGGTAGAAGCCTCACAGTTGAGGCTGAGTCACTGTCCTGAGACACTCACGGAGTGAGGATGCCTTCCTGCTCTAGGAAATCTCATGGTTTAGGCCGCAGAAAAGATGTTCACCTTGGCCACCTTTGGGGACGTTTGCTGTGTCTTCTCACACACGTCTGGTCATCTTCGACCAGGAAAAGCCCGGTAAGACAGGCCAGCCTGGAGCAGGAGTCCTTCCTGGTCCCCCTAATCCACTGCAATCCCTGCCTGGGGGTGTGATCCTGTGAGAACACTGGGGAACATTCTTTACGCCCACTTTTCTCCTCAGTGTGTGGTGATGGGTTGTTGCTGCCTCTCAGAGTTTCCACATTTAGAGCTCCTTCCTTTCTTGGTCCTTCCTCAGGGTCAAGAGGACCTGGACCGCCTATTTAAACCGCTGAAATTTAACTACAGACATCCCGACTTTATAAAGAAAGTCGTGTCCTACATCCCAAAAGCTCTGAAAAAGGGGAAGTACGAGTTTGTCAGTGCTTTCCTTGCTGTATATCCGGTATTCGCCTCCACCCGGGAGGTGCTGGAATTATTAACTGACGTGATTCAGTGAGTAACTACACCTGAGTTCTGACCCCCTCACCACCTGAGATTCAACAAGGCCTCTGTGTCTGTCTCCAGAGTCCTGGGAGTAAAGGAGTGTGCTACCATTCCTTGGCCTCTAGTGGCTTAGCACTGCAGTCTGATCTTCAAGGAAGCTTTGTTTGTTAAAACACAAAATATCACTACAAAATCTAGTGGCAAGAAAAAGTATACAAGTGTGAATGGGCAGTCCTAACAGTGGTGCCCCTAACAGTGAGGAACATGATTTCTGAGCTCTGACACACTAGGGGTCACAGACATAGTTTCCCCTTCTCCCTGGGCTACTATTGTCCTAGCAGACAGCAGGGCCATGCAGAGAAGGGTGACGTCATCTTAACTGTAATGGTGCTCATCGTTTTCACCAACCCTGAACCCAGAGCTGTGCGTACACACTCAGCGCACCTTGGGACAATGTCGCACCCCACCCAACATGTTTAAACATCATTTTTATAAAGAATTGCAAGGCTTTCCCACAATTCTCGAGGCATCAAGAAATGACAAGGTGGAGCCCATGGATATTTTACACGTTCGTCTGTGGGCAATGGATTGGATGCAGTCTCACTGTTCACTGTGCACGACAAACCCTCCACAGGACACCACTAGAGATCAGCATCACAAATGGCTCACTGTGGGCCTCATGCTGGGCATGTGAGAGCCTTCGACCACTTAGAGGGCACTGAGTGGAGGCAGGGCCCTTTCAGTGTGTAGAGCAGCTCATCTGGGCTCTCAGGAGACAGACACACATGAACACGTCTGCACACACACACACACGCACAGGCACACACACACACATCCATGCGTACACACACTCCACATCACTGGCCACCTAGGCATGTGACTTGGTGAAAGCTTATATACATCAGGCTAGTCCAGGTCTCATCAAGAAGAAGTGAGCTGTTGATATCATCTAGTCACAGAGCTGGCATGGCCAGGGTCTCTCACGACTTAGTTACCTAAGGATGCATTAGCCATGCTTGTTTTCCAAGGCTCTGGGTACGAAGCCAGCTGACCACCTGAGCCGTTATCTCTTGTGTCTGAGCAACCATAGAATCCCACAGAGCACTTCAGAAGGTGAGCTTGCCCTTTGGCGTTTGTTAGAGAATATCTTTGTACTATTTGTATTTGTGCACGAGTATGTTCTGTAGAAACGATGGCTCATCAGAAGGTAGATGGTTGAAACTTTGAAGCCTTCTAAACACAACACACCTCTTGGGGCAATCTCACACATGTTAAAATTGTTACAGACATTCTCCCCACCCATTTTCCCATCCCCACAATTCCCCTCTCTCTCTCTCTGTCTCCTTCTCTGTGTCTCTCTGTATATATACATCTGTGCGCGTGTGTGTATGGAAAGGCGTTTTGAAATTAAAGTAAGCCTCTGTTGGCACGTGGCAAACCATTCATACACTCAGACCTACTTCAAGCTTCATTCTGCAGGACAAGCGTTTATCCCCCCCGCCAGCACAGCAGGGGCTCAGAACAAGGCTCCAAAGGTCCCCACTGGGCAGGTTGCTTCTCGTTGGGCTCTTCAGAGTTGTGTTTGGAGTTGCTCGCCTTTCCGCCTCTTTGGAAGCCACGAGGCAGTTTACTGGCGCAGAACTGCTTTCATGCGTCACTCGGCTTTCTCTTTTCATGGCCTTTCCTGGCTGGTTCTTTGGTGGCGTGGCTGTTGGCGTGTGCTGCGAGGCTCCGGTAACTGGGCAAGCCATTAAGGAGAGCCAGACAAATCTCCATCACTACGGCCAGGGTTCCCTGGCTCCTCTACACATGACTGCCCAAACAATGAGCATCATGGAAGAAAAACAGCCAGCCACTTCTTTCTTTAAAACAAACTTAGAGCGTTACTTAAGCAGCTGCTATTTTATTGCCAAAGGCAAGATGTTTCGAAAACCAATGCCAGAGACTCTGTGTGTGTGTGTGTGTGTGTGTGTGTGTGTGTGGTCAAACAGGGTATCCTTCCTCAGAAGCTGTCCATCTTGCTTCATGTTACAAATTTTATTTTTTAAAATCACGTTTTATTTATTTATCTTTATGTTTTATTTGTTTGTTTGTCGTGTACGCATCACACGGGTTCATGTGTCACAGTGTGCCTGTGGAAATCAGAGGACAATGTTCCGGAGGTGGTTCCCTCTTCCCACCCTCTATATAGGTTCCAGGAATCAAACTCAGGTCTTCAGGCTTGACAGCAAGTATTGTTACCCAATGAGCCATCTTACACACAAGTCTTGCTTCAAGTCAAATTCTCAGTTGATCTGGAACTTGCTAGGCTAGGTTGTCTGGCTCGTGAGCCCCAAGAGTCTTTCTCATCTCCCTGGAGCTGGGGATACAAGCAGTCACCACTATTCCCAGCTTTTTACACAAATTCTGGGCCCCAAATCCAGACCCCCATGTCTGCACGGCAAGCACGTCACTGAGTGTGCCATCCCCAAGCCTCCGTAGGGGTTAGTTTGGGAAGGATGTCTACCTGCTAATCTCCCTGTACACAGCATCTGCTAACTCTTGTCCTCCCTACCCTGCTGCTATACAGTCAGGCCCCAAAGTGAGACACTGCCAATGGTAGGAGCTTCTAGAAACCTCCACTTGAGTTCAGGGCCTTGTTTTTATGGAGGGGTGGGGAGCTGAGACAGACATATCTTCAGACATCTTGGAAACAAATGACCGATCAAACTGGAGTTTTAATCAGAGCCTGGGATGGAGTTTTTGCATCCTGGAAATGAAAGAAGTTAAGGGAAAGTGAAAAAAAATCTAAATATAATTTATGGACACAAAAAAGAAGAGCTGAATTCGCAGGACTAGGCAAGGGCCCAAAGGTAAATGAAACATGAATTTAGTAGGCACAGGATCAGATGAAATGTACTCCCAAAGCTTTTTAAACTTCTGGATTTCGTTGCTCTTGAGACGCAATTGAAGAAATGGAAAAGGCATGTCTGGAAGCTTTCTTGAAGCCAGGGGAGCAGGAACTCCTGAGTCTGGCCCATTAAACTCACCTCCAAGATGGAAATGTAAGAAAAAAGAAGGAGAAGCATGTTCGCACATCACCCCGAGGGGCCAGACAGCATCGCTGCTTCACCCTTCCTCTTCGGAGACACCATGTGGGATCAATCTTGGGGAGGATGCTATGCCCTTGGTGGTGGTGAGATTTCCCCTTAAGAGCTTTCAGGTTTCACGTGGAATTGAGGTGGAGTGTGAAGGTGGAGTAGGGGAGGGAGAGAAATGTATCACTGGGGATGAAAGAGGGTGATGGATATCAAACAGACCACAAAAAGACACGGAGTTTGGATTGCTTAGAGATGTTTCGAAAGTTTCAAAACAAGCAAGTGAGCGCAGTCTCACCAAATGTGTTGCCCCTAATTTAAGGCAGTAAAGATGCCATTTCCTTTGTATTGTGCTTTCTGAAGGCTGGGCTAATGGGGGCTGGTGGATGCTTTTGCAAATAATGCTGTATTTAATTTTTCGACTTGCTGGGGCTTGACGCTTAGACGGGACATTTAGGAAGACGTCGGTGTCTCTGCTTTTCTGATCTGTGAGGACAATCACGAGGCAAAGGGAGACTGCACTGGAGGGCCAAGGATGTGGCTTCTTGTCAGAGACGACACGTGTGAACCTTGACAGATGAGACCTCTGGATGTGCCCCCAAATCTGCTCAAGTACACAGTACTTTCTCCTCACTCTGATGAGCACCTGACGAAAGCAACTTACAGAAAGAAGGGCTTGCTTTGCTCATAGTGTGAGGGTCCAGTCCGCCATTATGAGGATGTCTTGGTCGTTAGAGACTGAGGCCGTTGGCCGCATGTGACCAGTCAGGAAGCACAGAGAGAGGGAACTGGTGCTCACGTGTGACTAGTTGGTCACGTGTGACCAGTCAGGAAGCACAGAGAGAGGGAACTGGTGCTCAGCTCACTTTCTCCTTTCTGTTTAGCCCAGGACCCCAGTTCACAGAAGATTTAGGGTAAATCTTCCCATGCCAATCAATCTGAGGTTTGTTTCCATGGTGATTATAAGTCGCATCAAGTCGTCAAAATTAACCATCAAAGCACTGGATCAGCGGATCCTTGAGTTTTGGAAACTCAGATTGAACAACTGGAGTTTCAGAGAATCTCATTGCTCCCCAGTGATAAACAAAACCAAAAATTCTTACTTAGTCATTTCTTCTAGTAACTTCCACAAATTCTCTTTAAAAGGATCTATCATCTATCTATCTATCTATCTATCTATCTATCTATCTATCTACCTATCTATCTATCTACCTATCTACCTATCTACCTATCTATCTAGTGTTCCTTGGTTGGAGGCTGTGACACGCATTACTTCCACACAAGTCCTCTCTTCATCCCTGCCTCTTCATGGTGCCCTCTCATCTTCCGTCCCCTCTCTTCTGCATGTGATGGCCGGTAAGACACAACTGGAACCCTTATGAGCAATGAAAGCACAAGAGGAAAAAGGAAGGAAGGAAAACAGAAGACGAGCAAGAGGGACGCAGTCTGAGGAAAGGATGGAAAGTGGAATTAGAACCACCAGGAGTCTTCGGGGTTGTGGAGAAGGGTGGATTCTACAATCATGGCTTAATCAGAGCTCCAGGGGCTCAAACTACAAAAGGAAGGGGGGTGCTTCAGCTGGCTTAGCTGCAAATACATCTGTTTCTTCTTGAGCTCTGTGGAGATTTGTGTTACGCAAACACAAGAGTAGTTCCATCTGAAAGCTTCCTCTGCAAGAGTGGGATCTACGGATGGAAGCAGGCAACGCCAGGAGCGGCGGCACCATGGGAAATCCCAGAGGTCTACGTGCAGGCGTCCCACTGAAGACTTCGAGACTGGACTTCTAAGAAATATGAAAGTTCAGAATTATTGTATTTAGACCTGTGGCTAAATCTCAGTGCCCCTCAGCTCCACTCATATTCCTCTTTCAAACAACACTCACACCAAGACGGACGCGAACACAACTTCTCAGTGCTGCGCCGATCCAGGTGCCCCCTGCTGGCGACCGTATCCAGCAGCTCCTGCTCAGTCCCCACAGGGACTCCACAGCCCCTGTTCGTTAATCATGGACTTAGCAACCGAAGAGAAGCCAAACCAGATGACCTGCACAGGGAGGCCACCTGAGAGCCTCGAGATCCCGTGAGCCCACAGTCCTGCACGGAATAGCATTCGCCGAAAGTTGACCAGGTTGAAGCTTAGTGTAGTTCACAGTTGCCCAGTGTGTGCGAGGGCTGAAGCTTGATCCCTAACACTGCACACACAGGAAGAAAAAGTGGAGCACTTTGGGACAAAGCTAAGCCTTGTTGAATGTCAGGCGGATGCCAGCCTTGGCCTGGGGGTTCTGAGGAGCAAGGAGACTTCTAGGAGCTGGATATACCCTTTCTTGATTTTAGTGTTGGCGTCCTCAGCATATGGAGATTATAAAAATTCACCAAGTGGTACAATTGTGACTTTCTGCTTGTGAGTGTATGTATTAGTTCAGTTTTTTTTTTTTAAAGTGCCTGCCTTAAGGTCTGACTACATTATTTAGGACAGCGTCTGTCTCGCGATAATTGTCTCATCATGACTTCTGATAGGCTCTTCCCAAAGGCTGACCGTCCATCCGTAGACAGTCACAATATGGCTGCATCTTCAGTGGGAGAATAGGAGAAGGAGAGCTTTGTGCACACTCTTCTGTAAGGGTCCGATTCCTGTTCATGAGGACTCTGTTTTCATGACCTTGTCACTTCATGTCCTACCCCAGCACACTGAAGGTTGGCGGACTTTGGAAAGACAGCCAATCCATTGAGGGAGGTATCATGAAATGAACTGATTCCCCACGGGACCCTAGCTCCAACCATCCATCTGTCCTTGTCCCGGGGACGTTCTGGCTTCTGGGTAAGCCGCTGTTGAAGACATGTAGTTTACAGATGTCAGCGGGCGACAATATGCTGGTGTGTTGCTGTGCTTCCTTTCCCTGGCAAGGACACTCAGTGGGCAGGTACTCGGCCTTTCGGCTCTGCGAAGCGCAGGATCAAAACCCAAGCCTTGGAGAAGCCCTTGCTAATGACAAACACATGTCACCTGGGCTGGCAGTGCAAACCCTGGGACCAAGTGCAAAGGTCTAGCTGCTCTGAGAAGGTGAACAGAACTTCTCAACTGGTTCTCTCACTCCCCGAGATCATGTGCCATCATATTTCCAGGATTCTACTGTCACTATACATCAAGTCCTTCTGTCTAAAGTGCACTTAAACTGTTTTCCCAAACAAAAAGAAGCTTAAGGAAAAAGAAATGGCGGTGACAGAACTTTTTGGAGGACCCTCTAAGAGTAAGTGCTGACTCCGTGTTGTATAAACCACGGCTTCGCTGGGGTGAAAGTTTTTCTTGTAGATATGGAAGAGAGAGAGAAAACAGCCAGAGGCATCTGGAAGAGTCCAGAGCAGAGAGAGAAGCAGGAGACTGAACAGGGCCAGCCCATTGAACCTGGCCATGAGAGGAACAGAACAGAGCAGAGTCAGGGAGGAGAGGACGGGAGAGCAGAAGAGGTGGAGAGGAAGGATGGGGACACACACACACACACACACACACACACAGAGAGAGAGAGAGAGAGAGAGAGAGAGAGAGAGAGAGAGAGAGAGAGAGAGAGTAGCCAAAATAGCAGGGTTATAAGAAGAATTGACCAACTGCAGGGTGGAGGGGTGGGGGAACTCATGAGCTGAAGGGAGTTTCGGGGAGGGGAGGCAGTAAGAAGGGGTAGGATGCTAGTAAGACTCTGAAGTGCGGAACAGGTACTCGGGATACTGAGGGTGCCGGGAGACCCGCCATGCTCTTTGTGAAAACCATTTGTCCCTCCTGCCAGTGAGAGCTTCACAAGTTGCTGAAGCATGCAGGCTTTTGTCCATTAGAATTTGGGAATATCCAGTTTTCTTTGGACCTGACAAATGTCACCTCTTCCTGGGCACGGTGCCGCAGCAAAGCCACCCTTTCACACAGTCACAGTGCTCTACCGGATCCAGGAAGTTTACAGGGACACTCATCATGATTGATGGGGGGGGCGGGCAATGATGGCTATGACACTCAGGTCCCCTTGTGTTATGCTAGCTGTCCCAGCAAAGCCCTTTCTCTCATGGGTGACATTGCACATTCAAGCTACAACAGGAGGTGAATGGATCCCGGGCACTCGGGTCTCATCAATGGGATAGTCTCCTCGCTATGGCTTCATCGGCTGGTGGCAGTACCGGGTGACCCCAGAGGATGAGATGCCCTGGACAGCCAGCCGTTCCTTGTTTCCTCTCTGTTTACTTGTAGCTCTCCACTTGATGGCGGCCACCAGCTGACGGACTCTACTCTGTCAAGTTCTCTTCACCCCCACGCTCTGCCTCACGCCAGAGCCATTGGCCCCAGAGAGCCACACGCTGAAATCTCTGGAGCCAAGACAAAGATCTTTCGTCCTCTTAAGTTGTTCCAGGCACCGGCTATCGCAGTAACAAACAAAAGCTGTTTTCTCGTGAATGAATTTTGAGCAATGAGCTTTGTTAAGTAACGACAGAAGCCGGGCACATCTCTTTCCTTGCATGCTTGCAGATGCCCCCGGATTCTAATCTGTGATATGACTCATCAGAGGTCGCTGAATGATTGTGTGACCTGGCTTCACCCCGCCATCCGTAGAACTTTGCAATCACAGTTCCGTGGGAGGAAGATAATTCAAATCTTTGTAAATGTCACATTCATCATCACAGTCAGTTTATGAGTTTATAAAGCTGCTCCGTGCAGCCCGTGGCTTCCTCCTTGTGCATGTGAGGTGGGCTCTGATGTATTGCCGTCATTCTTCACGCGCTTCCGTCAATGATAGCGAGAGTTGATCTCAGCCATCAGCTTAGCTGGGCTGAGCAAGAACTGGGAACCTGGTAAGACACGTGTGTGTTTGCAAAGGCATTTCCAGCACGGGTTAGCATGTGGATTAGCCGACAGAGGGGAAGCTCTGCTATCAGTGTGGGTGGTGCCATCCAGGGACTGGCGGGGTCAGTGACGCTAAAAGCAGGGGCTCCCATACAAGCTGGCTTCCTCTTGAGGTATCACTGTGTTACTGCCCCTGAGGCCGGAGACACCATCCAGCTTATTCAGTCTTTGAACCTGGACTCTAGGGGTGACTCTCCATGGCATTTGGGACCATCGGCCTTGACTGGAGTTCCATTTTTGAACTTTCCTATGCTGAGGCTTCCAGATTCTTGGACTGAACAGCTACTGACTTCCCTGGTTTTCTGGCTACAGATGGCGCACCCCCCCGCCCCCAGCTCCTGATTATGTACGCCAATCTATTTAGTCCCTTCTTAGACTTACACGTATGGTGTATAGGCCTCATTCCTCTAGACTAGCGGCTCTCAACCTTGAATCACAACCCTTCCATAGGGGTCAGCTAAGACCATTGGAAAACAGATATTTGCATTATTCATAACAGTAGCAAAATTACTGTTATGAATTAGCAACAAAAATGATTCTATGGTTGGGGGTCACACAGCATAAGGAGCTGCACTAAAGGGTCACAGCGTTAGGAAGGTTGAGAACCACTGCCCCAGGCAATGCTAATACAACTGTCCTCTAGTTTGGTGAATAGATCCACTCCAGGATGGATACGGTGTCCTTTCTCTACATCCCCATCACTCTTACGTTTCCCCATTTCTCCAAGAGTCACAGGTCTACACCCACCCACATCTCCATCACTGTTTCTGCACCTTGCATTATATGTGGAAAATATCAAGTTTCTAGACGACCTCTGCCTCTAATATGAGAGGATTCATAATTGTAACTCTGTCCTCATAGCTTGTTGTGTTTTGTTTAGGCACCTCCTTCATCTGCTTGTTTATTTGTTTTTGAGACCAAAGCTGGAACTGTAGCTCAGATTGGCCTGAAACTCATGAGGCCTCAAACTTGTGGTAATCCTCCTGCCCCAGCGTCCTAGTGCTTTGATGGCAGCTAAAAACAACAAAGAACAAAACAACAAACAAAACACCACTTTGTTTTTGTGATAGGAGACTGAACACCAGACTCAATCTACTTAATAACTGAAAACAGACATGCTTCAAGTCAGTAAGGAGAAATAACTGATTCCCTTTTATACTGTTTCCAGAAACATAGTTATCATATAGGTTTTATTTCATTCTGGTTGAGGACAATAAAAGACATAGGTAACAATTCCGTGATAGTTGCAGAAAATTCGGGCTTTGATTTGTAATTTTCAATCAGGGGTGAACACTGAGAATTCAACGTGTCAGCCTTCATTCTACCTAAAGGACGCTTGCCACATTTAGATCCTGTCTGCTTTGCTGCTGGGAGAGGGTGGCGTGAGGAAAGAGTGGGCTCTGTGCTCACTAACAACTCCAGGCAGGGCTGGAGAACTCTGCGGAGGCAGCTTCCTGTATAGAGCATCACTGCCTTCTTTTCCTGCCGTCCCTCACATCTGCTCCATGTCAGAAAGACCCTGCCTACCTGAAGGTGGTCCCCAGGAGTTGGGGCATTGACAACCTCCATCCTGCAGGAACAGTCAGGGAGTCCCACAAGAGTGACTTACTGGAACACACCTACACAGACCTAAGAACTTGCCAGAGGTCCCAGCTTCTAAATATTCCACTGCCTTCCCGGAAAGCCACCCTGAAGACCCAGCCTGTAACACAGGTGCCTTTTGGGTCAACATCCACGCATACTCCTTGAGAACTGTGTGGAGAAAGGCTTCCACTCACTCACAAGGAATATCTACTTTGATTTCAATGCAAATGAAAATTTAACTGAAATGGTCTCTAAATGTGTAGGGATTTTTTTAAAAATTACAGCAGCTAATTATATCCCAATACTTCTTTTTGATCCAACAGGTGGATGGGTAAACTGAAGGACATTTGTTTTGTGGGATTTTTAATCCTGTTTCACCCGGTCCCTCACTCTCTTTCTCCCCCTTTACCCTTTATTTCTTTCTTCTTGTAATCACATTTGAATAATTTTGACATTTTGGCGGGAATGAGATAAGAAAATGGGGAGCCCTATTAAGTTTCCAGGGCCAAACAAGGCCTGTATTAGAACATCAAGGAACGGCATAAGTAGGATTTCAGTTAGTCCATTGCATATTTCTTAAGAGTTTGACTTCCAGGGAAACTGCGGTGAGGTACACGGTGGCCAGGGTAGACAATTTCTGGATCTCTATTCTGTGATCATAATATCTAAAGACTCAACTTCCATCTCTGCAAGAAGAAACTCTCACCACCTCCCTCTCCAAACCTGTAAATTTCATATAAAAACTTAACACTGTCTTGCCGGGCGATGGTGGCGCACGCCTTTAATCCCAGCACTCGGGAGGCAGAGGCAGGCGGATCTCTGTGAGTTCGAGACCAGCCTGGTCTACAGAGCTAGTTCCAGGACAGGCTCCAAAGCCACAGCGAAACCCTGTCTCGAAAAACCAAAAACAAAACAAAACAAAAAAAAAAAACAAAAAACTTAATACTGTCTCTTTCAAAGAACCATGCCAAGCCGGGGAGTGGTGGCGCACGCCTTTAATCCCAGCACTCAGGAGGCAGAGGCAGGCGGATCTCTGTGAGTTTGAGGCCAACCTGGTCTACAAGAGCTAGTTCCAGGACAGGCTCCAAAGCTACAGAGAAACCCTGTCTCGAAAAAACAAAACAAAACAAAAAAAAACAAAACAAAAAAAAGAACCATGCCATTAGGAAATCCTCTACTTTGAAGAAACTATGAGATGATCCTACTTGCTAAAAACTCAGATAAAGATCTAAGGAGGGAGGGGAAACTGCAATCGAGATGAAATATATGAGAGAAGAATTAAAATAAAATAAGCAATCAACCGTTTTTCCAAAAGCCAAGATCATAAATGATGGAAAAGTTTAAAAACTGCCATAGCTGGAAGAATCCAGTGTAGACAAAGGAGGATCTTTTATCTTTAGTAAAGATTTATTTTTAGTTTTAATTATGTAAAAAAAGATGACCTTAGTGGTAAACCGCAGAGGAATGTCGTGCATACGGTTTATGGGTAAACGTCCATGATCTTCATGGTTGGGGAAACTGATTTAGTATTGAGCTTACCAGCACAATCGTCGGGTGCTGTAACGGTTGCTCCTGCTACCTCTTCTCCACTCAACTTCTTTGGGAATTAAGTTTTATCTTTTCTGCAGAAGGCAGGTTTAATTACCTTCCCTTCTTTCTATTCAGGCCAGAATGAGGCATCTCATGCCTCGTGTTCCACAGTTATTTCTCCAGACATGTGTCCCACAAAATGCTCCCAAATGACCCGCCTTACCTCAACCGTTTGCTTCTTCATGTGTTTCTTTTCGGTCGCGAGCCTAGCCTTTCATGGCTGAGCCATCTCTCCAGCCCTGTGTCTTTAAAATAATTTGAGTTATGTATATATTTGTACATGTGTATGCAGGTGCGGAGGCTGAAGATGTGGGATTCCCCTGCAATTGGAGTTGCAGGGCTTGTGAGTGGCCTGGCGTGGGTGTTGGGAACGGAACATGTGTGGTTCTCTGCAAGAGCAGTGTGCTTTCTCCATGGCTGGGCCATAGCCTCAGCTCCTAGCTTACTGCTTTTCACTGCAGGAACTTCATCTACAGAGTTGGCATGTGGCGCAGGACTAGATAAACGGCAGCACCTCACTGTAGCAGCCTCTCCTGCTCGAATCAGACACTTGTATTGTTGGGAGACTGAGTTGCTCGAAGCTTTCCTTATGAAAGGGTGTACTCTTTGCAGGAAGAAGGGCAATGTTTTCTAGGAGACCGTCAGATATTTTGTGGAAATCATACTTTTGCGTACCCTGAAGAACATTTGCTTTGCTGTTGTCCATTGATCCATACACCCTGTGGCCCCCCACTACCCTTGACTCAGAACGTTCCTGGTTAACGATGGCAGAAATTCTGCCGCGAATTGAGTCCTAGAGGAACTTAGAAGTAAATGAGTCTCTTGGGAAATCTGTCTTCTGCCATCCCCAAGTGGGCTTCACGCATTGAGGACATCAGGCCCAGACAACAAAATGAATGTAAGCAGAGTTGCCCGGATTGGGCATCTAAGCACAGCCTACTGGGTCCAATGAGGGAGCTAATGAGCTGCTATACGCGATTCTGGCAAACTTAGCCTGCACTCTGCATTTTCTCTCAAGGTATCATTAAAATCAAATGATTGTCTCCTTTTGAGTATCCATTTGCACTGCAATTATCTCCGTCTTCTGTGGTGACTTTTTGTGATTAAATTAGGCAAGTCTTCTTCTGCCTGGGTAGATAATGTAATGACTTTTTAATCATTTGTTTTCTACGAGCCGAATTGTTTCCATGATCCCATTAGCGGTTCTTCTGTTCTGACTCCAGTGGGTTTATTGAACTACTGGGTGACGGCCATATGGGTGAGCTGCAGGCTGCTCTCTACCAACCCAACCGACCAAGAGTAAAGACCTTGTCGTTGCCCTGGAACCCAGAGAGAAACTAACAACTATTTGTCATAGAAAACATGAAGAATGCAATGTGGTTATGATAATTTTTAGGGAAATTGCACTTACTGTTTTATTCCCATATAAAAACAATATGAAGTTTAGAAATACAAAAAAGTACAAAAATACAATCAAATATACTGAAACTTAGCGGCTTACTTAAAAATTCTATACATGGTGGTCTTTCCTTATGGTTTTCCTGTATTTTTCTATTATGTATCTAGCAATCATCTGTCTCCTATCTATCTCTCACCTCTTTATTATCTATTTATCATCTCTTTCAATTTGTGGCCATATATTACATCTAATTTTTTTTTTTAAGCTGGAGATTTTCACCCGATTGGCACGATGCATGCGTACTAGGTATTCTCGGAAGTTACAACTCTTAGTGATTGCACAACTGTCCATGATGTTCACTTGTTCTCCAGACACTCGCTAAGAGTCTACTTCGGGCCAGTGCAGGGTTTTAACTGTTTTTCTCTGTTGTGTGAGCCTCTCAATCCCTTTAGAGTGCGTCCTAGCCTAGCTCTTCATTTCAGCCCCTGCTCCTGAGAGTGTAAGCTGGTGATGGCCTCTACGGCTTGTCCCCAGCCCTTCCTCTGGGGCTTCATCTCCTCCTCCCTCCCACTTGCTCTACTCATTGCAGCCACACTGGATCTTCTACTGTTTCTCTAATTGTCACCCCAGCTTGTGTCACCCCGGCTTGTGCCCCTGGGCTTTGGAACAAGCTCTTTCCCATCACCACTCCAAAAACCAAACAGCCCACTTCTCAGATAGTTTATCTCCTTCCACGAAGCGATTTCTTCCATGTCTTACTCTGCATGTCTCATATAACCATCATTTATTTGAGGTGGAAGACGTTTTGAAACTACTTGATCACTAATATACCCAGATATTAAAATCTTTATACGAATAAGCAGTCATTAGTGATTCGATTAAAACCACATTGTATGCCTTCCCCACCCCATTGTTCGATGCCTTTGTGTGGTTTTTATGGGTTTTCAAATAGAGCAGGGTGTAATTTTGCCTCTTTGGAAAATGAAACAGACTGTCTGGCCTCCTCCACACTGTATTTAGTGCTGTTTCTAAGATGGATCAATAGTTCCATAGCTGTAGTTTTTTCCTGCTGGATAGCCTTCTCTCATGTGCATATATGCCATTTATATATCCACTGCTGTGCAGATGGATATATAAATTATTATATAAAAACAATATATTATTGTTTTAAACAAAAGCCACTTTCCCCTCTTATGATTCTGGAAGCATCACCCCACCTCTGTATGGTGTTTACCTGGGGGAGGAATTGCTGGGTGGTAGAGCATGCGCAGTGGAACGAGAAATTCCTCTTCACACTGGCTGTATTCATCTGTATTCACATTAGCAGTGCAGTGGAATTCTCTTGCTCCACACTTAGAACAGTGCCAGAATGACCAAAAAGAAAGCAAAGCAAAGCAAAAACAAAACAAAACAAAACAAAAAAAAAGGACCTCAGTTTAGGTTGAATTTGTCTTTCGCCAACACCAACTAAAGACATAACATGCTCTTTCAAGTGATTATGGGCTATTTCTCTTCCCACTTACTTTCTTTACACTTAATGACAGCCATCATTGTCACAGCTATTGTGGACCCTGCGCTCTGTGTTCCAGCTGTCTGCAGGCCATTCTTTCCCTCATCCACCTTATGAAGAAATCACCAGTGTGGTTCAGGGGCCCAGAGAGGCTATTCGTAGAGCATGTGTTACAAGCTGACTTTCCCGAAGTCATGACATTCCCATTGTTCTAACACGGGACCTGAAGTCCGAGATAAACCTGTGGTCCTGCTAAGCTGCAGTTTGGTGGCCAGCAGCTGGTGGCTAAAGTCCCTCTCCGGGCCCCTTTAGAACTCATCCCCAGCAGCTCTCTGAATGAAAAGGTCCCAGAGTTTGTCCCTGGTGCTATTCCTCTGTCACCTTAGCGGACAAAAGAAGACTATGGCATTCCTGCTTCTGTTTAGAAATTATCTCCGTGAAAATGTCACCCAGAGAAGGCACACGCGTCTCTGCAGGGGACTGTCTTCTGGAGGAACCCAGTATAATGTGTTCAATGAATCAGTAACCACACTGGTCCCCTCACTAAGGTCTCAACTGTATATGATCATGAATGTGATCACTGAGTCTCTCTCTCTCTCTCTCTCTCTCTCTCTCTCTCTCTCTCTCTCTCTCTCTCCTCACACACACACACACACACACACACACACACACACACACACAAAGCAGAAAGAATGATTCATTAAACACAAGCTATTGTTTTGAAGTCTCATATGGAACACTCAAAGGCTTGCTGGATTGATCCATTGGTCCATCAGACTCTGGAACATTCTTCCAGACAACTGTCAGCTATAGGGTCTAAACCTCTGAAAGGCCCGTCAGCTTCTGAGAGGATGACCACAGGCGATGTCTCGAGATTGACCCAGAGTACCATGGAAAGACACCAGCCGATGGCCACTGGGTTGTTGCCACTGTTTGGCTGTTATGAACAATAGTGCTACTAGTATCCATGGGCAAGTCTTTCTGTGAGCATAGGTTTAGCCCTCTATCATGATGCTGGCTGTGGGGTGGGGGATCGAAGTCACAGGAACAGAATCCCTAGCTTCAGGGCTTCCCCTCTTAGGAAGCCATTTACCCACCAGCCATTCCCCATCAACCATTAGGAGTGTGATTACTGCCTTTTACTGCTATTACTTGATTGCAGACTCTTTCTACCTGGGTGGAAATTAGGTACCTATATATGTGTGTGTGTGTACATATATGTATATATAATACTATATATAATTATATCTATATATATTTACAAACACTTTGTTTTCTGTTTTCTGTTTTGTCTCAGAAGATTCTGGAACCAGACTGCCAATGTCTTGATGCCAGCTTGCCGTTGACTGGCTCTGCGACTTTGTGCATGTCCTTGAGCCTTATTGAGTCTTTTATCTGCATTATGAGAATCATGATTGCACATCTTTCGTGAGACTTTTGTAGCAATGGAATATTGACATTTAGCCACTGGCTCTCTATGGGAAAATGTAGCTTTTATATTAATATTTACCAATTGCTGGGGTGAAAATTCTCCCTCGTTAGGCAGTTCGAAGCTCGCAACATAGGATCTTGGGTGTGCACTTGGGAAGACACGTAGAGTGGTCCAGCGCCATGTTTGCTGTGTATAAATACAACAGGGGTAAACGACCTCAGTGACACAGATAGTAAAATAATTGGAAAGAGATTAGCTTTCAGTAGTAGTTACCTTAAAAATTAATTTATGAAATTATATTTGTAGAAATTTCTAACGACTAAGCTTAACAAGTAGCTCATTAATTTCCCTAAACTTTTTAACTGTCAACTCTCTTTCTTGAGCTGATGCTCCTGGACTCCAGCTTACTTGCTCTGTGTTATGAACTTTGAGCAATGTCTCGTCATCCTTGGGTGAAGTGGAGTGCCCTAATTATTCTGTTACCATACTGTTCACACTAGTGAGCTTTAATTTATCAAGGCTAAATGTAGATATTTTCCCTTATCATCTATCAAGCCTGGGCACCAACATAGAAGCACCCTGGCTGTTCTCCGAAGAAGACTAATTATTGTGAGAAGACACAACTCTAAGGCCATGAACGTTCAAGGGCCGTGCAGAGCTGGAAGAGTATGTCGGGAAGGCTACCGTCTCCATCAGAATGTTCATGGGACCAACTCTGCAGTGCATGGGAGACAACTTTTACACACACAGATGAAGCCCAGCCGGAGGGGGGGGGGTGGACAAGATGGCCACACCTAGGTTAAGATGCACCAGTCTGAGACTCTAGGGTAGGACCCAACAGGGAGAGAATATACGGTTGAAAGTCGACTTTTCTTTCGAGTCTTGCATTTCTCCCAGCACGCGATCCACTTTACTGGTTTTTTAGAATGGTGACCTTTATGTTCTCGGCCCACTTTTTCACCCTCAGTTTAACGTTGAATAATATTTAAGAGAATAATGACGAGGTAGAGATGAACTCCAGAAGCACGTTCCTGAGCTGGGTTAAAGAAGCGTTTTGTCAGGTAGTCCACAGGGCTCCTTGCAGGCTGGATGTCCTTCCTGCACTGTTGGGGTCTGGACATGAAATGTCCTCTCAAGAGTTTTGTATTAAAGTCTCTGTCATGCAGGTATCTCGGTAATGATCAGGGGACCATTAGGAGGTGTCCTGTGGTTAGGAACTAGATCAAACAGAGTTGTGCCTTTAAGGGTATATCTGTGTCCCAGGACACTCCCCCCCCCCCATTCCACAACACATGAATCTCCCATTTCTGGATGCTGTAAGCTGGGCTGTTCTCCCGTGATGTCTTCCTCCTCTCCTATCCCTGGATGCCATAGCTGAGCTGTTCTCCTGTGATGTCTTCCTCCACGACATCCCATGCTCATGCCCACAGCAATGGAATTAGCCAGCCACAGCTAAAGCCTCTAAAACATGAGCCAAAAATTCATCTTCCTTTCATTTTTTCTTTCTTCTTTTTTGTATTTTCACCCTGATGGAAATGGTGGCTAAGACATATGCTGAAAATGAATGCATTGTAACGATCTATTTATCCTTGAGCTGATGAAATGAATTCCATAAATTAAAATTTTTAATCTAATTTTTTAAAGTACTTACAAACAGGATATGAGGCATAACTCCTTTAGACCCGGCACTTGGGAGGCAGAGGCAGGTGGATTTCTGTGAGTTCCAGGACAAGCTCCAGGCTAGTCATCTACATAGTGAGACCCCTGCTGAGAAAACTGTACTTACAAGAGTTAGTTTTCCATGGTTCCTATAGCTATAAAAATCTGGAATAAACCAACCAGTTTCTCTTGAATTTCATAGTTGGGGATGGGGCGGGGTGGTTGCCGAAAACCAACTGATTTACAATTCAAACCACAGGTTCTTTGGGCTGGAAATTACAAGGTTCAGTTCTCATTGTGTTAGCTTCAAACAGTGTAAGAATGAAAACACTGGAGGAGAAAGTCTGCTCCTGACTCAACTTCAGAGACTTCAGACTACTGACTAGGGTGGGCTCCCCAGTGTGTGCTGTCTGGAGATGCTCTCAGGGAGACAAAGGCTTGTCTCTATCAAGTAAGTTATGCACCCAGCCTGCTGGTCCTCTCTGTAGATACTCAGCACAGAGTCATTCATGGTGTCAGGGAGGAGCTGCTGCATAGATGCCCTTCAGCCTTATCTTCTATACATATTTGACCCTGAAATCCTATTTCTATCCAATTCCTATGAACACGTGAGAAGCTAGCATTCCAAGGAGTGGGATTCTGACATCTCCCTCCACATAGTGTCTTTGGCTTCTACAGTTTCATTGTCTCTCACAAACCCTAACTGTCGGCTTGTCTTAGGATGTCTTAGCCACCCTCACAGAGCTGTGTGAATCCACATTTACGTACTTTTTAAAGATTTGAGATGCTTCTTCTGTGCTGGAATAACAGGGGCAAGCTGAAGCCCCTTCCCAACTCTTCTCTTACTCCATTTGCCAGGAGTCTTAGTCACGCGTGTAGCTAGAATGCCAAACCCTAGCTGACGTTCACGTCAGAACGTCAACAGATGCGTGGGGCAAAAGCCAAGGAAGCGCCAACTTGCTCCACTTTCAGCCTGATGGTATGTTTTAAAGGTTATTGTTTTCTTTTTGCTTTCCTTTCCCCCTCCCCCCGCCTCGAGACAGGGTTTCTCTATAGCTTTGGAGCCTGTCCTGGAACTAGCTCCTGTAGACTAGGCTGGCCTCGAACTCACAGAGATCCACATGCCCTCTGCCTCCTGAGTGCTGGGATTAAAGGCGTGCGCCACCACCGCCCGGCTGGTTACTGTTTCCTTTCAAAGCACAACTGTAACAATTATTTCCTCTGGTGCATTTTAAAAGTCACTTCCATGGAGGCAAGTTGTCACGGAACAGCCTGGGTTCGTGTCATGATTTCAAGGGCGGCTTATAAATGGAGCCAGGATGGCTGCCGTCTGGGGCTCACCTCGGCCTGTTACTCTGAATCTCTTCCTTCAGTCTGGTTTTGGTTTAGGAGAAAGGTAGTGTGTAAGCCAAATAAACAATCCAGGACGGAATATTCAAATGACCAAAAGCAAAACAGCTTTGTTTGGGACGTTAGTGGGATTTCCGCAGATCAGCTTCTTCGATGGAAGCCCAGAGGTCTCTGCTCAAGAGGGTGCCCAGTGGACAAGGACGCTATTGGTGGGTGGCTTTATGTCTGAAGAGCATGGTTTGTGTCTTCCCAAAGCCCCGAGTTCAAACTCTGAGCAACTAATTATCTTTGGGAGGGGGCAACTAATTTTTTTTTCTTTCAAGTTTTGGGTGTTTCCTTATTTTGAGGCAAGACTAATTGGGGCTTTGGGGACATTTGTTGTGGGGTTCTGGAGAGTGTCTTGTGGCTCTTCATTGAATTAGGGTTCCGTGGCTGGGATGAACTCATCGTCTGTCAAAAGGCATGAGATCTCAGTTCAGCCAGGTTTCCATGTTTCTGTCCTCTAATGAAGAACAGCAGCCGGAAGCTGGAATAGTCCAAACTGATCGTTTTAGGTTATAATGAATTGCTCTCGAAATTATGTAAAGAATCCCCCACCCTGTGAGCTGTAAATTCAAAACTACATTTTCTTTTTCTTCCTTAAGCAGGAACCAAAGTTCAAAAACTTTCACTGGAATGAGTTTGGTCCCCTTCCCTTGCCTTTTCTGTTCCTTTCAGCTTCTGTCTTTGCAACATGAATCCAGAAGAAGTTTGCAGGGGTCACTGGCTTAACTCACTTGATGGCAGATGAGTCTTCTGTCTCAAGACCTGGGTTCCTCACGTCTGCTATGAAACTGAAGGTAGGGTCATCTGGCCAGTGCCTAGGCAGAGGAAGTAAACGCCCTCAGACAGGTGCAATGAAATGACTCAGAATACTTGGGACCAGAAGTACTCTAGACTTGCAAACCTTAAAAACAATTTTTTGGGGCACACATGATGTGAGTTCTTAGGGCTGGAAATCAAGTCTAAACATTAAAAACGGTTTTCTTTGTGTGTGTATATATAAATGTACACACGCATGTATACGATACACAGATATATAGAGAGTATATGTATAAATATATGTGTATATACACGATATATTCTGGAGCTATTTATTTATTTGGTTGGGATCTTGCTCTGTAGCCCTGGCTGACCTTGAACTCATCATGCTCCTTGGTAGGTTCCTGCGTGCTGGGATGATAGACACTGTGCCCAGCTGGGATGAAATTCTGCACAGCTTTTTTTGATCGTGGTGTGTCTCATGGAGTCTATTGTAAGGTCTTTCCACTTGTGCCATCATGGTGCCTCTCCAAAAGTTCAGATTTGGGATCTTTGAATTAGTAGTGCCCAGACTTAAGAACTTGCTATGGATAGGCCAGCTTCCTTTGGGATGAACCGTGTGTCTCTCTCCACAGGGCCCTGTGTTAAGCAGGACCCAGCACTAACGGTAGGGGTCTCTTGTGTCCATCTTGAAGCTGCTCACCCTTTTTAAACAAGGAGATCTATGGTTTCATTTTGCTTTGGACCTCTCGGATGATGTCGTTGATCTTCCTCCTGGGTTATAGCTGACAAACTGTCTAGAGTTCTGCTTTGTTCCCGTTCTTCCCTCTGCCCCTACAGTCATAACATCAGGTCCAGCCTCAGAACTGAGCCCAGGGCTAGAGAGTTCACTGGAGCGGGAAGCTAAGCATTTGCTCTGAACTGAGTCCACTTTCAGCGACTCTCCACTGGGCTTTGTGGAGTTTTCAACATCTGTGTAGCTTTTCTTGTTACTTGCAGACATCTCGTTGCTGTGGACTTTTAAGAAATGTTAGGTAATTTTAATAGCTGGACGTGATTAGGAAGGCAAGATCTGTTACTTGGGAGGATACTGAAATCCCTGTGTTTATTAAAATACTTTTCATTTGTAATTTTTATATATTTATCAATTACAAATAAGTAAGCAGGTGAAGAATTGATTTAGATTTGGCATTTGAAGTAGCATTCTTAAGCAGTCAAGAACTAAACGCTTATGGAACACCTGAGTATTTTGCTTTTGTTTTATGGTGTCAGTTTCCTGGGTAGGGTTTCCATGCTTTTCATCTTGAGCCATATGGAGGACATTTATTCAGCGTGCTTATTAAATTTTTTACATTTGCACCAGTTGCCAAAAATGACCTAGGAGTTATTACAACATAACTCCGAAACCGAAGTCTTCGGACAAGCATTGGGTGCTTTCCTTTCTTTTTTATTGCTTTCAGAAAAATCTTTTGAAAGCATGACATCTCTCCACTACCCAGGTGAAAGACTGTTCAGCCGCTGTGCACCCTTTCCTCTGTCACCATTCTAGGGAGGTTCAGTAAATTGTACCTTGCTGTGAACACGGGTGGCTTCCGGAAGTCAGGAAAAGAAAGAGTCCAGGTTGCTGCTGCTCTCTCTCTCTCTCTCTCTCTCTCTCTCTCTCTCTCTCTCTGTGTATGCTCTTCAGAGCGTCGTGTAATACATGGCATCCTGACTTCTTTCAAAGAACCCACAGGGAATGGCTGGGCATGGAGCTCAGTGGGAAAGAATTTGAGTAACACGTGAAAAGCCTTGGGGGAGCCACTAGAATCATGAGAACCCACAGGAGACATGTTTCTCCTCTCTCATTTAGAGCAGACTTAAGGCCAGCATGTCTGGAACCGTTCGGTCACAGGGAAAACTGGGCATGATTGAGATGGGGAAGATGCCTCATAACCAACTTTCCTTTAAGGAAGACTATGATTGAGAATAGTAGGAACCATTTGGGGTAGTGTGAGTGTATGCGTGTGTGTGTTTGTGTTAAGAGTTAAACAATGCGTTCAAAAATCAAAAGACTTAGTAAATTCCCCTTGGGGTAGGCTGGCTGGACGTTTCTGCATAGTGTGGTAGAAATCGACAGTCTTGGGATAATGACTGGGAAGCAGAGACCTGAGTGAACCCTTTCTCTCTCACCTCTTCCTCGCATAGCTTCTCTACAGTGAACGTGGAGGACGTGTTTCCTTTAAAGGGTGGCAAAAAGCAGGTTTTCCACAACACCCACTACCCTCTTCTTTTCCCTCTTTCGTTTAAACATATTTATTTGTTTTGGTTTCGTGTGTATGGGTGTCTGCCTGTATGTATGTGTGTCTGTGTATTGTGCACATGCCTGGTAACAGAGGGCACAGGGTCCCCCAGAACTGGAGTTCCAGGTGTGTGTGAGCTGCCTTCCGTGGGTGCTGGGGACTGAACTCTGTTCCTCTGTAAGAGCAGCGAGTGCTCTTAGCACAGAGCCGTCTCTCCAGCCCCAACTCCACATCCATCTCTTCATCTCTCTTTCCTTTGTGGAAATCCTAACTGTGGCTTAATGTCCCAGCAATGACTTTACCTTGTACTTATGCTCTTTGGGACTTCCTGCCTGGTTGGCGGTGGTTTCCTCCAGGAGGGGCTGAAGCAGCTTAGAGGCAGGGGCTCACGCTTACCCATGGCACTAGCCTCGCTCCCCTCCTCTCTTTGTTGTCTAAGCTTCATTTTATTTCCTCGTTTTCCCTCCATACGTCATCTTGCCATACAGTCTACGTCTTTCCAGGCCTCTTCAGAGTCTCTTCCCCCTTAGTGCCTTAACTTTTCATCATGCTTACATTTATTATTTTTATATTTTGCGTGAGGAGGGACTCATGCCCCTAGCAAACATGTGAAGGTCAGAGGGTTACAGGGTTGGTTCTTATCTTAGCCACTCTTCTACGGCTGTGAAGAAACACCGTGACCAAGACAACTTATAGAAGGAAGAGTTTACTGGGGGCTTGCTTACAGCTCCAAAGGGTTACAGTCTGCCACCGTCGTGGAGGGAAGCATGTCAGCAGGCAGACAGGCATGTTCTGGGAACAGGAGCTGAGAGCTTACATAGGATGCAGAAGCATGACATGCATTCATACATGTGCATGACCACACGAGAGAGAGAGAGAGAGAGAGAGAGAGAGAGAGAGAGAGCTGGGGCTAGCATAAGCTTTAAGGGTTACAGTCTGCCACCGTCGTGGAGGGAAGCATGTCAGCAGGCAGACAGGCATGTTCTGGGAACAGGAGCTGAGAGCTTACATAGGATGCAGAAACATGACATGCATTCACACATGTGCATGACCACACACGAGAGAGAGAGAGAGAGAGAGAGAGAGAAGAGAGAGAGCTGGGGCTAGCATAAGCTTTAGAAAGCTCAAAGTCCAGTCAGTGACACTCGTCTGTCCTCCAACCAAGGCCAGACTTGCTAAGCCTTCTGTAGAAGGAAGCTGTGGGCTGCATTCCTGCCGCCCGGCTCCTGACTGTCTGGCTAGCTTATGCCCCGAAATAACAACACACAAACTGTATTCATATAAACACTGCTTGGCCCATTAGTTCTAGCCTCTTAATGGCTAATTCTTACATCTTGCCTAGCCCGTATTTAGTAATCTGTGTAGCACCAGTGTTACCGGGAAAGATTCAGCATGTCTGACCTGGTGGCTTGCTTCATCACGTCTGCCCCAGAGAGGAGAGGAAATGGCGTCTGTCTGAGGCGTCTTACCTCACTTCCTCTTCCTCCCAGCATTCTGTTCTGTTTACTCCACCCCCCCTATGTTCTAACCTATCAGGGCCAAGCAGTTTCTTTATCAATTAACCAATGACCTTCCTCCTTCCAGACAGTTCCACCAACTGAAAACCAAGCATTCAAATGCCTGAACCTCTGGAGGGCCACTCTCATTCAAATCACAACGGCTCTCTCCTCCCACCATGTGACTCCCGGGGATCAAACTTAGGCTGTCAGTTAGCAAGAGCCTTTACTGGCTGGACGATTTTGCTACCCCTTAACTCTTAAAATATTTATAGAAGTATTTTATGCGATTACCTCCCTTCTCCTCCTTCCCTGCTCTCCTACTTCCCTAAATGAGTAACTTTATATGAAGAATAGATTCTTTCAGATCCTGTACAGTCACCATTCTCAGTCATTGTCTTAGAGCCGGTCTCCACGACTGTGGCTCTGCATACATTGACAAAGTGAGCAAAGGGAAGATCTCTGCGTGGAGATTCATTAATGCACCTGGTAGACAGGAACCCTCGATGCTCAACAAAATGAGAAAGGCCACGTGTAGGTGAGCAGGTAAGTATCAAAGAGTGTTGATTACATATAGAACCTAAAACCACAAATGAATAAAACCACAGCTCACTAAACAAAGCTTCTAGGTGTGTGTGTGTGTGTGTGTGTGTGTGTTTATCAAAAGTGTTCAATCTATAATGTGCATGATTCACTTATAACATGGCTAACAATGAACTAGTTCTTGGCCTTGAGCACCTCACTGTATTTCCAAGTGCCTACTGGGCATTTCCAGCAAGATGTGGGTCCAACACAAACTACAAACTTCCTAACTTAGCTGGAACGGAGTCGCGAGGAATAAGCGGACACAGTTCACACGGTCATCATGGAAAAAGCCCTTTTTTCTTTATTCTCCAAGCACCTTATATATCCATCCGAAAAAAGCGGGAACACACAAAGGCAGTTGCTTAGGTAACCAGGTACCTACACTTATGTCATGTCTGTCCTCTATCAGTCAGGAAGGCCCTGAATTAGCATCTCTATAAGATAGCTTCCAAATAGCATAAGAAAATGAACCCCAAACATCCTGGCCAGCTTCAGCCAACACCTTTGCTCAGGTAATCTACATTTTAACAAAAGAAGCTAGAAACAGACATCCTGGCCTTTGAAGGGCAGCGACATTCAGTCTCCAGTAAGACTGTCAGCTCTAATCGGGGTGGCCTTTGTGCCACTTATCAAAATGTGCCCACACAGGAACCCTCGATACCCAACAAAATGAGAAAGGCAACGTGTAGGTGAGCAGGTAAGTATCAAAGAGTGTTGTTTACATATAGAACCTAAAACCACAAATGAATAAAACCACAGCTCACTAAACAAAGCTTCTAGGTGTGTGTGTGTGTTTATCAAAAGTGTTCAATCTATAATGTGCATGATTCACTTATAACATGGCTAACAATGAACTAGTTCTTGGCCTTGAGCACCTCACTGTATTTCCAAGTGCCTACTGGGCATTTCCAGCAAGATAATCCAATGGAATTTTAAATCAGACATCTCTAAACACCCTTACTTCTAACACATGTGTGTTCTTCCTGTGCCCTGCTTCAGTCTGGTGTTCAGGTGTCTCCCTACTGGGAAGCCTAAGTTTAGCTGGTCATCTAGCCGCTGCTGAATTTGAAATCTCTTTTGAGTCACTGACTCTAAAGTCGTTTCAGTTCTTATTTCTCCACTTATGTGATGTGTCCTCTGGGATGTGTGTGTGTGTGTGTGTGTGTGTGTGTGTGTGTGTGTGTGTGTTAAATTTGGGGTTTGTAAATTGGATAATGAATACTATAGTTTATATTTATATTTCTCTCTGCCATTTAAAACTTTTCTGGCTTTTATGGTGCACAGTTGGTCTCCTCCCCTTTGAGACAGACAGAGACAGGCTTCAGACTCAATGTGTGGGGTTAGAAAGATGGCTCACTTATTAAGTGTGCTTGCCGCTCTTGTGAAAGACCGGAGTTCAGTTCCCAATACCCATGTCAGGTGACTCACGACAGACTTCTCTCAGCTCCAGGGGATCTGATACCCTGTTCTAGCCTCCCAGGGTACCCACACACACACTCAGACGCAGCAGCTTTCTTTATGTATCCAAGGATGACTTTGATCTTCTGTTTCTTTTGCCTCCATTTCTTGAGTGCTGAGAATAGAGATTGTGCCATCATGCCCAGTTTTCTGTGGTGCTGACAACCGAGCCCAGCACTTCATGTGTGCCAGGCAAACAGCCAGCCAACTGAGCCCACATTCCCAGCCACTGTTCCCACAAATTTCTAGTGGAGTCCATGATTTAAAGGGTTGCAGATGGTCAGTGGAGGTTACTTGAGTCTGCAATTCTGCATGCTGTCTAACTTCTTTCCCTGCCGTGAGCCTCCTACACCACACAACTGATCATGCCTCTCCCGGGCAGGAAGAAACCCTGTTGGGTCCAGGTAGTTTATGAAGTAAAGCCCACGCTCACCTAGAGAATGAGGGTGAGCACCGTGCTGGGAAGCTGTTCTCTAGGATTTTGTTTCACGGTGCGTGTGGGAAGAGGGAAGGTAGTCCACTGTTAGCACGCGGGGCTCAGGTGACACAGTTGAAACTCTATCACTTGTCACCTAGGCTAAATGTCTTACTGTCTCCATGCTTGGACTTTGTATGTATAATGAAGGAAATTAATGTTTGCTTTATAGGATAGTAAATTAACACATTGTGTACTTGGCATCAGTAGGTTAAACAATGAATAGTGGTGCTTTATACTGTAATTCTGAAACCTTTAACAGGTCTTAGAAGGCCTCCCACAGGTGGGATGTTGCTAGGACTTGCAGTGACCGCCCCTCCCCTAGAGTTCTATGGTGGAAGTGCAATTCCCAACACAACCGCTGGAGGGGGCACCTGAGAAGCAGTGAGTGCATTCTGCAGCTCCGGCTTTCATAACCGCGGGCGAGTGTTCTCGCCGCCGAGTGAGCTGTCTCAGATTTGGTTGCTGCAAGCACAGGGTCAGCTACCTCTGGCTCTTGCTCGCTCTTCTGCCTTCTGCCATGGCCTGCACGAAGGCTTTATCAGACGTTGCAGTCATACGTCTGACTTCCCTAAGTCCTGAACCGTGACTGGTCTCAGCTACTCCGTTACATCAATAAAACAGAAGATGGAAGTGGAGACATGCTTAAGACATCCCAGTTAGGGCAGAGTTCTTGAAATAAATGACAAGGTGTAGCAGGGCTGGGAAGGAGGAGGAAGGAGAGAGAGCTGAGGCCGACCTCTTCCCTCACCATGAAATAGCGACCAAGTTTATTTCCATAAGCTGGCAGTCACACAAAGACTCCCACACAACACAAAAAGAACGCAGTGCCTTTTTTGTTTCATACATACAAACAGTATAAAACGTTTATTATGTAAGAGCCATGTTTCGTTTACAATATATTATATTGCTTCCATCCAATGAAAAGACTTCATACATTATATTCCTTATTTCGTTGTGTTTACAATATATTATATTGTTTAAATGCCACTAACACAGTGTAATTTTTTTTTACTTTGTTCCCCCTCAAAACTAAACTGTCTAGAATAATAGTAAGGACGAAATAATATTGTACGCACCTTAGGATAAGGGAGAGCAATCGAAATATTAACTATTTCAAATGTCCAGATATTGGACAATAAAATTTGAAATGCTGTAGCTTCAATACTATTAACTGCTTTATCCAAACCCTTGTGGTTCATGTATCTTTGCCAGTTTAACCCTCTAATATTCCCCCACCCTCTCACCACAAGTGCATTTTAATTTTCAAATATCTGCCAACTACACACCAAAAAGACAAATTCTTAACGTGATCAACTGACGTAAGATCTGTTCCAAAGGACCGACGGGGGAAAATCTATACCACCATGCCAGACATACTTAGAAAGCCTAAAAGGAAGAGTAAATATCAGCTCAGTGATTTATAACGAAGCTAATAAAATTCAGGCCAGTATTGTAAAGTGTAATGAGCATCCCTTGAACGTTCAACACATGAAAGGTTAACGAAGGCTACGAACTTAGTGTAACTTGAACCGTTTCAGCTGGTGGAGTTCACCAGATGTAATTGGATTCAGGTGGATCCTGCGGCTCCTCGGCCTTTCTAAGGGGAGGCGTGTGCAGCTCCTGCCTGGCGCCTGCTGGCCTCGGGGCATGCATGAGGCTGGCTCCGTACCCTGCAAAATTATTCACAGCTTAGAAGAAAAGAAACTCCAAAAGCAGGCTCTTTAGATTCTTCGTTAACCATTCATTTTCCTCTTTTAACCCTGAGTGAAACCATAGTGACCACACAGAGCTTCCTGAATAAGGGCAAGTGACAAGTTCCAGTCTCTGGTCACTAAAAACCCATTTTTTTCTAAGCCCATTAGATCTTCTTTCTTTGAACCTGCCACTCACTGTAGATTTTGGCTATGTGGAAACTCTCTCTGTGTATATGTGTCTCTCTCTGTCTCTCTGTCTCTTTGTGTGTATGTGTCTCTGTGTATATGTGTCTCTCTCTGTCTCTATCTCTCTGTGTGTATGTCTCTCCCTGTTTCTCTGTTTCTGTTAGTCTCTGTCTGTCTATCACAAATGCATTTTAATGTTGCAAATATCTGCCAACGACACACTGAAAAGACAAATTCTTAACGTGGTCAACTGACGTGAGGATCTGTCTCCCTCTTTGTCTCTCTTGTAGCCCAGGTTGACCTTGAACTCCGGATCACCATTCTTCTACCTCGTGTGTAGCACCAGGTCAGGATTGTTTGGTGCTGGGACTCAAACCCAGTGCTCTGCGCACGCCAGGATCACCCTCTACCGAGTGAGTTCTGCGTAGTCCTACTGTAAGATACTGAATCGCTGGCCTACACAGAGGTTTCCCATGATCCTGCCGAGAATTTGGTGATGGATTCTTCTCAATCCACGACCAAACCAGCCTCACTTATGTTGAAGCAGCTCAACATAACAGCTTCATACAGTCTCAGGATGAAGTTATCCCAGTCACAACACAGATGTTCTATTGGGATAGAACCTCGCTCTGTGTGGGAGAGAGGAGCTGTGATTTGAACTGACCATTGTCAGGAGGACTTGGGAATTTTGTTCCCTCTGGTCATCTATTCATTCCCAACCCTGTTTTTGAAACTTGAGCCTTCTTTCTTTCTTTCTTTCCGTTTGTGAACTTCTGGAGGTACTGTGGGCACTGGCTCATTTTTGCCTTCCTAAAATACGTCCAAGACAGCAATTACATCTTAAAAAAATCTGTCTCTGTCTTCCGGTGCATCAGAGTCAATCAAATTCAACATTCATATGTTCCTTGTGGTTTCTAAATGCAAGCATGCTGTTAAACAGCTATTGAGAACAGAGCCCCTTTGCTGGATGTGTTTCTTTGAATTGTCAGTATGTAGGCTACTAGCTTGTGGAATGGTCAAAACATGAGCTAACAATGTACTGGAGTAAATCCCTCCAGTGCCGCTTGGCTTGCCACCCATGAAGCCCAACCTCCCTGCTGGGGTGGGAGAGCCGAAGCAGAGAATTGGTCTGTCTCCAGGACCCTCCTCCCCTCCACAATGCCTGGGTGCCTAGGACCTCCCAATGTGCCACCCCACTGGGAATCTGCTCTTTACCAGAACTCTGTGACTCAGAGCTTCCCTGTCACCTCCCTCTAGTCAAAATAAACCCCAGCCTTTCAGCTTGATTCTCTGGGTTGATGCACAAAAGAGCTGGGTGGCCGCTCCCAAACAGGTTTGTGACGGAAGTGCCAGGCACCTTCTTGAATGCAATGCCTTGCTCTGAAAGAGACACTGGTGGCAGAAGAACCAGTGTGGTCTCCACTGGAGTCTTCTCGGTGGTCTCCTCAAGGACACGAGGCTCCTAAACGTGCTTTTATTTTTGGATGGGCCCATCTCACTGGGCATGCTCCCTGGATTGTATGCACTGCCCCCTGAAAGCTGATCTAGAAAAATATTTGACGCGTATGTGATTTATTCAAATTTGTATCTTGTTATTTTGGAGATGCGACGGGATTGAGATAATTGGTTGTTGGAGTGTGTCATGACTCAACCCTCCTTTTCCTTCAAGCGAGGTAGGCCGTGGGCGCGTGCACAGGAGGCTGTCCTAGGTAACAGGTGGATGAAAACCCTGCTGTTTTGTTCACGTGTCGATTGGCCTCCTCCCCATCCTGGACCCTGTTCTCCACAAGGCAGGCTCTTTCCCTCCTATCTGCTCATGTAGCCCCAGTCCCTGGGTTCCTGCCTAGCAGAGAGGAAGGGCGGCCATCAATGCTGAAAGGTCAGATTTACCAAGCTTCATTTCATATGTAAAAATTGTCCTCTGGTTTGTCTACATTGCTCGTTTATTTGAGATAGTAAATCTGAAAGACACAAACACATTAGACTACTTTCCCAGGAAGGGCTTCCACAGGCCTGCCTTTTCTTTCCAAAGAACTCATGTAAACATTATATCGGGGGCCATGAAAAGATTTGAGACATGTGTCGTGTGTTATATATAAATTGATAAAACGTGGTTTTTGAAACCAGAGGTCATTAGATATTAATGTCCATCTAATATCTTCAGGGTGGGCTGTAGTTTAGAGCCCAGCACACTTGCCTAGCAAGGCGCATAGTGGTGGGGTTTAGATCTTCAGCATTACAACTAAAGAAAGGGGGGAGGGAAGAAGGGAGGGAGGGAGGAAAGAAGGAAGGGAGGACTTTAGCTAATCAAATTCTTCCTTCAGTACACTGAATTACTGAGCTACCCTGCATTATTAATTTGACGTAGAGAATATGTGTGACAATGTTTTAACGGATCTGGTGGCATTTTCTATGCCTTCTTCTATTCCAAAGCTTAGCTGACTTTGAAGTTGCGAGAGGAGATGTACAGGGGCAGGGGCAGAGAGATTGTCCCTGATGACATCGCCACATAGCAGGGCTGAGCTGCAGGTCATCCAAAGACCTCTACTCACTTTTATTGCAGTGTCTTCCGTGCCAGCCTTCTCGACACTGGCATTTGTTGGGCTCGTGGCAGGTTCCGTGAGCTCCGCAGCCAGGCTCGCAGACCGCTAGAATCAGACAGAGCAGAGTGATGCTTCCTCTACTTTCTTTTTAGAACATAGCTACATAGCTGCTTTTCCTTTAGTTCTCTAGAATATGTTAGTTTTGGCTTCTCTCTCTCTCTCTCTCTCTCTCTCTCTCTCTCTCTCTCTCTCTCTCTCTCTCTCTCGTCTAAGTCACTTTCCAGCCAAAAGCCAGCTTTAAAGTTGGGGGAAAATCCTTATGAATGATCTTTATACTTTACATCATGCTTCTCATACACAAAGACCCTCAGAGAGATTTTGAAACTACTGCACGGTGGGCGATTACTCCTTTCAAGAAATCCGAACAGATAAAACAAACAAAATTTAAAAATGAAGGAATTTAGCCATGTGCATAAATATTTTATATTCAGGGACCCCTGCAATGCCCATGGTCTAAGTAAAGGAAGCCTATGAATCAGGGGCAAAGGTCAGCTCTGATGCCCAGACGACATGCAGCAGGCATGGACGTTCCATCCAAAGACACTCAATGCAATCACCCTGCATCCATACCGCCACCGTACGTGGTACTCACGCTTAGAACAGAGGTCTCCTTGGTAACCTTTGGGACACTTGCATTTGTTTTTCCCGATGCATTTCCCTCCATTTCGGCAGGGCTGTGGGCATCTGCCTGCAGTAGAGAGGAAATTAGTTAAAGTAAGAAGGAGCCCAGGGCTTTATTCAGTAGTAATTACATCTTTCAAGGGAGTGAAAAAGCTTTGAGAGGAGACACGCTTTGAAATGGCAGCCATTTCCATTTATCTTAGGCCTCCTCTGGCTTTTATATTGTTTTTGTTTTGGAGACAAGCTAATATGTTGACATGATTATATACATTATATTGCATATTATTTGAATAGTATTATATCCTATTATGTTATATATAATGCCCCCTTTCCCACAATGAATATACTTCACAAAACAGAAAATTCAAGCTAGCCTGGCTCATACATGCCTGCAGTTCCACACACACACACTGTTCTAGAATTTCACGCGTGTCTGACTCGCTACGAGAAATTTTCTACAACTTCTGGTTTGGGCAGATCACTCTTTCTGGAGGTAGGTCTGTCTGTACCCACACCTGATGACAGCCTTACTCGGGCGTCATCTATCAGAAAGCAACTTTGCATCTAGGTAGTTTAACCAGGGGACGTGAACCTTGAAGACGGGAACAGGGGCCTGCACGGTGCAGCAGAGACGGAGGGAAAAGAGAACTCAGAAACGTGCTTAAGGGTCAGCCACCATGACGGGCAACTGGATCCTGTTCTTCCCGTCTGCCCAAGGATTACGCCAGAGAGTTGACTAAAGAGAGTGGAGGGGGCATTTGGTTAAGGACCTCTGATGCTCGCTGTTTATTGTTCTTCAGAGAGGATTCATCACGTCCCTGGTGGAACGACAGCTTGTAATATATAGGGACAAAGAGATGCCCCTGGTGGAAGGAACACGGATGGAACAGATCTGATGAGAGCATAGGTTGCCATAGCAATGGATGGAATTGAGGGCTGGTCCCCGGGGCCACAGCTATCCATTTCTATGGACTGTCCGAGAGCCTAAGGATGTCCTTGACTTCTTTCTGATCTTCTTACCCCCATCTTCCTGGTGCTAGGTCACAAGTATACACCATTATAGACAGTTTTACTCAGTACTAGGGACCAAACACGGGGCTTGTGCACGTTGGACAAGTACTCTTGTGCGAACTAAGCTACATTCTCAGTCCCAAGCATCACCTTTCATTCCCAGTCTCAAAGATCACCTTCTTATTGACCACTGAAAGTCCCGAAGAGTCCCATTTTCTGAAGAACACCATTTACATGGAAGACTTTAACTCCAAACTTCCAATGAAGCATTGAGGTGCTATCTCGTCTGTACAAATAAAGCTAGTCTGAAGATCAGAGGGTGGAGCTAGCCACAAGCTAACCATAGAGGCCTGGAGGTCTGTACAGATAGACAGGAAGTGATATGGCTGCACAGAGAGAGGAAGTAATAAGGCGGAAGGAAACAGGAACTCTGTCTCCTTTCTGCTGGGAGGTGGCGAGGTAAGGTGGCTGTGGTGGTTTTGCTTTTTTGTCTCTCTGATCTCTCAGAATTTTCCCCAAAATTTGACTCTGGGCTTTTATTATTAAGACCTATTAGAGCTCGTGCTACAGAGCATGTGACCCCGTCAGAGCCACAGAATGGAATCAAGGCAGCTCCAGTGTGATCGTTACTCAGCAGAAGTGATCCATCGCTCTTCTGTGTGAACACGTTGGTGAGCTCTGTGCTCCATGGGCTCAGGGGTGAAGGTGGTGATCTGGAGCAACGCAGGCTGACCGGTGGAGCCCTCCCCTGCGTCTACTGCCTGATTGTGTTCTTGCTGAGAGGGAAACGAAGACTCTTAGGCTCATCTCAGCCGGGAGAGAGGGTAGGAAGACCAGGGAGGAGGATAGGAAGGTTTCCCCGGGTTCTTAGTGCCAGGAACGTGACTGCAGGGATCTGTTAGGACAGAGCTGGTTCAAAGACTAAGCATCAGCTATCAGCATCTGATTGTTTAGTGTTCAGAACACACAAAGCGTCCTACTATTGACCTCTTTTGCCTGAAAATACTTTGCAACTGCATTATATTGGTTGGAAATAGACCTACCAAAACCTCAAGGAGTGTTGGCTAAGAGAGATTTCGCTGAGTTTTATTAGTGTTTCAGTGTAACCCATGGAGGAGTCCTTGTGAGAACAACGCCCAGCCATAAGGTCTCCACAGAGTGAGGACCTCAGACGTCCTCCACCTGTGAGACTGCAGGATAACTTAATGTTGTAGTTCTACTTCACAGACAACAAGAGGAAAGAGATGTACCAGGGTGTGGGCCTTGGAATGCTGAGTGTTTTTTTTTTTTTTTTTGATTATTTTCTGCAGAGAACTTTTATAACAAGGTCCTGTTAAGTTATTTTAAAACTTATTTATCATAGGCTATAAGTAATTTGTGTGACCTTTTTAACTGAAGTTCTATTAAAGATTCTCAGGAAACCTGTAAGCCTTGCATAGCAAGATGGATGCACAGCTGGCATCCCAGACGCCTCTCGGAACAGTCTGGCTGACCCCGTTACCAGCATCTCACAAAACAGTTTCAATGGTGTTTGAGAAGGTGTCATTACTGGCAGAAGTCAGGAGAAATGGAAGTTAGCCTGACAGATAGTAGAACGTGTCTCCTTAAGAAAGAAAAGTGGGTTTTGGTAAGAGTGCGGAGAGATGGCAGTGTTGCAGATGGACTGGAAAAGCAGAAACAATCTGAAGACAGCTCCTCCGTGAACTTGTTCCCTTGTGGTCCTAGGTAAAGAGCAGAAGGAAACGCAGACTTGGGTCAGCAAGATGGCCCAGCAGGGACGTGCACCTGCCACCAAGCCAGAAGACCCAAGTCCAGTCCCCAGGAACCATGAGGTGGAAGGAGAGAGCCCGCTCTCAAAGAGTTGTCCTCTGATCTCCACATATATGTTGTGGGACACACACACACGGAATTACAAGTGCAAACCTGTCTGCATGGAGACATGCACACAAATCTTCACAACCGTGTTGTTCAAATAACCCCCATGTGGGAACAACTCAGATCTTCCCCAGTGGTAAATGAACTGACAAGTGGTGTCTGTCCACACAGCTGGATGTCACTCAGCCGCAGAAAGGAGCGATGTACTGGCATATTTTGTACCAGGTGCAGTCCTGGAAAGCAACGACCTTTAATGAAAGAAGCGGCGGGGATGCTATATTCTGTATGACCCCATTTATAGGAGGTGTTTACAGTAACCAGGCTAGAGAACTAGAAAGCAACTTGCTAGTTGTCAGACCATGCGATTATGAGGGACCTTGGGAGACTTTTCTAATAAACATAAGTATAAGCATCTATTTAGGATGGTCTTAAATTGTTCTGAGATCAGACTGCGGTGATAGCGGAATCTGCAAGATGGTAACTTTAAAATGCCGCATCTTATGGTATGTGAACTATACATCCACTAAAAAATAAGTTCAACTCTGCCTTTAGTCTGTACACTCAGAGAAACTCCAACCACAGACGTGTTTCTGTATTGTTTTGTTTTAGTCTAATAATGTTCCATTTCATTGAAACAGGAAGTTTTTTAAAAAAGGAATTTGAATAAAACTTGTTGTTGGATCTATGATGAATTTTCCAAACCCTACATTTTTGATCCAGTTAGAATTTAAAAAAAGACAGAAGAGAGAGGGAAGGTGGAGGCAGGAGAGGAGAGAAGAAAGAAAGGGAGGGAGAGAGAGCTGTGCCGGAGGAAAGCCCACGAAAACAAAGTCATGAAATGAGGCCACGAACAAAGACTCGTAAACAAAGCATGCCACGTCTGGGGCTGAGCTTCGGGAGAAAATTGAGGGGAGTTAGCTCAAGATGTCTTTATCAGGAAAGAGTAATTAATAAGAACAGAAACCACATCCTGGCAATTAATTACATGTTCGATGGAAACTTCAGAGCGATTTCATTTGAACTCTATAAAAATGGTTACTTCATCTACTACTCATTAAAGTACAAGAACCCACAAATAAATTAGGGGTTGAAAGTTAAAATAGAAACATAGCATTATTCAATTTGGAATCTACCTCAGCTTTGGAAACAGGGGCCGCACCAAACACGGTGCTTTAGAGGCAGTGCCGCTGGGAAGGGCTGCCCTACACACACACACACACACACACACACACACGTGTGCGTGGGCATCTGAGGGGCAGAAGGGGACCTCTCAGCAGGCACACGTGAGCCTCCATGCTAGCTGTCCTCTGGGTCATAGTGCGGCTTGGACTGAATCGGCTCACTTCTGAGTTTCAAAGAGAGGCCTGAGCGCTGGCCAGTGGGTAGGTGGCAGAGCTGGGACCATTGCTCAGCTTTTTGTTTTGAAGTGTGACAGACAACACAGTGTGGGCGGAATGGGTGTCACTTTTAAGTTCACAGCTCAACTTTTTTTTTTTTTTTTTTTTGATCTGAGCACTCAAGAAACACTGCTATTGAAGACAGGCATTCCTAGCACCCCATAAGGTTTCTTTTGACCCCCAACAGCAACCCCAGTTTTCAGCACTCATCCGTTAGTTTTGTCCCTTGAACTTGAAAATTGTGGACTCATTCCCCCCCCCCCCCCCCCCCGCATGTCTGCCTCCTTTTGTATAATGTGTCCCTGGGAGTCACTTAGGAGGCTGGGTTATTGTTTTAATCGCTGTGCAGGGTTTACTTCTCCTTCCTAACCACTCTCTTCGAGGAGTCAGTCTGTTCTAGAATGACAATGACGAGCAGAAGAAAACCCTCTGTGCTTGAGGGTCTGTCTTCAGCCTCTGGGACAAGCGCCACCTTTCCTAGCCTTGCTTTTAGACAGGGAGTGCCCGAGGAATCTAGGAAAGAGACACTGGCCTATGATCTCACACGAGGTCTCCATCCTATCTAGGCTTCAGTAGCAAAAGCAGGCATGAGACAGTTTTTCAGCCCCCCCCCCCCAAGGCCATCGAGAACGCCCAGATCTGTACCCTTCCCCAGGCCATCGAGAACACGGAGATCTGTACTCCCTCCCCAGGCCATTGGGAATGCCGAGATCTGTACCCACCTTCCCAGGCCATCGAACGCCGAGATCTGTACCCCACCCCCCTAGTTGTCCGGGTCTGCCATCGAGAACGCCGAGGTCTGTACCCCACCCCGACCATCGAGAACGCCGAGGTCTGTACCCCACCCCCCGCCATCGAGAACGCCGAGGTCTGTACTTACTCATCTCACAGTGCTCTCCCTCGAGTCCTGGAGGGCAAATGCATTTCCCTGGGTAGAAGCAGGTACCCCCATTAAGGCAAGTAGTCGAGCAGTTTGCTGTTGGAATGATGACAGGGTGCATCGTTAGACAGGCAGGCACGCACGCCTAGCAAGAATTTCACTTCAAGTGAGCAATATTTCTCCAGCATATGTCTAACACGTTCTTATCTACATAATAAACACGCCACTTTACAGTTTGAAGAAAGTTATGACCAAACACCTCATTATTTGAAATAGCCAATTCGAATTATAACAGTCAAATTACAAAGACTCAGGATATAAGAGGGAAAAGGGCATCACACGGTGTATTCATTCCAAATTTTTAAAAAGGTATAATATATAAAAAATAGTCTTTTAAGTAAAACTTATGTGCTGAAAGGAAGAATCTGCAAATCCAAGAAAATACCTTTCCAAAGCATCAAGTTGGAAGATAAAGGAGGAGAACTTATTTGGATTAGATAAAGGGGAGAGAGTGTCAAACTGTCCAGGTTCAACAAGGAGGAAGCAACTCTCAGAAGAACGGAGCTTCGTTTGAACGAACGGGATTTAAAGAGAGAGACTGTCATGGTACTTGGAGAAAGTCTGGAGTAATTGCATGCAGAGAGACCTGGGAGGTCCCAAGGGAGAGGCTGAGCGGGATGATGGACACAGTGAAAATCCAATCAAGGAGCTGTGGCGCATCCTAAGCCCCTCCCTCTTGGTGTCAGGTTCCTGAATTTCATTGATCTTTGGCACTTGAAGTGGAGGTGAGAGAAATGGGAATAGGAGAGAGGACTTCGCTCACTCGGTAAAGAAGATTAAAATAAGAGCTTTGGGGTAGGGGTAGGGTGTACGCTTGTAGTCCCAGAATCCAGGGGAGTAGAGGCTGGGTGGTCAGGGTCATTTCTGGCTACATAGTTGAGTTTGAAGCTGGCCTGGGGTATGCGGCTATTTGGGACCTTGCCTCAAAAAAGATGCAAACTAAAGATTAGTGCTTAGATATTTTTTCTTTTAAATTTCAGTCATATGTCCTGGTTTTGTACTGGTGACTTGCAAAACAGATAAATAAAGGCTTCCGGTGTGAACATGTGTGTGCTTTGTGGAAGTCAGTTCGGTTAAACGTTCTGCAGACACCGGGCTTCTTAAATGCGTTAAGGAGCATCTCAAATAACAAACCCTTCCCAGCTGCAGGTAACCGTGCACTTAGCATCCTCATGTCGGAATGAGCAGAGTCCCCTGCTGGTACAGGATTTAGAGTTTAGGTAATCCAGCTCTGTCTGCCCTCTCTTTGCCACTTGGCAGTTGTGTTGTTGGGTTTTTATGAGTGAGTTCTGTCTCCCCACTTGTCCACGTCTTCCCAGAACAGGAGAGGGCAAGAGAAGGTCAGGATCAGTGTTTACCTGCCCTCCCTGCCCCCTGCTGATATAGAAAGGGCAGCGGGCTAGACAGCACACTGCAAAGCGAACTACTAAATCTGGCTATATAATCTGACTGTCCTCCTCCTTTGCCCTTCTTCTCCAGTTAACATAGAGCTACGCAGACCCTGCTCCTCTTTCTTTAACACACCATCTGTCACAGACACGAGAATGAGGAATTACAAGCACTGATACCTCTCCTGTCCTGCCTAGTTCTGTGTCAACTCGACACAAGCTAGAGTCATCTGAAAGGAGGTGTCCTCAGTAGAGAAAATACCTCCCTAAGATCCAGCTGTAGGGCATTTTCTTAATTAGTGATTGATGAGGAAGGGCCCAGTTCATTGTCGGTGGGGTCATCCCCGGACTGGTGGTCCTCAGTGCTGTCAGAAAGCAGGCTGAGGAAGCCATGACGAGCAAGCCAGTGAGCAGCACTCATGTGCGGCCTGCGCCTCAGCTCCTGCCTCCAGATCCCTTCCCTGCTTGAGTTCCTGTCCTGACTTCCTCCCGTGATGATATGGAAGTGTGAGCCGGTTTGCTTTGGGCCGTGGTGTTTCATCCCAGCAATTCTCAATTTGTCCTTATTCTTGGTATGTTCAACTGCTTCTGTCATCTTGACCAAGGTTTTCAACATTCCTGTCATGGTTTGGCTGTGGGTTCGTGTGCTGCAAGCTTGGTCGGCAGAGCACGGCGTGGAGAAGGGTGAACCACTCAGAAGTGGGGTCTAATGGGTTGTGGTTAGGTCACTGGGATCGTCCTCGGGAGTTTTTAGGGGGCTGCCCAGCGCTTGAAGGTCTCTGGCTTGGTCTTGCCGTGGAATCTCTCCTAAGATACTCCCACCATCGTGCTGACTTCAGCACTGTGGTGTAGCCTTAGTCCCTCGCCTGAGCCAGACAGATGGCACACTAAAACTCCACACTGTGAGGCTAATTGGCCTCACCTTTTTTGTGAACCCCGAGTCTCTGGGTTTTGCTATCGCAACAGAAAGTGAACTAATCCAAAAGTTGTTTTGCAGTGAACCAGAGATGCTAACTAAATTTCACTGAGGCTGAAAGTCGATTGGCCAGTGCTTGCTAGTCATTTCCTAAAGTTGGTGGCAGATGTCCCCAAGGCCAATTGACGTGATTCTTTAATGTTTGTTCCAAAGTACAGTGCTAAAGTCCAGCTCTGTGCCAGTAATTAAACCATTTTTCAGCAGCTCCATAGTCCTTGGTGGATAATAAAAGAATCTTTTGTTGAGCCAGTAAAAATTAATGTTTTATGTTCCAAGATCTCCAGTGAGACCAAATGAAGTTTCAACAGATTTTCCAAATGAGTTTTTTTAAAAATTACTAGAATTTTTAATTTGTAGGAAAATCTTTCATTGGAAAGACAAAGTATTATGGAATATAAGATGTACTGTATTACAAATGTCTATTTTTCCTTCGTGATTCTGAAGTACTTGTGACACTGTAACATATATGTATGCATATACATATGTGATGTATATTGTGGCTACGTATGTATGTTTATGCACATATATAGGTATATATGTATATATGCATACACGTATACACCCATGCGTGTGTGTTTGTGTGTGTGTTTCACAATAGCCAGCGCAGTGGTGCAGCCACTTACGAGACAGAAGGATCTCTCGAGTCCAGGAGTTCTATGCAGTATCGTGCTACGCCTGTTAGCTGTTTGTATTAAGTTGGGCATTAGTGACCTCTTGGGAGTAGAGAGCCACCAGGTTGCATAAGAGGGGTAAGTCAGCCCAGGTTGGGTAAAAGATCTCAGTAGATTTTTCATCTTATAAGCCATGGCAATAATGGCCAAAGGTGGACAGATGTCACCAATCACTTCATTGATTCTGGGTGTGTGTGTCAGTTCAAGTGTCTGAAGGTTTGCTTTGCTTCCAATAGTTCTGTTAGAGTCTGAGTTTTATTCCCTTCCAAGAAATGCCTGGTTTTCAAATAGTAGAAATGCTATAAATACCAAATGCTAAATTTGAACAAATAAAGATACACTCTTGAGTAATTTTACTCACTTGCTCTTAAAAATTACCGCTGTCACTAGGTCTTAGTCTTTAGGAATATGTATTGAAAATATTTTAAATCTAATTTTTGTGGTTTATCAAAAAAAAAAAGAAAGAAAGATACAGATGCTTTCAGATATTATCCCAGTCCAAGAAGAAAGACAGGAGGCAAAGAGGAAAAGCTTACGTCCCAAGTTATCTTATCTGCCCAAGTCTCAGATCCCTCGGGAGAGGCTGGGACCTGATTAGATGGAGTGAGACAGGGGTACAGTGGAGGGGATGAAATCTGGGCCAAGTGATTCAAGCTAGATAATATTCACCAACCAATAAAAGCAACACATATTCAGAAGGATGTCCCACATCACTATGTAAACCTCAGGGCAGCTCTCTGGGAGTGAACTGTGTAATGCTTCCGGTTTCTCAACGGTTGTCAAGAATGTGACCAGACAGTCATGTGACAGTTGTTTGGATAGCCTAAGACATTCAATCACTCCTCAACTCACGCCAAGAACTCCTCGCCTCAACTTTTTTTTTTTCCATTTTAGGAAACTGTGTACACACACACACACAAAGCAAACCAACCGAACAGAAAATTGAGCTGCAGTAGCGCTCCATGCTGAATGAGTCTCTGATCACAAGAGACACTAGTTAAAAGCAGTGTTTGTTATTCTGTCGAAAGCATAGTTTTTATGGATAAAAAGTCAATAGTCTGTGGCAAATACAGTTATGGATATTAGGACACCTTCATTAAATGCATATACTTTCCAGAGTATTTGAAAAGGTTTACCCACTGAAGAGTTTGGGGCTGGCTAAGCAGACAGGTAGTTTTAGGGCCAAGTTTGTATCCACTCTGTAAATGAAATCTAAAGTACCGTGGCCGTACTTAGAGGGAGGCACCCGACCTCATGCAATTAGAGTATTGAATGAGGCCCTCCACAAGGTCATAGAAACTGAGACTTTAAGTCTGGTTCACTGCTATTTTAACATAAAGTATCTAGGAAGGGAATTGTTTTTGTACGTCAGCAACCTTCATAGCAAATATTAACTGTGCCGGGCCCAAGTCTTGCTTCTCAGCTGGACGAGAGGCATCCCTTGTCCCCATATGGATTTTCCCTATCCTTCCCTATCTTTCTACTGAAGCACTCTGGGAGTAAAAAATAAACTTCCGCTGGGTTAAGCAATACCCCAACTGGGGTCCCACTTAGTAGAGGAGTCATCTTTACTCCACATGACATACCGTGTTTACAAAGGGATGACATCGAGAATGTATCTTTGGGAGGCTGGAGAGACGGTTCAGTGGTTAAGAACGCTGTTTATTCTTCCAGAGGACAGGGTTGGGTCCCGCCACCCACGTGGAGGCTTACAACCACTTGTAACGTCAGCTTTAGGGGGTCCCATTGCCCTCTTCTGGTCTTTACATGCATATGTGCAAACACACACACACACACAAATAAATATTAAAAATAACCCTAAAAATGAAACGAAGTCCTGTTACCTTTATCACAGTTGACTCCATAGAATCCAGGTGGGCAGATGCAGAAGCCAGGAGTGACGCACAGGCCGCCGTTCAAACACCGAGGTATGCAGAGGGCTTACAGGGAGAGGGGACTCTGATTAAGGCCAAATAGGATGTAGGAGCCGGGGCGTTTTACATTGTCAGCGATTCTACAACTCAGACTTTGTGATAGAGTCAAAATGTTTACACAATTTTGCTATATTAAAAATTGTCTCGTGGTATTAATTCGGCTATTTTTCAACTTCTCAGCCAATTTCTTAGGCAAGAATTTTCAATTTGTTCTACTTTAAATGCCTGATTAAATCTTTATCAGAATCAGGCCAGGCATGGTGGCACATGCCTTTAAACTCAGCATTCAAGAGGCAGAAGCAGATGAATCTCTGTGAGTTCGAGGTCAGCCTGGTCTGAAATAATAGAATTTCAGAACAGCCAATTACACAGAGAAACCCTGTCTTAAAAAACAAACAAATAAACAAAAACCAAAAAAATATCTTTCTCAAATCAACTTGACTGTGATGTATTTTTCTAAAAACTGCAAATATTTTTCTCTGCCCCATTTCCTTGATCTTTAAACTCTAAGATCAGTGCAAGTAAGAAAATATTCTTATCTCTTAAAAGAAAAAAAATACTTCTTGCTAACTCTGGTCAAACAAGTTCTTTGACTTATTTAAAGTTTGGCATTTAAAGAGCTTGTGGTTAATATTCATTTCTCAGTCATCTCTTTTCATATAATGACCTCAAAAACAGTACCTCTGAAATAAACGTGCTTGCTACCCAAATTATTTTCAACCCTTCTTTCAACTTATGATATGGTAGAACCTATACTCAGATATGGATTTAATTGTGAATTGAGCTATTTTTAATTGGAAGAATTTCAATCAGTTGTGGCGTTAGAACCCTAAACCTTTCATGAGAGTATCACAAAGCACACTGTGCGTATAGGCTGGCCAGAGGCTTGATCACGAAGAACAGAGACCCTAATCAAAGTTCTCTGGCCAAGGTCTGGCCACGTATGATAGTAACAGAAACCGACCCACAGAAGTATGACTTTCCAACTGGTCTTCTGAGCCTATTTAAAGTTTCACCAACCCTTAAAATATTACCAAATAATAATAGTAATTTCAAGAGATGTGTTACAAACACCAAAAGACCCCCATGGGGCATCTGTGGCTTCCACGTTCGTTGGGAAGCAAGCCTGGTGGACTAACTCTCTTGCTTACCTTTCTCACAGTGAGGCCCGTAGAAGCCATCAGGACACTCACAGACCCGCCTTTCGTTACAGACGCCTCCGTTCCGACACCCTCCGGGACACTCGGCTGCACCAAAGAGAAACAAGGCATAATAAAGCATGCCCTTGAAGCCAGGCCGGGTGAGACACTGGTGGTCATATCTACCCAAGTGTTCTCAGTACAATTGATTGAAACCCACAATCTTTAACCTTCCCTCCTCACCCCTCCGTTTTCACTCAGTTCTCCCTGCAATCTTAATTACAACAGTAGGGGACACGCAGGAGGGAGTAAGCCACTCTTACTTCTTCCCACCGCTGAAAGTCACACCCGAGGAACAAGGGGCATTGCCTTTGGTAGCCACTGCCATAGAGCAGGTGGCTTTTTGTATGTGTTTAGAGCACGGACTGGCTCCATAGCTTAAACCTGATGCTGGAAGGGAAGGAGTTATTCCCTTGTGGTTAGTGGACACCCTGGGCATGCAATGAGTTGCTGAGGCCCTGTCTGCCTGACAGGATCATGGTGTGATCATGACTTCCTGTCTTCTGTGGCTGTGAACGGCATCTGGCGGGGCATGGGTAGGCAGTGTTGCTGTGACCGGGAGAAATGTGGGTGATGGTTGACACCTGCAGGGAGGAACTGGAACAAGAAAGGGGATGTCTGTGACCTTGGATGAGATAAAGATGCGGACTCCTCAAGGTTATGAAAGTAAAGGGGGAAGAACAGCTAGTCTTTGACAGCACACTGGAGTCCCTAAGGTTTCTACCTGGTGTCAAAGCCTGGGAAAATCTAAGTACCTGTAATGGACCCTGTGTGTACCACCCTTGCCCTCCAAGGTATATATAAAAAGAAAACGAAATAAAACAAGTCATAGGTACGGCTCCCCACTTCCAAAGCCCTCCCTTGAGGGGGCTCTCAGTGCTCACCTTGCTGACATGTTTTAAAGAAGATAGCATTTTGAGGGGTCTGAAGGATGGTGTTGCCTTCAGAGTTCATGACAATCACGTTCACTTCAAATGCTGCCACACCGTCCTGTTTGCCAAGACACGGGAAACCAACCTGAACAACTAAAAGGAAAAGAGAGGCTGTCAATTTGGACAGCTGATTCCGGCTCCACAGGAACCACAGGGAGACCAAAAAGAAGCAAAGAGGGGCACGTTTTTGTGATTTTCGTGTATCTCTATGGGAGTTGAGAAGGTATTTTGATTACCTGGGGAATCCTCGGTGGAACTCATGCACCATGCTCCACAAATGCAGAACTGGGAAGATTTTGTTGAAAAAACTTATTTTTTTTGAGACAGGTTCTTGACTTGTATATCTTTGGCTTGTATATTTTAGGCTTAGTGATCTTAGCTTGTGGATCGTTTTAAGATTTTATTTTAATTTTTGTGTGATGTGTGTGCGCATATGTATGTATGGGCATGTGTGTGCAGGCGTGTGGAGGCAAGAGGCTGTCAGATCTCAAGAGCTGGAGGTACAGGCAGTTGTGAGCCACCTAATACAGGAAGCAAACGTGGGTCCCTATAAGAGCAGTAACTGCTCTTAACCACTGAGCCATCTCTCCAGCGCCAGTTTTCACACCTTAAAATGGTGGGTATTTTTTATTTCTTATTTTTTGGTCTGCAAATTAAAGACGCAAAAAGGAGCATAATTATATTAATTAGGATGAGACATTTGTGATTATATTATATAATTATATTAATTAGGATGAGACAGTTACCATCCCCAAAGAGCCAGAAAAAGCTATAATATATAATATTATATCCATTAAGTAAGCCCTTGGCATAATAGCCCGCTAGCTTATTTTTTATTCTTCTGATCTGAAAGTAACAAAGCAAATTCTTTGAAGATATTCTGCAACTCAACATGGACTCCAGCAGTGGCCTAGTCAACCAGGTTACTATTTTCTCAAGACACCTGTGATATCACAGAGTGGTGGGCTGAGCTAATGTGGCAGGTAGGCTAAGTCTGGTATGTGTTTTAGCTTGCTGATGTAGAGCCACTTCCGGAGCACCTGTTGGGTACTTGGCATGTCTGGGTGTTGACAACAAGGCCACAAGGCAGGACATGGCAACTCAAATGTTTCTTTTTTTTTTTTTTTTTTTTTTGGTTTTTTGAGACAGGGTTTCTCTGCGGCTTTGGAGCCTGTCCTGGAACTAGCTCTGTAGACCAGGCTGGTCTCGAACTCACAGAGATCTGCCTGCCTCTGCCTCCCGAGTGCTGGGATTAAAGGCGAACTCAAATGTTTCTGCACGAAGACAATGCCACCAGTTTCGTAATACAAGTGACAAGGAGGACTGGGCTCATCAGACATTAGCTCCTGGGTGAGAGGGTGATTGTGAAACTTTCCAGAATATACTGGATTATCATGCCATCCACTGAGAAAGACTGATCTAGCTGACAGCTAGACTCCAGTTCTTCCATAAATAATAATAACAATAACAATAATAATAATAATACTGCCAGTAAGTATATGTAGAGCTTTTGCATGGTGGGTTCAGCCACTAAGCATGGGCTTATATTAGAGCAGGACAGATATTCTCCCTTTGGAGTGTGACTACACCTTCCTCCTAGGGTTAGAAGATGAAAAGAACTAGCGATTGCTCCCATCAGCACACAAGCTGGCCACACAATCTTCATAGTGAGCTTGCAAAACAAAAGTTCTTTTGCAGCCTCTGGCATTGCCGAGAGATAGTAGAAATAGAGCCGCGTCCTTTGGCAGTGGTAAGCCTGTGGACAGAGGTCCACTTTTACCGAAGGCTAAATGAAAACAAGGCCAGATGCTTCGCGTTCCAATGCAGCCTGTGCTGTGTAAACCAGGGTGAACGAAAACAACTTCGGAACACTGAAGCAGATGAACTCACGTGGCATTCAAGCCCACAGCCGTAAGCAATCGATTGCGCGTAAACAACGCTTAGGGAGATGATGTGGGAGTGTCATATATCAATCTGTTGATTTCATTGGTTCAATAAAGAAACTGCCTGGGCCCTGATAGGACAGAAAATTAGGTAGGCGGAGTAGACAGAAGAGGAAGCCAAGAGAGAGCACGGAGGAAGTAGAAGCTTTTTTGAATGGAGAGAAACCACGCCCCCAATGGGCTGGTATCTCAGCAGCTATTGGTTGGAGGGGCGGAAAGACCTCCCGCAACAGGGAGAGGTAAGTGAGCACTTATTCTAACAGAATACCCCTTCCACACACAGATGGGCATGGGTTTTACTCCCCGAGAGCATCCTGTCATTTGACACACTTCCCTTACAGGAAGGTAGAAAAACGAGAGGCAGCAGGAGCTCAATCGCAATGTCACGGGACACGGAATGGTAAACTGATCCCTGATTAGATGAGGGCTTGGAAGACGGCTCAGTCAGTAAAGTATTGACTTGTAAGGATGGAGGCTCGAGTCTGATCCTCAGAACCCAAAATGTCTGGGAGTGCATAGTGGTGAAGGTATGGAAAATTATTAATAGACTAAGTGCTCAGCACTGAGAGGGATGTCCCTTCACTCCAATCTGGGGGTCTCCTGGGAAGACGGCAGAATGATGACGTAAGAAGGGCCTGGTGGGCAGCTACCAGGAAACCGTGTTCTCTCGACACAACAGGGCGCCTGTGACAGCGTGAACAAAGACCCGTGCAAGCCCATGCCAGACAAAATCCCAGCATCGAAGTGGGAGTGGGCACAAAGTTCCAGCCCCGGCTGAGGAGCTATTGGCAACTGTTAACTTTGGCAGAGGGAGAGAGGGTTTTCTTTAAAGGTATGACCCCCTGAGAGATTGAGCATGCTCCAAGACAAGCTCTCCACCCAAGACTTGATGGACTAAAGGTTAAGAAGCGAGAACAGGAAGTTGGGTAGGTGGGAGTGGACTTGGGAGGGGTAAATATGACCAAATCGTGTTGTATGAAATTCTCAAAAAACTAATACAAATAATATTTTTTAAATGCTGGGTATGGTGGCCTGTGCTTACAATCCCAGCACGGAGGAGGCAGGGACAGGGGGATCCCTGAAGCTTATTGGCTGACTAATTTGATGAATTAGCCTAATATGGTGAACTCCAGGGCCATGAGAGAGCTGTCTCAAATCAGGAGGCTAGTGTTCCTGAGGATACCAGCTGAGATGGTTTTCTGGCCTTTGCACTCACACACATACATGTGCTCTAGCACCCCCTACCCACAGGGGCATGCATGCATGCATACACATACATGTATATAAAAAGCATTCAACGTAAGTACTCGGGACTTCAGCTGCTGTGGCATTCTGTCTCAGCAAATACTGACCATTCTGTCTGGCCTGGAGCCATGAAGAAGGTGTTACACCTCCAACATTAACACATATTTAAAGTCTTCTACACACTGGGTTCCTACTGCTGTTCTACCCTAAGACATACTGCTGTTCTATGGGTTCCATGCAGAGACAGTGTTCAAAGAGGCCAAGCCCTGACTTGACGGAAACTAGTTATATATTTATGCATATAACTCGGTAGTTTTACCGAACCACTCCACAGTTTGTATTTCCTGTTTTTGTTCTCTTCAAATGCCGGAAGGCAGGCACTTCGTAACTGTTAAAGATCAAGGGATGTCGGGGTACAAAGGCGCCCGTGGGATAAAAGAACAGCCTAGCAGCTTGGGGGTATAAAACAGCGTGGCACAATAATCAACGCTACCTGGACGTTAAGAGCAAAGACCCAGCGATTGGGTTACTTTTTAATAATTCAAGGTGCTGTCACTCCTCCTACTGCGGTGACCGAGCCGGTGAGGCTAATGAATCGCGGCCCCACAGTGATCTGAAACCCCCATAAACTCTTGCACCTGCAGTTTTGCAAACAAACCCTACATCTGCTTCTAAAAGAAAGGAAAAAAAAAATTCACGTGCTCACCGAGGTGAAAGGACTTGAGGGGCAAAGCAGAATGTGAGCGTACATACATGTGGCCACCACTTTGTCTCCAAAGAAAACCTGTGCCTTTTCTTAAAAATCTCACCTTGACCCAAGTGGCATACTCTCTTCCCTCTATATTTTATTATTTTTATGTATGTGCGTGTGTGTGTGTGCGTGTGCGCGTGTGTGTGTGTGTGTGTGTACAGGTAGAGGTCAGGAGTTGATAGCAGATGTCTTCCTCAGTCACCCTCCCTCATGTTTTTTTTTTATTGGAAAAAAAAAGAAATTTCTGCCTCCTCCCCGCCTCCCATTTCCCTCCCCCTCCTCCCCCCTTCCTCCCCCCTCCCCCCACTCCTCCCCCCTCCCTCTCCAGCCTGAAGAGCAGTCAGGGCTCCCTGCCCTGTGGAAAGTCCAAAGTTCGCCCCCCTCAATCCTGGTCTAGGAAGGTGAACATCCAAACTGGGTAGGCTCCCACAAAGCCAGAACATGACGTAGGATCAAAACCCGGTGCCATTGTCCTTGGCTTCTCAGCAGCCCTCATTGTCCGCCATGTTCAGAGAGTCCGGCTTTATCCCATGCTTTTTCAGTCACAGTCCAGCTGGCCTTGGTGATAGCAGCATTATTTGTAATAGCCAGAACCTGGAAACAACCTAGATGCCCTTCAATGGAAGAATGGATGAAGAAAGTGTGGAATATATACACATTAGAATACTACTCAGCGGTAAAAAACAATGACTTCGCGAATTTTGCATGCAAATGGATGGAAATAGAAAACACTATCCTGAGTGAGGTTACCCAGACCCAAAAGGATGAACATGGGATGTACTCACTCATAATTGGTTTCTAGAGATAAATAAAGAACCTTCATCTGGCGATGGATGGAGATAGAGACAGAGACCCACACTGGAGCACTGGACTGAGCTCCCAATGTTCCAATGAGGAGCAGAAGGAGGGAGAATATGAGCAAAGAAGCCAGGACCACAAGGGGTGCGCCCACCCACGGAGACAGTAGGGCCGATCCATTGGGAGCTCCCTCGTGTGTTTTGAGACAAGATATCTCTGTGAACATGGAGCTTGCCAATTGGCTAGACGGGCTGGCTGGCAAACCCCAGGGATCCTGTCCTTCGGGGATGGATGACAGCCGGGCACTGCCAAGCTCAGCTCTGTGCCAGGGGTCTGTGTGGCAAGCGCTTTCCCAGGACGGCCACCTCCCAGCTTGTAAGCTGTGTGTTTCTAGATTTCATAGTACTCGAAAGCGATGTGGGACGTGAGCATTCCCGGGAGGCGGTCTGTCCTTCCGTGTGCTGACATGTCCTACATGTCAGGAGCTCTAAAAGTAGAATTTCAGTAAAAACCCTCTTCTAGACGCTAAAAATTGTCGAAGGTAGGAAGATGCGGGAAGTTAGAAATTTAATATGTATTGGAAATGGCAGACGTTAGTAATGGAGTCTCAGTGAGGGGGATCACTTCCTAATCACTCTACAGACCCCACTTAGCTCCTGGAGGGATTCTTATTTGATACCGGACAAGTTTCTTATCACTCCTCTAGAAGGAATCGCTGTTACTTATTTCAAAATGCTAGAAAGCCACAGCCACGGCTGGCACCGTGCATGGAGATGTGACAGGCATGGACGAGGCATGACAGTGAAACCTCTGCCCCGGGGAGCCGATGGCTGAGCCCAACCCGGGCTGGTGCACTCCTTTCATTCTACTGCCCGCCTCCCAAGATGATCCTAGGGTTCCAGAGGTATGCTGAAGTGCTCACTTGACGGCTTTCTGGAGCAGGGCTTGATTTTGAAACATAAAAGAAATGGAAAAAATTTTAAGGAAAAATATGCTTGGCAATATGAGTTTTATTCTCCCACCAACTAAATAAATGAGTGAATGAATGGTAGCTCGAGAAAAAGCACAGTGAAGGTAAGTCAGCCTACTTTGTATGCCACAAGTTTTGTGAACTAATAAGAACACTACTATCTCAATATAAAAAAAATAAGTCGGATGTACTGATGTTTCACAGAGTCTGCTAAATTCCAGGACGGTGTTCTATCTCAGTGGGAAAATTTAAAAATCAGACTAAAGGACAGTGTGAAAAGTCTGTTTTTTTCACTTTTTAAATTGGCAAAGTAGTTAATATAATTAGTAATCGATGCTGATGAGATTACGGTGAGTCAACCACACTCCACACTGGAGCCAGGGTACAAATAGGTACAACTTGTAGGAAAGTACTATTGGCATTTGGGCAATTCCATAGTATTTTAAAGTTAATATTCATATCATGGTCTTTACCACAAAAATATCACTTCTGACAACCTATTGTAATAAAGAAGTAGGCACCAAGAGTTTAGTATACATTTTAATTCAGCAATGACTTTCTACATGCTGGCTGTGTGCTGAGCCTTGCATTAGGAGTCATGGTAAATAAGACACGTAGGGCCCCTTCCCTTCTAGCAGTGAGCATCTTTTAGTGTCAAAGGATATTTACCATGGTATGTATAGCACGAAGCTCTACAAACATGTCTCGTTCACAAAAACTGAGGGAACAGAGAAATAAATTATGGCACATCCATGTAACCGAATGCTATAAAACTTTTATGTCTTACAAGGGTAAGAAAAACTTTCAGAAAGACCTGTAAATGACAGGTTTGTCACACAGTGTCAAATGTAAGAATGTAGATCCTTGACACAAGACTAGTGGGAAATACAGGGGTACTTTCCATTTCCTACCCACCCAGAAATCCTAGGCTCTGGCCTTGACTCTACTGTGTGTTGGTGCGGGAGAATTGTCTGTATTCTGTCAATCATGTTTTAAATAAACGCTGATTAGCCAGGCAGGAAATATAGGTGGGAAAACCAGACAAGAAGTAGAAATGATGTAATGAGAACAGGAGAACTCTGGGAAGGAGGAGGTGATTCCCTCCACTCCTGCCCAGACCACCAAAGCAGCAGGATGTGAGCTGCCCCACTGAAAAAAGGTACTGAGCCACATGGCTAACACAGATCAGAAAAATGGGTTAATCAAGTTGTGAGAGTTAGCCAGTGAGAGGCTAGAGCTAATGGGCCAATCATCTTATAATTTATGGAGACCTATGGGTGATTTTCTTTGGGGCTAAACAGTTGTGGGGTACAGGGAGGGACAAAATCCCCAACAACAAGCAGGCCCGGCCCCCGCTCATGTTACAGCGTGTTACTAGTTTTTTACTTTGAATGAAGTAGTTAAGATGTTTGTGTGACCCTTCCTTTTCTGAAACTTGTAAGATAGAGCTGCAATTCTGGTCTTAGCCTGATCAAGTCAGATAAGGCTTGAGTGGCTATCACACACGATGAAAAGCTAGGACCAAATCACATCCATGTTTCTTCAGCCAAGCAGGATGGAGGAAGGTCATTGCTTAAATAAAGAAACTGCTTTGGCCCTGATAGGACAGAAAATTAGGTAGGCGGAGTAAACAGAACAGAATGCTGGGAGGAAGAGGAAGTGATCTCAGACGCCATAGCTCTGCTCTCTGAGGCAGATGCGATGAAGCTCCAACCCAGGATGGATGTAGGCTAGAATCTTCCCTGTAAGCGCACCTTGGGGTGCTACACACATTAATAGAAATGGGTAATCAAGATGTAAGAATTAGCCAGTAAGAAGCTAGAGCTGCAATTCTGGTCTTAGTGTGATCAAGTCAGATAAGGCTTGAGTGGCTATCACACACGATGAAAAGCTAGGACAAAATCACATCCAGGCAGTGTTTAAATGAACACAATTTGTGTGTTGTTATTTCGGAACATAAGCTAGCCAGGCGGCTGGGAGCAGGGCGGCAGGAATGCAGCCCGCAGCTCCCACAACACATGTGGACATTTGGGTTGATGTCACTCCATCCCCTAAAGGCTTTCTGACACCATGCCAACTCTGGGAAACCTTTTCTTGGTTATCATCTGCCCCAAACCACTCTGAATCTACACACTTGTGTGTACTGTGCTAACCCACACTCACTGGCTGAATGCGTCCATTAAGCGTGTTTATTTTCTTTTTTCTTTCTTCCTTTATTAAAAAATATCTAGAATCATTATGAATGAGTCTGGTCTGGGCTATCTTGGGCTTTTAGAAAACTATAAACCCATCACTTCTTTATCCTCATCCTAATTCTTTGCCTGAAAGGACAATGACCGAACTGCCCTCAATTCAACAGCTCTCCTCAGGAAAACATCCCATCATCGCTCAAATGGATGGCCTATATACCTTGTATCGCCTCATCTCCATTAAGACTTATGAAGAAACTTCTTCAAAGCAAAGGCCACCCACCTGATGCCTTGTGAGGCACTGTTCCCAGCAGAGGGACATTGACAGTTGGGTCTGCCATGATGCCTTTATCCAGGGAGCGAAGAGAGAGGAATTCATAGAAGTATTCTGCCTGCAACAAAAGGCATTGCCAGTCAGCACCAAGGAAACCACAGTGATGGAGAAAAGACTTCTTGACAAACCATCCACGTGATGGGAAAGTGACCATTTTTCCTCTGGGAAGTTGGGAGTCCCCAGCATCTAAAATATCCTGTTAGCATAATGCTCTCTTTCTGATTTATACATATGGAACTGAGCCCTGCTTGGAGAGGAGAGAGTCCCTAAAATGCTCCGAGCATTTATTTAGAGCTTGCTCAAAAGGTCATTTAACTTCTGCAGTATTATTGGTTGCTATCTGCAGAAGGATTTGGAGGGAAAACAGAGGGATAAGACATATCAAAGTGATTAGTGAACAGCCCTTGGAAAACTCATCTCAGCATCGTGGGTCATTATTTCTTAAATCGAAGGGAACTGGTACAGCTGTGGTAAACAATGATCAATGAATTAGAAGCCTAAGGGCAAAGAAGACTCTTAAAGGCCAAAATTTGAGAATCCTGTCGCTAATTTTGAAAGGTTTACATTTAAGGTCTCAGTTTAATAGAGAGAAAAGCCGAAAAACTCAAAATAAAACATCACAATGACAACAAGCTGCAAAACTTTACAATGTAAGCTAAGTCAGTAGTTAAGCAAAAGTCCTGCTACTCAGGTGCCCACCAATACGGAAAATTGAGGGAGAGTCTAACCATGGAGCTTTGGTGCCTAACATTGCTAATGGGAGTGTTTATGGGGACTGGAGAGAGAGTGGTTAAGAGCACTTGCTGCTCTTCCAGGGGACCAGGGTTCAATTCCCAGGACCCATATAGGGTGGCTCACAACCACCTGTTACTGCAGCTCCGGCATCTGATGCCCTTTTCTGGCTTCTGAAGACACACATGCATGCACACACATGCTTACACACACACACACACACACACACACACACACACACACAATCTTCAAAAATGGTTTATGCTAAGAAACATCTGTTCTTGCTTAGGAATAATGAGCAGCTAATAAAGAACACACAAGGTAACATGTAAAGTACAGCTGAGTGCTCCTGCCATTATCCAGAGACATAGCTAGAGTTTGGGATGCATTAATTATAGAAATAAGTTACAGTACATGCACGTGAACTGACTGGGACTTTTTTTAAATAATGGTATTTACATTCAGCATAATTTTTATTTGATAACATGGAAGACATGAAGAATGCAATAGAAGCCGTTCAAACCACTTTCTGCTTTAAATCACCATCAAATACATCTGTCACCGAGGACTTCATGGGAGGATAAGATGAAATCTCAACTTCCAGGGAGATTCTGTCTACACATACAGTGAGCTAAGAAACACGCCCTGAGTTCATGGAGTCAAAATAGCACCTTCATTAACCAAATCCCCTTCTTTGGCTATGACTGCAAAGGTTCCAGAAGACCTCGATGTTCCTTCCCTTGGAGAGTGACGGGGTTGGGTGAATTCATTTATCAAGTTCGTCTGCTAATGGGAGACAGACGGTCGGTTCATGAGACAAATGCTTGCTCCCCTATGGATGGGCAGGCGGAGATCTGAAGGGAGCCCATGAAAGCAACGCTGTCAGGAAAGGTAATTCAATTTGCAATGGATTCCTTTGAGATAGAGAATGAATAGGATGTCTGTCCCTGCAGGAAAACCAATGGGAAAGACTCCGGTTTGCACAGATCCAGGTGGTTCCAATGACTCCTGTCAACTGCACACGCCACCCCCACGCTCTGCTCCATAGCCTTTATCACTAGAACGTTTTATTTCAAAACTTACGGTAGAGTGGTACCGTCAAAGGCCTTGGTGCTGAATGCTATCATAATTAGCTATATTCTGGTTATCAGAACCACCGAGGATAATAAAACAGCAAGTAACAATAGCCCAGCAAATCCTGGTGTAATGTCCATCGTGTGTCCCACATCAACAGGAACACTTCACTAACAGGACCCAGATGAGAGTAAAGACCTGCGTGGGTAACACGAAATACCACGAAACCAAAACTTCAAACCCTACTAAGAAATTACCCTTTGCTGCTCCGTAAGCACGTCTTTAAGTTTTATTGCTTTGGAAATTAAAGCTGTTTTCCTAGACACAAACCATTTAAAAGTTCCATTTGTGAATCTTTAAGACCATTCTGTAGAAGAAACTAGTGTTTTCACTTTTCAAGTGTTTTTATTGGTGAGAAGAGAGTTGAAGTGTCCAGATTAAGACATCGCTGAACTATAACTGATAACAACTATGATTTTCTTTTTTCTGCATCTCCACATTTTTAATATGTGTCCTTATTCGTTTCATAGTGAAATTTAATTCATTAACTTAAAAAAAGAAGCATGGATACCCACGGTCAGGTCCATGTGGCCAATGGCAGTCACTAAGTCCGTACATTGGAGCTCCAGTTTCTTGGATTTTGTCCACAGAAGGTAGTTGTTAGAGCAAACCTTGTCTGTCTGGCCTTCTTACTGAGGATAATAATGGTGCTTAAGTCTCTAAAATATGAAATGTTCTTCATGCTTGTTTTTGTTTGTTTACATAAAGTTTTTATTATGTTTGAAATTTCTTTTTATTCAGTGTGCGGTGGCACGCAGTACATGCAGAGGTCAGGGGGCAACTTTGCAGAGTTGGTTTCGTCCTTCCATCCCATAAGTCCTGGGGATCGAGCTCCGGTTGTCAAGTTGCGAGCTGTCTCACAAGTCCATATTTATTTTCCATACGTGTGTATTTTTGAAGGAATCTTTCCCACTTACTCCTTCAATTGTCTTTTAAATATTCTAACTTGAAAGTTGCTTATAAATTATCCAGTTCTGTCTGATCTTGACACAAAGAGGTCTATCCTTCGCTAGCATGTAAATGGTTTTTATATATTTATATATATCCTTCACCTAAGGACTTACGTTTCAAAGTCACAGAATGGTTGATCAAATGAATGTTAGATTTAGATTTATGTCCTATTCTAGCTTCTAGACAGAACTTTCCATTTTTATCTTATTTATAATATAATAAATATTCCTAGACCCCAATCTCTCCATTGGAAAAACGTATTTGGAGGCAAATAAAACCCAAATCCAATGCCAAAAAGAACAGAGAACTAGCTTTAAAGTTTGGGAACAGGTTTCACAAATTACAGATTTATTACTTAGATAAAAGGAATTCAGAGCATGAACTGTAATAGCAAAGTTCTATTGGAAACTGCTATTAGGAAAAAAGTACATTTCGTTTTATTAAATGACATTAGTGGAAATTCAGGTAGAGGCAAGGAGGGCAGTTATTTGGGAAAAGCATGAAAAGAGTGCTTTGTATTCGAACAAAGAATCGGTCTATTCAGGGGAATAATTAATTCACTTTTAAAACTAAGTTGCTGAAAAAAAAATTTTGCTGGATTGCTTTGCCGCATAGTAAATTTTTTTTGTGTGTGTGGAGAAATATAAAAGGCACCCAAATATTATCAAGGGAGGGGTGCTGGAAGCCGTTCATCTTGCTTCCAATGGACTTGGCTGAAGTTAGAGTCATTCCTTCCAAAGAGATGAAGACATCATTTACACAGCAAACTGGAGCAACTCAGAAGGCCTTCGGTCTGAGGCTCCTTGGAGGGTAAAAACAGAGAGGAAGAAACACAGACCCACGTTAATATGGGAGGAATCTAGCATTTCTTGTCTACTTTTGAATGTCTGGGCTTGGGATGTACGCTTAATGTAATAAGCATAATAATTCAGAAACCTCTGGGTCGGTCTTTTATAAAAAACCATGATCTCCAAACCTCTCTTGAGTTCTATCATGATGCTGACCCAAGTGGTCACAGGAGAAAAGTAACACTCTCAAGTATCGTCTTCGTTCCAAAGAAAATCTCAGACTCGTGCAGATACCAAGTACGACAGGCAGTGGGTGCGAATTTTTAAACAGCCCTAGCTGAGCGTTTCCTACACCCAATCCCTGCTCTCACCGCGCAGTCTGCGATGTCTACAGTGTTCAAAGAGTTCAGATTAGCAGGGTACTGGGTCTGAGAAGCATACGGCGATATAGAATAGCCCCTGTACTGTATGTGAAGGGCAGGAAGACAGCTACTAAAATAAACAAGAAAGGAAATAGTACAAGGTTAAAAAGCCCAACAAAATGAACAAGCATGCCCAATGCTTAAAATAATCTGCCGCCTGCATGTCTAGACTGAAGGCTGCCAGACCTCACACTCTTCTGAGTTCCTTTAGTTACCTCCATCCTTCAAACCCTGAACTCACTTAACCTTGGATTGTGTCCCTGCAGAGTCTCCTCCCACTGGTTTACGTCACCGCTGAGTCTCCTCCCACTTCCGGTTTTGCCTGTCTTTATTGGCTCTTCCCCTTTCTCCTCTGACCCTAGCAAACTGCTAATAAGTGGCCTCCTCTGCATCCACACTTCAGTGACTTCACCTCTGCTGACCCACGAGGACTTGGTCTTTCTTCCTTTTCATGTTTTGCACTAATTTTACACCCCCTTTTAGGCGACGCCGATTGTTCTGGTTGAGTGAGTGTTGCCTAAAGACAGCAGCAATGATGACTAACTCTGACAGAAATGGAGCCTTGAGGGGCGGTCTTTAGGTCACCCGGACTCACCCTCAAGGAGAACCCTGATCTGCTGCCCCCCTCTTTCTGCTTCCTGGATGGACACACGAACAGTCCACCTCACCTCCTCCTGCCATAGTACGCTGCCCTCTCTACAGGACCCAGCCATGAACTTGGCTCTCCGGAGTATAAGCTAAATAACTTTGTTTTCTTCCTTTAAAGCCACTTGCCTCTGATATTATATGGTAGCTACGTGAATGTCTGATGGCTCAACGTGTTCTGCCAACATCCTTCCACCAGAGCACAGAACGTTTCTCCTCCTGCCTTGTATCCATGGTATACTCATGAAGCCGGGTGGTTATCTCCCTGAGCCGTTGATTTCTTCAGCCTGAGAAGGGTACCATCCTTTTCCAGTAACAAAGACCCTGCGTTTCGTTTGTTGTCGTTCACTGCCATGGCTTGTTCTCTCTCATCTCTTCGTAGCTGGGCACCACAACGTCACCCTCCCTTTCTTATGCTGTCTTCCATTGCTTCCTGTCCTTTCGCCCCCTCTTCTAAGTCCAACCCAGCCTTTTCTCTCCCATATTGGCATCACTACAAAGTTCTTGCCTTCCTTTTAAAAACATCTACTCCTGAACAGACCCTTCACGTCTTGTTAAAATATCATTTTGCCACGTATCAACCCACCCCTGATGCTTCTTAGCTCCAGGGTAAGGTCTTTAGCCTTGCCAGTATCTCCACAGTTTGGGTCAAGCTTCCTTCATGTCTTATGTTTCAGTGAGTGTCATCCTCTGGAGTTCACCTGGCCTGCTGTGAGACCACAGTCACGTTCCAGTGCCTTCACCTAGCCTGACTGCTCTGGCCTTCTACCAGCATGCTCCTTAATACAAATACCATTGTGAAATCTTAGTCAGCTGCTCACAAATACAGATCATTTTCTCAACTAAACACCAGCTCTTGTTGGTGTAGAGACAGAAGCTCGCTTTACCCATCCTAAGTAGGCTAAGTGTCTAGCCCACGGCAGTTGTGGATTCCTTATGGAAAAGAACGGGACATGGATATATTTTTCTTCAATAGATCGTTGAAGACTCATGCACTCAGTTCTTGAAATATATTTGATGAATGGATGAATGAGAAGGCTCTAGAAGCACAAACCCACTTCATGCCAGGGCACGTTGTGCTGGGATTAGAAGCTGCCTGTTGTTTCAACAACCACTGACTTAGCAGTCAAAGAACTCTCCTGATGCTGCAGCATGGTCATGCTCTGCTGTTCACATAGAAAAGACAGAATCATTTCTTAAGGGCAAACAAACATTGACACTTGATGTCCAGCTACTCTGTGTGAGTTTGTAATTGCTTTGTGCTTATTCTGGAACAAACTCTTGGCCATGAGACTCCCAGAAAGAATATAAATGGATGCTATAAGCAGGGTCTGGTGTTGAAAAATAGCTGTCCCCATACTCTTCCAGTTCACATTCCCACTTAGATCTCCAGCATTTTTGCTTTCTGTACTTCCAATGTATAACTGTAGTCATGCTGGGAATTGTGGGATAGCAACAATGCCCCCTCCTAGGCCTTCTTTTGCAACTGGCTTTCAGAAGTGTGTGTGTGTGTGTGTGTGTGTGTGTGTGTGTGAAATCAAAACAAGAAGAAGCACCTTTCCACATAGAATAGTTGCTTAATTAGTTCACTAACTAAGTACTTAATTGGTATCGAAAGGAATGCTGCTTAGGGAGAGGGCACCAGGCCACCAAGTTTTTCTGTTCTAATAATCATTTTTATGCACACCAAACCAGTGGGCTGGATGCAGGGAGTGAAATTATTGGGATATAATGGTGACATTAAAGCTTAAAGTTCAAGTAAACACATCTGGGACCACGCGAGTTTTGTAAACTAAAATTGGCAAGAGATCACACAGTTTGGCTTCACATAAATCTGAAATTTCTAAGACATTTTTCCATCTTTCCTTTTAGCACTTGGAATCACCACTGCCTCTGCAAACCAGAACCAGACCTGGCTATCTGACAAACCGTTGGCTAGCCGCTCTCTTTCAAACGTCCTCGAGATGGGAGCAAGAGAGTGCTGCGCTGATCCTCTGTAGTAAATGACCCCAAAGTTAAGGTGTCTGTTTCTGAAGGGAAAGGCAACAGGGGAAAAGACAAAAGGCATTGGGAGGTAGAAAAGGCTTTGCCCAGTCTGTCTCAAGGTCAAACAAAAAGAAGGAATAACTAAAACGTAGTTGTTAAGCCGGGTGGTGGTGGCACAGGCCTTTAATCCCAGCACTCGGGAGACAGAGGCAGGCGGATCTCTGTGAGTTCGAGACAGCCTGGTCTACAAGAGCTAGTTCCAGGACAGGCTCCAAAGCTACAGAGAAACCCTGTCTTGAAAACAAAAACAAAACCAAACAAACAAACAAAACCCCATAGCTGTTATACTCCTGTCTGTAGGACTGGAAGCCTAGCTCGTGGGTAGGATGCTTGCCTCACTTGGCTCGGGTCTGGCTCTGGCTCCAGAACTCCAGTAACAGCAGATGCATCCGGGTTCCACACATGGCCGTCAGCAGACTGCCCGTGTTCCCAGTGGAAAGAACAAGCCAGGCAGCCTTGGACTTCTGAGCGCATACGTTTCTCTTTTTCCTTCAAACTTCAGCTTCTTGTTACTCAGTCCTCAAAGTATGCCAGACCCAGTGTAAGGAACCTTAAAGTCAGGTAAGCAATAAGCTATCTACAGACAAGACTTTGGGAGAGGGCACGAGGCCACCAAGTTCTTCTGTCCTAATAACCATTTTTTTTTTTTTTTTTTTTTTTTTTTTTTTTTTTTTGGTTTTTCGAGACAGGGTTTCTCTGTGGCTTTGGAGCCTGTCCTGGAACTAGCTCTGTAGACCAGGCTGGTCTCAAACTCACAGAGATCCGCCTGCCTCTGCCTCCCGAGTGCTGGGATTAAAGGCGTGCGCCACCACCGCCCGGCTCCTAATAACCATTTTTATGCACACCAAACCAGTGGGCTGGATGCAGGGAGTGAAATTATTGGAATAAAATGGAGACATTAAAGTTTAAATTCAAGTAAACGGCACTGGGTAAATAAATAATTGGGAGATAAGGGACCTAGGAAAGAGAACTAGAGGAACGCGTGGTCTCCTCGGCGCTGCGGAGACTAGGAGAGTGTGAACCGGAAGTGCAGCGCTTTCCGACAAATGCTGGAGGCTAAGGAAGCAGCATTAGCAGGCCAGCGTTTAGGGAAGAGAAAAAGCAACCCCTACCGAGTTTGTCTTCTCATCTAAGGACATAATTGACAGTTACTTTTCTTAATGCTTCAGAAGTAACCAGCGAGTATTCGTGCGCTTTGAGGCAGGAAAAAATGCTAGTAGAAATTTCTTTAATCATTGCTGAAAACAAAAATTTGCCCTTACTTCTCGTGAGGTATACGTGTTCTTCACTGGCCTCGTTCTCGTCTGTACTTCACACATGTCCCAGGGTCCACCCACCACATCCCACTCTTTAGGGCAGACTAAGTGTGGAATGAGCACAGACACTTGGAGGATGGGTGTAAACAGCCCCCGAAAAGGCAGAATGGGTGTTGCCCTTTTTCTTGTTTCTGTATGATACATACGTATCTCTGTAGGCGTGTGTCTACTTCATTCTAATGATGAAAAAGGTTTGAATCTTTTACCAGACTTAGAAACATCAGGAAATATGCTCAGGAAATATGACTTTCACAATATTTTGAACGAGGTCGTGTTTTCCTTAGTTTAAGGTCTAGGTAGTTTTCAAAAATCCTTTAATATATTTTTATTGGATCCACATGGACAGTATTAACTTGCTTTTTTCATTAAAAAAAAGTCAAAAATGACTTTTTTTTTCTTCTTTAGCTTTGGCTAATATTTTTCAAAGTACTTTGGAGAAAGTCATGGGATCTGTCTGAATTGAAATTTCATGGATCAAAATGCCATCTACGAGATGTGCTTCAACGATTAGCTTGTCCTGTCCCTAAAAGTCAGACAGGAAGAGGAAAATGTCTGTGACCTCATGGCTACAAAACCCGGAGGGCTACTCTTACTAGCAGGTTAAAGACTGCTCGTTTATTCTACACATTTCATTTTACACTTTAGAGAGAAGTGCAGTTTTTGAAACATTTTAAGGCCATCTCTTTATCTTGTATGAGCAAGTGTGGGGGCATGCACGTGCCATGTTATGTATGGGGCATGCATGTGCCGTGGGGGCATGTATGTGCTATGTATGCATGTGTGGGAGCATGCATGTGCTATGTGTGCATGTGTGTATGGGGCATGCATGTGCTGTGGGGGCATGTATGTGCTATGTATGCATTGTGGGAGCATGCATGTGCTATGTGTGCATTGTGGGGCACGCATGTGCCATATGTGTATGTGGAGGTCAGAGGTCAACTTGTAAGAGTTATTTCTATGCTTCCACTATGTGAGTCCCAGAAGCTCAACTCAGGTTGTCAGCCTTGGAGGCAAGCACCTTTATCGATTGAGTTACCTCAAATCACCCTAAAATCCTCCCTCACCATTGTACTCTAGTAAGTTCTTCTACCCATGATATATGTATATATATATATATATATATATATATATATATACATACACATACATATATCACTCATCATGTTTCTGAAAAAAAGAGATGATGTAGCATCAGAGCAATTTCTTGAGTAACACTAATGATGAAAATCCACAAATCTGAGGTCCAGTTGGATTTCTGTGGCTAGCTCTGATTGTCCCCCAAGATCCCTCAGACTCTCTGAGATCCGGCTAGATCTTTGTGGTCAAGCCTTGTTGTCTCTCAGGATCCCTGTGTAATTCTTTTCAATAGCTCTGGTCTCTCCCTTCTCCTACACAAGTCCCCTGCTCTTTTCTTCTCTCAACTCAAATCTGTACCCTAGTCATGAAGACAGTGACTGCCCAAAACGGATTCTCTGAGCTTCCCCCATCTACCTGCAAACAAGTTCTTTCAAATTGCTTCCAACCAGCTCCCCTTTCCGTAGCCCCCGAGCCTGGCCCCCGTCAACTCTGTCTTCTCTCCTCGTGCATACAAATGTGGTGAAAAGGTTAAAAGGCAGAGTCTGCTTCTCATTCCGTGGCTTCCAGAAGAATCCGAAGCCATGGCCTCCATGCTGTTGCTCATTAGGTTTCCCACTTACTATGGAGACCTGCGGTCTGTGAAGTCCAGCGAACGCGTTTTCATTTTCGTCTCTATTTCCTCTGAAAGTTGTTTTTTCAACAACTAACTTTTCTTCCTCGACTTTACAAACAGCGGCCATCTTTTCGTTTCTTCTCTTCGGCTTCCAGCTACTTTAATGTGATTTTCCTCTTTGAAATAGGAGTCCTGCATGGGGTCCGTGCATCCCTGGAATCTATAGATTTGTATCCATAGGTAAATGAATACTTTTCTCAGAGGAATGAACCCTAGATTTTTTTTGTATTCTCAAAGGAGTATACAACTTAAGGTAAAACTTAAGTACTACTACCTTATTTATGTCTTGCTCCTGTGGAGTTTGAAGTTATTCTCTCATATAATAATTCTTAAAAATCTATGACCATAATAAAGAGCCTCAGAAATGTTCATGGCGATCTGAGGTGTGCACTTTGATTTATCTGTGCGGTTAGTAAAGGTTTGCCCTGAGGAAGGACTGCAGAACTGGAATCTGCTCAGAGAGTGGCGGTTAGAGGGGGAGAGACAGCTGCTTCAGCAGAGGGAAGAGCTGACGGGGTATCAGCAACCATGAAGAATCTGAGGAAAGAGGATACATGTAGAATACTAGCGAAGGTTGGCACGTAGCAAGCATCCAACAAACGCTGCTCAGTATTAACAAGGCCAAGTACTTCATTGCCGGGGTGGGACAGTGCAGGTTCCTGTAAGACGGGATGGGGCAGCGCAAGTTCCCAGAAGACAGGGTGGGACCACAGGACAGCGCAGGTTCCCGGAAGACGGAAGCACTGCTCCAGGGGGAAGGGTAGCCGGGGATTCTGGGTACCAGGGCTAGAGGTTATGGGATCAAGGGTACCCTCCAAAGTCCTGAGTGATATCACCCTTGTGCTATGGGTACAAGCAGCAGGATTCAGAAACAGACAGAGACTTGAAAATAACCCCTAACAATCTTTTTATCTGGGTCTCAAAAATTTGTACTGTACAGTTTGAGCTAGCATATGCATGCAAAAGTAGGATTTTCTTTAGCTTTATAATAAGTAGCTAACATTATCAAACTATTAATTTACACAAAAGTTAGAAGATAGATAAGCAAGTTGAACCATACCACAGAGATACAATTAGACTACAGGAAGTAGACGGCTACCTACAAACTTTTTAGGGACAGCCTAATTTCTTTAGAAGAATGAAAAACTTGAAGTAATTTTTTTTAAGGTGAAAGACGGAGGGGAAAATTATATCTCAAAAGAGACCAAAAAATGTTGACCAAAAGGCCATAAAATGTGGATCTTACATGACATTTGTAAGATATAACAGGAAATTAAAATACTAGCTATGTGTTTCATCATATTAAGGGATATTTTTAAACTCTAAGGTTCTAGAGCTATGCATACACTGAAATATTAGGAATGAAATGATACTGCTATGTGAGATTGCTTTAAAATGCTAAGTGTAGATGAAACAAGACTGGCCATGAGTGAGAAATAATTCATTTATTCACAGTATATTAATAATCGTATGTTTGGAAAGCTCTCTTATGGGCGTCTTTGTGTTGAATTAATACTCTTCAATCCAGAGAACAACACATCACACATAATCTCTATTAGCTTATTTATTCAGCTTTGCATGCTCTTATTTACCTAACTGTATTAATAGAAACTTTTCAAATCCCAAAGACAGCAATGAAGAGTATGTTTAAAAAGCAAAAAGTAGCCGAGTGTGATAAGACATCTGTGGTGGTTTGGGTGTGATTGACCCCATCATCTCACAGGGAGCAGCACTGTTAGGAGGTGTGGCTTTGTTAGAGTGGGTGTGGCCTTGTTGGAGGAAGTGTGTCACTGTGGGGGTGGGCCTTTAAGTTTCCTATGCTCAGGATACCGCTCAATGTCTCAGTTGACTTCCTGTTGCCTGCAAGATGTAGACCCTCAGCTCCAGCACCACCTCTGCCTGCATGCCACCATGCTTCCTGCCATAATGATAATAAATTGAATCTCTGAAACTGGAAATGAGCCACCTCAATTAAATGTTTATTGCAGGGTGGGTTACGACCCCTAGACTGAGTAGCCCACCCAAACGCAATAGACACAGTTGCCATGGTTATGGTGTCTAGTCACAATAACAAAAACCCTAACTAAGACACACACCTATAATCCCAGCTACTTGGGAGGCTGAAGCAGGAGGATTACAAATTTGAGATCAGTTTGGACAACTTAGCAACACTCTGTTCCCTAAGTAAAAAACAGAGAGGCGCTTAGTGATACCATGCTTCCCCAGAACGGGTGAGGCTGTTGGCTCTCATGCAGAACTAAAATTTGAGAGTACAGGATTGAGTTGGCTATGAGTGTTGCCAACAGAGGCCAGCATGGCATTAGGCAAGGGAAGGGCTGTTCAAGAAGGATTAGCCCTTCATTCTTGGAAATTCTGACTGTTTCTTACCTGGACTTAAGGAAGTGAGAGTCTGTTCTCTTAAAAATACATTGTCACGCCGGGCCGTGGTGGCGCACGACTTTAATCCCAGCACTCAGGAGGCAGAGGCAGGCGGATCTCTGTGAGTTTGAGGCCAGTCTGGTCTACAAGAGCTAGTTCCAGGACAGGAACCAAAAGCTACGGAGAAACCCTGTCTCGAAAAAAAAAAAAATACATTGTCACTGGGCAGTGGTGGCACACGCCTTAATCCCAGCTCTTGGGAGGCAGAAGCAGGCGGATCTCTGTGAGTTCAAGGCCAGCCTGGTCTACAAAGTGAGTTTCAGGACAGGCTCCAAAGACAGAAACCCTGTCTTTGCTAATTAAAAAAAAAAAATTTAAAAAATACATTGGCATTTCATCCTGTACAGACAATTTCCAATATTTCTATGTGAACAGAAAGAAATCACATATAGATAAAATATTGTTGTAGTTAAATCGTGCCATGTTTAGATTCCCCAAAATCTGTTTCTCACAGACTTTATCTTCCACTTTAGCCATCAGTTTTGGCCAACAGCTCTGAACAGGCAGGGGATGCTCTTTAGAGATGGTGGGAAGTGAAACACTGCCGGGGTGGCGGCTTACCGGAAACTGGGCCAAAGGGCAGAACAAGCGTGTGTCTGGGGAAAGGTGCCTCACAATGAGAGTAGTTAAACCTGGGTCTCTGGGGTGAGAATGTGTCGCCTGACATGTTCAGGGACCAGTCCGGAGGCTCCGTGGACTGAACGGATGCCCTGGTTAGCAGCATCCAATAAAGGAAGCAGCTTCTCAACACAGGCAAAGCAGGCGACACTCCCAGTGGAGCAATCGGAAAGCTGCCATGATTCCAAACGTCTTTCCGGCCAGAGGGCAGACACCCAGTAGCCACAAACACCCCGACCCTGCCCTCCTGACTGTTTTCTGTGCCACTATTTAGTCCTCCAGCTGTGTGGAAGCAGAAGCAGCCTAGTGAGATTCACAAACCATATTGCCCAGAGTCCACCTGTCACGGTCCAGGCCAGGAAGAAATATTAACTTTGAACAGTTGTTAGGCCAAAATAATCAGAACATTTCACCACCTGAGGCTGATGAACAAAATCTCAGGATGGGCCCAAAGATCCACCCCAACCCCCAGGGAGGAAGCAGCCTGCACTGCAGGTTTTCAGGCCGACTGGGAAGGAGTTGCAAGGTTGCCAGTGTGAGCACACACCAGGGCATTTTGCTTATTTGGTATCATGGTTTTAAGCCCACTTCGATCTTTATTTGGGGATGTTAAGAGTCGAGGAGAAGGCAGAGTTTCCATTCACGTTGTCAGCCAATCCCGCCGTCTTCCTGTGCGTTCAATTAAAGCATGCCAGGACGCTGGGATAGAGGACAGCCTTCCTTGTGCTCTGACTCGTTACGTAAATTACGCAGTCAGTCTCTCGTTTCCAAGAGCTGAACAGCTCTGTAAATTCCTCCATACTTGCCATTCCTTCCCCTGGCTGTGGCCCTAATTAATCTTCACTACTGTACGGGTCTAGGTGAGCAGGGAATGACAGTGCTTGACAGTCTCCCCCCATAGTTCTGAGTCAAATGTGGGCAGACACCCCGGTTAGTCAGGCTGATTTATTTAAAAAAAAAAATAGGATGCATTCAAACGGAATCAACTGTCATCTTCTAGTGACGACTGTTGATCTGATGCGATGGGGGAGAGTCTGCGTGCACCCGAGAGGTTGAACCGGCTCCCGGACGGGTGAATGTCGTTAACTCATACAGACTGATTCTGGCCTCCGCTCAAACTTCTGAGCCTTTGTTCTCGAGGCTCAGAGGATGGCTTTGAAGTTCTAACACACCATTACCAAAGAATAACCTTTTGATTATGATCTCATGAAAGTATAATCCATAACTTACATAAGTTAAAACCATGGCAAACAGTGACGGCCCTGTAATTGGACCTTTATGAGTTCCATATGTTACAACTGCTCCGTTAGCTTGCAGTCCTGCGTGGGAGACATAGCTCCTCCCTGAATACAGCTGCTGAACTTTTATAAAAGGCAATGAAACTTTTCACAGCTACTACCAGTCGTCTTTAGCCCCCTAGTTTGGGTGTGCGGCCTTAAAGGGGCAGCTTCTTGGAAAGCCTAGAAGGATACTATTTTCTCTCCTCGTCAGTGGATGCTCGCTTGTATAAAAGGACTTAAGCAAAGCCACTGACTTTCTCATTAGTTGCATGTCCTGTGTGCTTTCAAAACCATTACACTGGGAAATAAAAAGACTGCGCAGTAAATAATTGTTAGAAATAATAAGAGCAAAGATGTGCTCTTATGTAAATTCTGCAAGAATTTGGACCTGACTAGGAACCTCTTAAGTAGTGATTTCAGGGTTTTTTTTCTCTCTCTCCTTCTGTCTCTCTCCCTCTCCATCTCTCTCATTAAAATAAATTACCCGTATTAGTGACTCAGAAATGGGTGTGTTTGGCATAGCTCAGCTGCCTCCATTTAGGGAGGAAGGGCGGTCAGAAAGAAAGGATGTAGGTGGACAAGCGGCAGCCAGGCCCTCACTAGTGTGAAAACAAAACCAATGGTTCTGATGAGCAGGAACAAAAAGTCTGAGTTGCAGGAACGACTCATGACAGAATAAAAGATATCTAAGGAAAAGTTAGTCTCCTAGTCTGCATTAAATCTCAGAACTTTAAAAAGACACAAGAATAAAAAGCCAACAGCGATCAATAATAAATGGGCCAAGCAAAGGCATTTCTTCTGCCTTGGTCTCCTGCCCTTACAGCAGCTGTGACTGCTCTCCTCCCACCTGAATGCCACCTGGGTGAGGTTCGGTACCGCCAATCATGGATTTCTTTTTTTCTTTTGGAGCACACTTAACAGTTGCACAGGCCAGTTGTGAGCAGCAGCTCACACAGGTCTGAATCCCTGAATTCAAATCAGCGCTGTTAGTAGAGCACTGGGGCTCTCTTCCGCTCCACAGAAAGAACCTCTCTGCTCGCTCGAAACACCTTCATAGCTTTCAAATTAAAATCAGAGTCATTGACTTCCAATGCCCTCCTTGCCTCTGCAGTGGAAATCTGATCTTTGGCTCCCTTCCTTCCCTGGAAGCATCATTGCTAAGGGCAGGTGCAGGAGGCATCACCTCTGCCAGGGTCCCCCTTACTTCACAGAGCCGAGTCTTGCGCGGTACCCGAGTGATCAAAGAAGATGAGCGAATCCAAAGGGGCCAGGGCTTAGGCTCTTAACTGTTTTCAATTTGGCCGCTTTTAAAGAAAAACCCAGTGAGCTTATTAGGGTCCCCAGTTGTGACAGAATATGAGAGACCCTGTGAGAAGAAAGGGGACAGATGAATAGGAGAACCGATACACACAAGTCAGGGAGGCTGGTGTGACCAGAATCACAAGCTGATGGATGTAGGGAAACTAAAATGCTGCAAATGCAATCTCTTTTGTTCATTATTTTTATTCATTTTTTTAAAAAGGCGATGAGAAATTTACACTGGTCAGCTTCAGTATTGGTTTTCATGGCTTTTAAAAAAATATATCTAGAAGAACAACCTAGACATAAAAAAAAAAAAAAAGTCAGAGGAAGTAGAAAGTACCAGACCAAATTCCAGATTGATCTTGCTCAAAATCAGGGTCAAAGAACAGTAGAAAGAATCGATCTTATTTCCAAATTCAGTCCGAATTCCTTCCCAGGTGGCGGGCTCACTGACAAACAGTCCAGCCTTTCCCATCCTGACAGACGGCTCAATCAGCCCTGAAGTACAGAACTGTTTAAAAGGTATACATACTGGATAGTGATTGCTTTAGTCCTGGAAATAGACGTAAGGTTTTTGTTTGTTGTTTGTTGTTTTTAATGGCACAAATAGACATCCAAAAGCCCGTAGCTTTCCTTAAATGGAATAGGCTTAAACACTCGAGAGAGATCGACTTCCAATAGTCCTTCACCAGTTAAAATATGACACCATTAAAATTGGTAAGAAATAACATAGGTCAACTATGCTTTCTTAATTAGAAGAATGGGGGTAGAGAAAGGAAGAGTTGTGTTTAAATCTAAACTAGGAGGCTTTTGAGAGAGAGAGCGCTCATCTCCAAGAGCCCCCAAGATCCAAATGAGGAGCAGAAGGAGGGAGAACAGGAGCAAGGAAGTCAGGACCGCGAGGGGTGCACCCACCCACTGAGACAGTGGGGTTGATCTAATGGGAGCTCACCAAGGCCAGCTGGACTAGGACTGATGAAGCATGTGATCAAACCAAACTCTCTGAACGTGGCAGACAATGAGGGCTGAATGAGAAGCCAAGAACAATGGCACTGGGTTTTTATCCTACTGCATGTACTGGCTTTGGGGGAGCCTAGTCTGTTTGGATGCTCACCTTCCTAGACCTGGATGGAGGGGAGAGGACCTTGGACTTCCCACAGGGCATGGAACCCTGACTGCTCTATGGACTAGAGAGAGAGGGAGAGGGAAAGGGAGGAAAATGGGAGGAGGTGGAAATTTTTAATAGTAATAATAATAATAATAAAAAGATATATATAATATTTATTATTATTATATATATAAAAGAACCAAAGTCCTGATAAGAATTCAGAGAAAAGCAGCAGAATAGAAGGGTTAGTAAACGTGTTGACATTACGACTTCCTTCCTTCACGGATAGTAAATTCAAGACATAGTCAATCTAGGAACACAGGCTTTGAGAAACACGTTCCCACCAGGTCAGGACAACTTTCCAGAATAATTAAAAACAATGCTATATTTAAAGATATGCGTTTGGTTAAAAGCATCACCTCAGCCCCTAACATCCTAATCCAAAAATGTCTGGAATGTTTAGTTGGGGGGCTTCACGCCAGACCCCTGGCATCCATTTTAAAATGTTGGGCTGAAAACCCCATCCCAAGCCCCTTCCCCTGGGAGTAGTCACAGACACCACCTCCAAGAAAGCCCGCCAAATGGTGACCCCTCCCCAGGGAGGGTCAAGGCCACTTCCACGGGCTATTTAAACTGCCCCCCCCAGAGAATGAACACGTGGTGTCCTGGTTTTCCCTGGTCTCTCTGGTTCCCCCCCACACACCGTGTTTTCCCAGCAGCCACCTGGCAACCCTGGCATTCATTAAACCTGGGCCTTTTCTAATTGAGTCTCATTTGATCTAATTTGGATTATTGCATTAGGCAGAGAGGTTTGTGGTTCAAAAAATACTTAACAATATTTATTATCTATCACACAATCTTATTTTTAAAAAGCTGTAATTCCTTTTTTGACGAGGCTGCATTTGTGTCTTGGGGATCTCAGATAGTCTTATAGACAAGACTTTCTTGACAGTCTCCCTGTAAAGTAAGATGGCAGATCGTGACACCGCAGAGCTGGAAAGATTCGGGGAGGGCACACAGGGATGGATGCCAAACTCCAGATCCACAGCCTCCCCAACACCGCTATCACGAACCACCTCCCCTTCCACGCACCTTTGTTGGCTTCCTATGATGGACTGAATAGCATAAAACAGGTTAGTGGGCGTCTTCATTCTACATACCGAGAAACTGCAAGGACATTTCTCATTCCGCAGTTCAGGGGACTGGTGAACTGGGATGCAGGGATATCACACTTCCTCGCAGACTAGAGTTTAAGATCGAAACAGAGTGGAGAGCTTGGCTCTGGCTGTCAGAAAACACGCTCTTTCACCAGATGCATTGCTGGCTGTCTCTGCTACTCCCAGAAGTCTGTCATCGTGTCTGATGTTTGGTTTTCTCCTCTGAGAAGCGGGGTGCTTGAACTTATTCCGAAGGTTCCTTATCTTCTGGAAATGTGTACGTGCTTGGCAGTTCCCCCTGCACCCTGTGTTCAACGAAGAGTTCTGAGCTTTGCAGATATAGTTCCTCTTGAATACGTATCTATGCAGATTAACTGATAAGCTCACATTTCTTGACGCTCAGCATAGTAGCTCTGTTCTAGTATGATCTAATGAGAAGTCTCGGAAACAAATGCGAAGCTGGAAATCTAGTGTGTGCACACACCCGTGGAGACTCTGGGCCTCTATCAATTCCTCACGCAGAAGCGTAGGTGTATTTTGGTAGCCCATTGATGAGACAACTTAGAATAAACCACGGACTATCTGAGAATGGGTTCTCTTTGTCACGACTGCCCTTCTGCTGGCCATGTGTGTCTACACTGTGAGCTGCGCTCACAGCCGCCGCAGGACATGCCTCTCTTTGAAGAGACTGCGGAAGGAGGATTCGCTGCTCAGAGGCCAGGAGCGGATAAACAATCTTTTGTGTCTCCCTACCAGACATTCTTCCGATTCCTGATTCTACTCCTCAGAGAGTAAACTTAGAGGAAGTGAAGACTCAAAGCTGCCGCTGGTTCTGCTGCCGTAGGGGCGCTCTCCAGAGGCTCTCCCAGGTCTGCTCTTGCCTCTGCTCAGACAGCTCGGGAGACTCTAACTGGCAGATTGGTCTTTTCTTTGGGGGACTGAGCAATGAAGACTGGCTGAAGAGTAAGCACAGGGCCTGACTAGTTACACACAGTGCATCTGTACACACACCCCCTAGCCTGTCTTTCCTTTTACACTTCTCCTAGATCTGTTTTTTTAATGACCTTTTTTTGGATTAGTGTACAAAATAGTAGATTTCACGATGACATTGCACATGTACGTATCATTGTACTTTTCCTATTTTCATCTCCATCATCTTCCATTGTCCTCCGCCCCCAGACGCCAGTCTCCTTTCCCACCCCAGTGAGAGGAAACATGTGGTATTTGTCGATTTTCTCACTTCCGCTCCTACTCCTTCCCTTCTCACCTGTGAGTGTGTATGTACGTGTGTGAGTGTGTATGTACATGTGTGAGTGTGTGTATGTGTGTGTGAGTGTGTATGTGTGTTCGTGTGTGTACGTGTGTGTATGTACGTGTGTTGGTGTGTGTATGTGTGTGTGAGTGTGCATGTATGTGTGTGAGTGTGTATGTATGTGTGGAGTGTGTGTGTACGTGTGTGAGTGTGTATGTATGTGTGTGCATGTGTGTGCGTGTGTGAGTATGTACGTGTGTGTGAGTGTGTGTGTATGTTGTGTGAGTGTGTGTATGTGTGTGTGTGTGTGTATGTGTGTGTAGTGTGTGTATGTGTGTGGAGTGTGTGTGTGAGTGTGTATGTGTGTGTACATGTGTGTGTATGTGTGTATGAGTACGTGTGTGTATGTATGTGTGTACGTGTGTGTGAGTGTGTATGTATGTGTGTATGAGTGTGTGTACGTGTGTGTGTGTACATAGTTCTCTCATATTGATACAATATGCTTGGTAGTAAAGTTTGGTAAACTCATTGCACAACAGGTCCTGAACTTGTGGCAATCCCCTGCCACTCCCTCTAGGGATTGGAAAATTACAGGGTGAGCTATACCTGGCCCATTCTTCCTCTTTCAAAAGGTTGCTGTTTCAGTCATTGATGATCATGGCTCTGAACACTGAAGGTTCAAACAGGACACCAGTCCTGCTACTGCCTGGGAGCTCTGTCGACAGCAGCGGTTCTCAGCCTGCCTACCGCTGCGACCCTTTAATACAGTTTCTCACGTTGTGATGACTCCAACCATAACATTACTTTTATGGCTTCTTCACAACTGTAATTTTTCTACTCTTATGAATATGTAATGAAAGTATCTGACATGCAGGCTATCTAACATACGAACCCTGTGGAAGAGTCCTTCAACCCCCAAAGGGGTCATGACCCACTGGCTGATAACCACTGCTCCAAAGGACACCCACAGCCTTGTAAAACAGGAGGGAAGTGCCTACCACACACTGATCACGACTGCCCCCTACAGCGTGAAAATCCGACTGAACTAAGTTTGCCACATTGGAGCAGAAACACGGTATGCGTCAACAACCACCTGGACCAATTGGAAAGCGTCTTGTGTAGGATTCTTTAAAGGCCATAAAAGAATACAAAAAGAACATTTCTTCCACTCTTCTGCTGTGAGTCTAGGGAGCAGCCATTATAAGTCCAGCGTTAGCACGTGTGCCAAAAGCCCATGCGTGGATCTGGAGGTTTTGACTCAGAAATTCCTGTTCTAGAGTTTTGTCCTAAGGAAATAATCCCAATACAGAAAAAGTTTTCTACACCATGCTGCTCTTCGTGGTGTTATTTGTGATCGTGAAATGCTACACACATAGACAGGAGAATGCTTAAATATGAGATGCTATAGAACCATTTAAAAGTCAAGTTCACAAGACCTGTAGGCAAATATGCGGGAAAGGGCTATCCTTAAGCAAGCAGCAGGGAAACTAAGACTCAATGCTTTGAGAAAAGTGGCCCTCAGATGAGCGCCAATGTATTCACACTTTTCTAGGTGAGTTACCCGCATAGGAGTCCCCTCTTCGTTCTTCCTCCTCTTTTTTCCGTATTTTCCAGACGCCTTTAGGGAATCCTGTAGTTTATGATGGAAAAAAGGCAATGAAGAAAAAGCTATCACGATTCATCCAAAGAAAGAGTTATATCCAGGAAGTGAAAGACAGCACTCTCATGAGGGCGGGCCAGTTCGTGTTCCCCGTGAGTAACGGGTTTTGCAGGTTATAATTATCACAAAGACGAGTAGAGGTGAGAACAGGAAGACAGTCTCAGAGCTCTTACTTAGTCCTTTGCAGAGAGCCAAGCCAGGGAGAGACCCGAGTGTCCATAAAGAAGATCCGATTTGGGGTAGTTTTAAAGGACGGATGTTAACTACCATGCCCTCCTGGCTTCTTGCCTTGGAGTTCGGTGCCTAAGCTATCTCATTAGTCAAGCCGAAGGAGCGGAACCAAGCTAGCACAGAAGACACGGACGTCACCTGAATAGAGCTGAGGAGATCTAGTAGGCCGACCGTGTTTTGAAAAGTTACCCCTGCTTTATCACTTCACTGTCTGACTGTTTCTCTTATTGTCATCTGAGTTCAAACACAAGACTAAGAACAATGCAGAAAAGACACTGACTAATAAGAAGTCAGAGGCATCTTAGCCCAGAAAGCAAGCCCCTGTGTGACGGATGAGAAGTAAGTGGAATGCTTGTCTGAGGTCCCAGGGAGCGGGAGTGGGAGCTGGGCTCTAAGCCAGGTCTCCTGAGGCCGGCAGCGCAGTGTGACATTCTGAGTTCAGAGGATAGGACGCCTTCACTTATGGTGGGGTTTGGGCATCCCGCCAGCATACTCCCAGCTTGGGATCTGGCAGGCGCCCTTTCTCTGGTCCCGCGCCTGCCATCCAGCTCTAACAGCTCATTAGCACAAAGAGAGGAAAGGACCCGCTTCTTCAGTTGTCTAGGGGGTGTCAAGTACTTTGTACACAGATGTGGCTGCATTTTGCTGTTCACGCAAGAAAGTAAATTATTAATTTCATTTTACTACTTGAATATGAGGCCCCAAGAGTTTAAGTTTATCAAGACTTAGCCTTGTTCAACTACCGTGACCTTTGAAGTGTTTATTGTTCAGGGTCACTAGAGAAATTGAGCTAAAAACAACCTCTCTCTTTCTTTTTCTCTTTTCTCTCTCTCTCTCTCTCTCTCTCTCTCTCTCTCTCTCTCTCTCTCACACTCTGTGTGTGCGTGTGTGTGTGTACATGATATGTAGATGGTGACAGATAAACAGAGAGGGAGACATACAGAGACTGAGAGACAGGCACACACACACATACACACACAACACACACACACACACACAGAGAGAGAGAGAGAGAGAGAGAGAGAGAGAGAGAGAGAAGATTAGAGAGATTAACTCACATGAAGAGGCCCTCAATCCCAGGATCTGGAGCCGGCAAGTTAGAGACCTAAGGGACAACGACTGTTATCTAATTATAAGCAGATTGTCTTCTTCTTCTGTTTGGGTTGGAAGGGGCCCACTCACATTAGAAAGGCCAATTTGTTTCATGTGATCTATTGATTCAAAGGTTCCTATCACCCAGAAAAATTCTTGAAGCCATGCCTACAATAATTTTGGGCCCATATTTGGCACCTCATGGCCCTTGTCAAGTTGACTCATAATATTAGCCACTACACCTCTTTGCTAGTATTCTCAGGACTGAACTAGGTTAAAGGTAAGCTACCTGTCAGAATGGTCAAGATCAAAACCAATGATGATAGCTTATGCTGGAGAGGATGTGGGGTAAAGAGAACACTCCTGCATTGCTGATGGGAGTGTAAACTGGTACAGCTGCTTTGGAAATCAGTACGGCGATCTCTCAAAGAATATACCCAAAGGATGCTCAACCGTACCACAAGGACATGTGTTCAACTATGTTCATAGCATCATTATTTGTCGTAGCCAGAACCTGGAAACAACCTAAATGCCCTTCTGCTGAAGAATGGACAAAGAAATGTGGTACATTTACACAATGGAGTACTACACAGCAGAGAAAAATAGTGGCATCTTGAAATCTGTGGGCAAATGGATGGATCTAGAAAACATGATATTGAGTGAGGTAACCCAGACCCAGAAAGACAAATACAATATGTCCTCACTTGTAAGTGGCTTTTAGACATAAAGCTAAGAAAAACCAGCCTACAAATAACAATCCTAGCGAACCTAGACAACAAAGAGGACCTTAAGAGAGACATACATGGATCTAATCTACATGGGAAGTAGAAAAAGACAAGATCTCCTGAGTAAATAGGGAGCATGGGGACCATGGGAGAGGGTAGAAGAGGGGGAGGAAGTGAGCAGAACAGAGAAAAATATATAGCTCAATAAAAACAACAAAAAATGACTGAATTATTGAATACACAAAAAACAGATGGATGTTGGTTGTTTCTGTTTTATTGAGTGGAATGGAAATCCATTGGATTTTCAATTAAAAGTTGTTGAGTGATTGCTTGGTAATTAGAATAATATTCATTCAAATAGACTTCTATTTGTTTTTTATTAAAAGGTAAATACATTTTAAAAATAGGGTCCATTGTAGCCTACACTTGCTTCAGATTCAATATATAACTAAAGGTGATGCTGAACTTCTTATTCTCCCATCTCTAGAATCTGGGAGCTAGGATTATAGGACCTGGGTCCCCTTGCCTGGCTTATGAAGTGGTGGAGGTTTGAATCTCTGCCTTCCTCCAAGTGAGACAAGCACTTTCCCACCTGAGCAACATTGCCAACAGGCAAGAGAATTTCTACAAAACCACAAAGGCAAATATTTCATGCATCATATAAAGATGTACAGCGATTAGATTTGAATTGTTTTCCTTTTGTCTAAACTCCATGATCAATTATAAATAATTATCAGTTATTCTTCCTATTTGGGTATCTAAAATTTCATGGGTGCATGGGGAAACCAGTCATTGAGAGGGCTGAAAGAACTTAATGAGACATCATACACGAAAGTAAAATTTAAACTACCACGTAATAAAAACGAGAGGTGTTTGCCGTGATGAACACAATGAGGGTTTTGTTTGTTTGTTTGTTTGTTTTTTTCAAGACAGGATTTCTCTGTGTAGCCCTGGCTTTCCTGGAACTCACTCTGCAGACCAGACTGGCCTCAAATTCACTGCCTCTGTCTCCTGAGTGCTGGGATTAAAGGCGTGTGCCAGCACAGGCCAGCTGATGGTATAACCTCTTAAACTGAGAGGAGTGTATCAAATTCTACCCCTAGGTTTATAAGTAAGTGCTTCCTCAGACCCCGGACAGCATGGGACACGCAAGAAGAACCCCCTGAGATCACAGATGCAGATGTTCAAGAAGCCAGGAAAGTTTATTGCTCAGTGAAAAAGAAATCTTCAGAATCAATGACAGTCATTCGACTTGGAGCTGAGTGGATCATGCATTCATCGGGCTTCTGAATTAGGTCTTTTTCGGCGATTTGCTATCACTGCAAAGGAGGCTGGCTTTTAGAGAACAATTGAGGGCTAGGGGGGAGTGAGGCTCAGCTGATAGACAGCTTCCCTAGCATGCAGGAGGCCCTGAGCTTGATTCCCAGCTTTGCAGAAAACCTGGCACACACACACACACACACACACACACACACACACACACACACACTTATAATCTTGGTACTTGGGAGGTAGAGGCAGGGCGATCAGAAATGCAACTATATGCTCGAGTTCAAGGCCAGCCTGGATTACATGAAATGCTGTCTGAAAACCAAATTTATTTGGATGAACAAGTTATACTATGTTTATATGATGATGGTGAAAAGCTGAAATAATGCATACATATGACCTGTTCATCTGACTACCAGGGATCAAACCCAAGCCCTGCAGGTGAGCAATGTGTGACCTATGAGAAATGACACATTTGCCTTGGATCTCATTCTTCACTTGCATTAAATGTAAAGAGATCAAGATAAAACTTCCAATCCATAGAACTGATTGAAGCATTCAGAAAGATAATGCAGGTAAATTGCTTAGCTCACCAACAGCTACTGCCCAATAAATGTCAGTTATCATCATGATAACATTACATCTTATGAAACCATTGACTTTGAAACCCTGGCGAGCAAGACGGCTTGGAGGATAAAGGCCCTTGCTGCCAAGACTGACAGCGTGTGTTCGATCCCCAGGTCCCACATTGAGGAAGAAGAAAACTGACTTCTGGAAGTTGTGCCCTGACTTTCACACAGGCACTGTGGTGTGCCTCCCCTCCCCTGCATACATATACAAACACAAAAATACAATAAATGCAATAAAATTAGAAAAAATAATTTTGACATCCTGAAAAAGGCACATTCAAGTAAATCATAAGCCGAGTTATAAAAGTCTCTTCTGATAGTGTCTGGTAAGAATGTGCTCTTAAAACCACACAGCATAGAGTAGGATACCCTGTATATGAGTGCAATATAGTACTCAAATAAGACAAAGATTCAGGAGAATATTGGTTTCACAGAGTGCACACCGCAATTTCATGGGATTTGACTACCTAATTGTGTATCCCGGCTCTACTGCCTGCTAGCTGTGACCTCAGGCACATTCCTAACCTTATGAAGCTTAGTTGTCACTTTTTAAAACAGGTATAATAGTACAATTAAAGGAAGGAAATTAAGTAATGATGAAAAATGGTTCTAAGTCATTTCTTCAGTTTTTACCTTTTTCTTCCATGGTTTCTCCTAAGTATTGTTTATTTTTATTTCATGTGTACAGGTGTTTTGTTGCATGTCTGCCTGAGGCACCGTGCATGTATGTATCTGCAGGCCAGAAGAGAGCATCAGAGCCTTTGGGACTGGAGTTATATTTAGGAGCTGACATATGGGTGCTGGGCCTCGAACCTGTGACCTCTGGAAAATCAGCCAGTGCTCTTAACCACTGAGCCATCTCTCCATCACCCACCTTCTTCACCACACAAACATTACAGAGCAAAAGATGCTTCCAAAATCCTATAAACACATCTCCAACTCTAGCAAAATCAAAAACCAAAGCCAGCTCTTTGCTTATCAGAGCACAATGAGTAGAGTCCTGGTAAGATCCATCCTGGGGGAGTTTTGTTCTTTTAATACAAGTGTAGAAATCAAAGTTAAACTATAAGGTTGATTGCACCAACTAGCAAGTTTGGCACAGAGAAAGGATAATTTAAAGGTAGCAGGAGCCTATGGTCTAGTCTCAAATGAGAAAGAGGCTAAATTTTTACTTACAGGCTTTAGAAACGAAGCAGATTAGAACTGGGAATTTCAGGTGGGACCACCCAGGCCTCCTAGCAGAGCCTTGATTGGGATCTGGATCGGGTGGGCTTCTGGGCGTCTGTGTCAACCTCTGGCATGCACAGGAGGGTAGATTTTTTTTTTAATTCAGTTGTTTGGAAGATAAAGACAGAGGAGCTATTATAGCATGGCTGTGATGCTGGGACTCGACATCTATGGGACTTGAGCTGTAGGAACAGGCTCTAAGGTACCAGGAGACAAAGCTCAGTGCCAAACCACAGAAAGGGGTAGGCCCCTCATTTCTTTCCCACACAATGGCAAGTTGCTCTGTGGCCCCAAGGCCTGTGAAGAATAGACCCCATCTTGGCCTGCTCTGTGACTGCCGCCTAAGGAGTAAGACTGGTTGTCTAAGCCTGGAAGCAACCTGGCACTACGGCAAGATGTCAAAACATCTCCCTCCAGGATGGGGCTTTCTGGAGCCATGGTAACAACCCGGAGCTAGCAGATCATGGCTGGGGAGGAAGTAGAAGAGATGAAGCAACTTGAGACTGAAATGCAATGGCATTCTCTAAATCGGTGGTTCTCAATCAACCTTCCTAAGGCTGAGGCCTTTTGATGCAGTTCTTTGTGTTGTGCTGACGCCACACCATAAAATTATTTTGTTGCTACTTTATAACTGTAATTTTGCTACAGTTATGAATCATAATGGAAACATCTGTATTTTCTGATGGTCTTAGGAGAGCCCTGTGAAAGGGTCATTGGACGCCCCCAAAGGGGTCATGATGCACAGGATGACAACCATTGCTACAGAGACTGGAGACATTCTGTTTGTACTACGAAGACATGCTGTGGCCCCTCATGAAAAGCAACAGTGACTGTCTTCATGAGAGCCCCTCCACTGGGCTTGTTCCGTCAGGGCCTAAGCACAAAGTGCTCTGACACCTCAGCGCAAAGTTGGAAGAGCCCCCCAATCTCTTTCAGTTGCTGAATGGCTTCTCATCATACAGCCAGAAAAGGCAAAGCAAACATCAAATGCACAAGGAAAGATGACCCTACCTTCGACCCGTCTCTGAATAGAGCACTGTTTAAAAAAAAACAACTAGTCAGCTTTTGAGTATATCATGAGCTATAATGTTATCAGTGGCAGAAATTTAAGAAGACAAGAAAGCTTATCTTCCAAGACATTAAAGGTCCCTGAGCTCCTGAAATGGGAACACACAATGCAATACTCATGGGGTCTGTTAGACAGAAGGCACTGCACCTAAGACGCCAAAGAAGGTTGAGGTGAAAAATAACCCCCAAGAAATAACCTCACATTGCTCTAAGTAACCACAACATAAATGCAATCTTCAGTCCTAATCAGCTTCTAAGTGAAAATATAAATGAATATTATAAATTACTAATAATTGATGTTCACTAATGATAATATAAAACTGTAAAACCAAACACTGTAGTGTTCCACAAGTCTTCAGGGGACCGTCTGGTTACACTGAAAATAAAAGATGTCCCTTAGACCTAGCTTCAGAATCCTCCTAGTGGCCCAATGGTGGCCGGGAATGAAATGGTCCTTGGGAAAAGGGCACTGCACCAAGTCTGTCTAAGCTCATCTTTGGCTTCCACAAACCGGTTTATCATGAGGAGTTTCAGAAGGCTTGCCTAAGAGGGCTGATTTGCTCTGCCACCTAGTGATCATGGTGACCTTGATCATATCTGTGTTCAAAACTTTATGGCAAGTGGTCGGCAGAATCCACTAGGTTCGAGGACACGCAAGTCATGCCGTGGAGTAAGCCTTGTTCCACGTAGTATGTCATGGTTTCATGAAACTCAGGATACAACCCTGCAGAACATCAGGAATGCCATGTTTCATTCACTCCCCCTCTAGCAGGCCAGTGCTCTCTCCCCGGGACTTTCGCTGTGCCTTGCTTACCCTGCAATTACAGAAACATTTAGAGTGTGTTGCTGTTATTAGGGGTCATGTCTGTTTCCATACTGGACTCTGACTCCATGAAAGCAAGCTTTACTTCAATTTTCTTAGTGTTGGCCATAGACTCGGACATTAGGTAGGACCTTAATAAACACTGAACGGAGGTCAAAAGAAGGGGAGAAGGAACAAGGAAAGGACATAAGGGGGTCAGCCTTCAAAACTTGGCATTTGCCGTTCACATCATGTCTTAGCTCCACTTTCAAACTTTCGAGGGTCTACCAGACTTTGCCATCTGGTGTGAAGTAGACCCACAGTTTCTGGATGGCCTCGAATTGTCATTTGAGCCTCAAATGCTCTGTTCCTCCGATTACACTACTCTCCACTAAGCCCCTGAAGTCATCTGCTAGCCCCTCTTTTCCATCAACGCCACGTGAGCGAGAAAGACTGGAATCGGTCTCTTCCTCCACTGCCTACCCGGATTTTGGTCCTCCTCACCTTCAGCGACAGCTCATCAAATACTTTCCAAAGTGTCCCCAGTCACCAGCCAGACTTCCCTCTGCCACTCAGATGCCACACTGTGCACGTTTCGATTTCTAATGACTCCCCGTTTGTCATCTGGAAGATAATGGCAACTATGGCACGCGGATAGCGACCATAGCCTTTCCTAAGGTCCACACTCGTCAGTTTCTGTCCTATAACTCTATCCGTTCATAGGAACTGCCATTCTGCAAGCGCACCTATGATCCTCAGGTCTATGAACCTCCCTATGGGTTCTCCAGTATAGCTAGAGTACCCATCTCAACAGCCCTTGCTTTGACCACTCCCTGCCTATTATACATTTTCCAGATGTCACTCACATGTTGCCTGCCTAGCACGTCTTTCCTAGAATGCAAATGCTTGTAAGCTAACCTGAAAGATAGCAAAATCCTCTGGGGTTATGTTTTCACAGCTGTGGAAACCACTGCACCCTAATTGGACGTCTATGCAAATCTGTGGAAGAGTTTTCTCTGAACAGGAGTAACTTTGTGTCGGAGTAGAAAGGCCGAGAAGGGAAGTGTGGGCTGGATTCCAGCCTTTGCTGACCTCTCTGGTTAGAATCCCAAGTGCAAAGAAACATTTTATCCATGTTGACCCTGAGACATATCACCATTGTTACAATTGCCTCAGAAATGTCAGGGTCTTTCCTCTAGTTGGTGGCTTCTGGAAGGCAGTTGCAGCAATTAAAATTTATGTTTCCTTGACTTAGACACAGAAAGCGTTGATGTGTCATTTGAATTGTTGATTTTTGGAGTGAGTGGACATTCCAAAAACTATCAGAGCAGATATGAGGAAGGCCCCTGGACCACAAAAATACCGTTATAATTCTTACATGCAGAAATATGTTTAGCAGTCTGCTCTTAAGTAAATAACTTGACTTCTGTATTTCTCCATTTCCTTTCCGGAAGATCAGGAGAGCAATGGTGCCGACTTGAAATGTTTCAGTGTCCAAGTTCCCCCACGGGCTGCCGTGTTTGATCACCTAGTCCCCCCTCTGGCCCCATTTCAAGAGCTTGTAGAACTCTTGGAACTGTGGACTAGCCAGCAGAAGTGGGTTGAAAGGGAGGCTTTGAATGTGGTATTTTCTTCTGACTGCAACTCCACTCCCCTGTTCCAGATGTTCCAAGATGGGGAGGCCTTCTGTCACCAGAAACCCCTCTAGGCCATCTGACCCATGAGTCATGACAAACCCTTCTCCTCTAAGTGGCTTCTTCAGGAGCTGTGTCATAGTGATGAAAGCAGCGGCGAGTACACCACCCTGGGGGTGTTGTGAGGATCCGGTGAGAGGTGATTCATAAAGGGTTCACAAGAGTGTGGCACGGAGGGTGTAACTAAGGACTGGTTTCTGCTTCTCTGGGTGCTGGGAATGAACCCAGCGCTTTGGGAATGCCAGGCAAACACTCTGCCACAAGCACATTCTAGGCCGCTACTGACTATTATTATTGACACAGAATAAACAAAGAGGGATCCTCAAGTGAATACTCTGAAACCTAGCGATAAATACAACCTTACTGGAGGAAAGAATCTTGCTGCCTTGTCTTCTAAAACTGGAGATTGATTGTGCATTCTATATAAAGACATTACCATTAGTGTTCAGTCACTGAAGAGGTTTACCTTAGAGATACACTCACACTGGAGAATTTGGTAGGATTTAGATGTAACTGAAACCACACCCCTGTCACCTCTCCTACGGCTCCGGTGTTTCCCCGTTTCACCTTGACCAAAAGTCCTGCTTCATGTCCTCCTCCAAAAGTCCCTCCCAAGCCCAGAATTCCCTCTTCCATAGGCTAAGATCCAGACTCAGGCAAAATGAACTTCTCTCCCAAAATGTACTGTTGCAACTCCCTTGACTCTCCCTTCTGCCAGCCCTTCTTCCTAAGTCTCCCTCTTCCCCGACTGATTAGTGGACATCACTTATCATGAACATCCTCCCCATTGCCACAGATCTCTCTTAGGCAAGCCATGCCCTGTTTCCCCAGCCCAGCCTAGCTGCTTCCCCCTCTATATTCCCAAAATGTGGTTACAACTCTGATTAATACTTAGACTAAAGTACAAAGTTTAAGTACTTTCCTAAGGGATCTGGACCCTAACTGCCTGGGCCTGAATTCTGACTCTGCTGTTTACTAGTGGTGTGATCTTTGCTTTTCTGTGTCTCTGTTGCCTTATCTGTGCAAGGACAGTAATAATTAGACATACCTCCTTTATTCATCCAACATAGAATTATCAACTGTGTGGTAGGAGCCAGGATGTTCTGACATCAGGAGATACACAGTAAGCACAACAGAGTTCTTGCTCTCATGAACTTACATAGAACAAAGAGCCAGGCCATGAAAGCCAAACATACCCAAGTACCACAATCATCGAAAGATGAAAAGAGTGCTCGGTAGGGAAAGGTGTGCTGGCTGTTGGAGGAAAGTCTCTCCAAGGAGGTGCTATGGATGAGAGGCAGAAGAGAGGGCAGTAATGAGAGGGCCATGCAGAATTCTGAAGTGAGTACATTATGAGCAAAAGGAATTTCATGTAAAAAGTCCTGAGGTGGGGAAGGCAAGTACTTAGGAGTGGAGTATTAGCGTGTGTGTGTGTGTGTGTGTGTGTGTGTGTGTGTGTATGTGTGTGTGAGAGAGAGAGAGAGAGAGAGAGAGAGAGAGAGAGAGAGAGAGAGACAGAGACAGAGAGGCTGAAGGGCCACTGAGTGAGGCAGAGTAGAGGACAAGCGACTTCCTATTCTTAGCACCACAACTTCCAGATTCTTATTGCCTAAATCTTTCTCCAGTCTATTTTCCCTTCTCTTCATCTATGATTTCTCTTGTGTTCCCAGATGTCTTTGCAGCCAAGCTCTTCTCAATTCTACTACTGAGATAGTATGAGGATGCCCAGTACTCTCTGCTTCTTCAGTGACTTGGTCATTGTCTATGGACCAAGTCCAAGGCTGTTACTTACTGGAGAAAGTCATCTAGGATCAATTCCTGCTCCATTTCTATATTGTACTACTCACTTCAGCCATCCAAAGTACCAGAGACCCAGATGACCACATTTCTGGTCTGTATGTCTCATCCCAAGCTGTTTCATTTGTCCTGGTTCAGTTGTTCAGTTAACTCAGTAGTCAGGCATAGCTTTACCTTTGCCTCACATAATTCCTTGGGAATACCTCAGAACTTCAGCAACATTATGTGCCACATTGTAGACTGAGGTGTCTGTCCCACCTGGTCCTGCAACCATTCAGTCCCAAAGAAACACACAGCCAGGCAGTGGTGGGTGGCATTACTTGAGAGGATTAGGAGGTGTGGCCTTGTTGGAGGAGGTGTGGCCTCATTGTAGGAAGTGTGCCACTGGGGGTGGGCTCTGGGTTTCGAATGTTCCAGTCAGGTTCAGTGTCACTCTCTCTTCCTACTGCCTGTGGATCTGGATAAGAAGGCTCCTTCTCCAGCACCGTGTCTGTTGTGTGTCACTATACACCCACCATGAGGGTAAGGGACTGAGCCTCTGAAACTGTAAACCAGCCCCAATTAAAAGCTTTCCTTGAAAAGAATTGTCATGGCCACGGTGTCTCTTCGCAGCAATGGAGCACTGACTAAGACATCCATAAAATCCCAGAGATAAAATGTGCAGCTCCCAAGAATGTCTGACTGAGGAAAGTGGGGAAGAAGAGCAATAATTCTGAGATTTTACTGTGCTTTAAGCAGCAATAAATTTTAAAAGGAAATAACACATTAGAAGAATCAATCACATATTAAATAAATTGCCATACAGTGTTCAATTTCCCATTCTTTAAATGGGAAGGCCACCTGCCAGATGATTACTGACCCTGTTTGCTTTTCTTTATATTTACAGGGTAGTTGAAAAGGTAAGTCAACTCACTTGCTTTCTTTAAATTAACACACTCCTTCCATTAGGAAATTCAATTCATTTATTATGTTCAATTCCCTTGAAGAGCTATTTTAAAGATTTGTTTGTTTTTATATGTATACAAGTGCTTTGCCTGTATGTATGTATGTATGTGTGTGTATGTATGTATGTGCACTGCATGCCATGGAAAGCAGAAGAGGGTGTGAAACCCCCTGGAGTTGGGTGCATTTGTGAACCACCATGTAGGTACTGGGAACCAAACCTGGGTCCCCTGGAAGAGCAGCAACTGCCCTTAGCCACGGAGCTACTTCTTCAGTCCCATAGAAGCTATTTTTTATAGTTGCATGTCTATAACACCAACTTCAGGGCGGTGGGGGAAGACAAGAAAGAAGAAGAAAGATAGAAAAGAGAAATCCTTGCCAGTTCTTCCAAAGGCTTCTAAGAGACAAGAGCTGAATCCAGGTGATGGAGAAGACATCAATCGTTCAATAGATAAACAAATTGTATCCCATGCATCCCCAGCATAAATGTGCGGATAATGAATACTGTCTCTCAAAGGAAAGGAAGACAGACGAGAGACAAACCACACGAGTGGTTTCCATTTTCTGTTCCTTTGCACCAAGATCCTCTTCTATCTTTTGACCTTCATCTCCTCTTCATTAGGCACCAATGACTGCTCAGATATGAGGTAAAGCCCTACATGGTCAAGTGAAGCCTGCCTTCTCCTTTAGAACCTTCGAGTATCCAGGAATCCTAATTTTTATCAGTGACTGATCTGACTCAGCCTTCAGGGAATGAAGTCATGGAGCATCTGCTTAGAGAGTCCCACTCCTCCCCAGAAGGAAAAAGGGTGGATTTCTTTGGTGCTCCCCATTCCTTCAGGTCCCTGGGCATGTAACCATGTTACTCTTGCATCACGTGAGTGAGTTAGCTGAACTCCTGCAGTCAGCGAGGCCCCCTCTGGAGCTCATCCCACAGAATGAGAATCGCTGCCACAAAACTCAGCTCCCCCAAACTTGTTTCCTACAAACACCGCTCTTAATTATCAGGGGTAGACAGATTAGATGAGTTTAACCAACCTAAGACGTTTCTGCGTCACCATGGAAATTTAAAATACCTTTATTTACGCAAGCTATTCAAAGCCAGGACTAAGCAGAAAGGATATCAGTGAAGCATTTGTTTGTGTGCTTTTACACGGACGTGGAAGCAAGACATACCAGAGTTTACATGTGTGCCATGTAGACCTCTACAGAGCCAGATGTGGCTTGCAAGGTATCTTGTAACTCATCTCCTCTAAGCTGTAAAGCCCCTCCCCCTTCTTCTGGCAAAAGTTTGAGAAACTGCTGTTTTCCATCAGCAGATGCACAGATGGCTGGCATATGTCTGCAGAGTCCCTCTTTGATCCCCAGTGGTGTATCCACAACACAGTGTAAAAGACCAGGGCAGAGAGGAGTCGTAACACTAAAGGCTCAAAGTCACCCTTTTGAGACATGTACCTCCTTTAAACAAAATCACACCCGTGGTATGTAAAATGTATTCACATTCCATATTCGAAGTAGTGGAACAGGGGCCAGAAAACAAGCTATTTCCTTCATTCGGTGATCTAAAGACACACTCCCTTGAATGACAAGTCCCGGGAGTCCCAAGACACGGAGTTAACTGGAGTTACTTAAACAATCCCAAGTCCATTAGAGAAAATGCGGACAGGGAAGATCTAGGGATCTAAATAATAGTATTATCGGAAACGTGTTCTTGTGGTGAAGCTGGGGCTAGGCCCTTTGAAGATAGAAAGGGTGCTCTTGAGTTAAAATTCACCCCTGTTGCTAGTCTTTGATTTTTGTCAAGGGGGAAACCCCACTTTACTACATGCCTTTGGAATGCAGCCGCTCCAGTGGGAAACTCGAGACTGCAAACTGCAGCTAACATCTCTCCTGCCTTGGGAACGGGCTCTCTGGCATGGCCACAGCACTTGACGGATGGAATGAGACCATCTAGTTGTTATTACTGAAACGTATCTGTGCGCTCATCCTGCTTTGTTAAAATAATTAGCCATCACCTGAGCTGGCCGTCAGAGAAGTGGCCTGGCTTTTTGTTTCTCTCCTTTTTAAATGGTATTTTTGTCCTGTTAAAACCGAATTTGGGTGTGACTGACTGGACCATTATAAGGCAAGTCCATACAAAGATGCCCTGCTATGTGTGTATTTTATCCATCATTATATTTAAGTAACTAGTAGTTTCAATAATCCAAGACTTTTTAGTTGATAGGGTGCTAATGATGATTTATTGATTTCAAGAAATGCTTCCTTTGACACACTGTGACTTTAGCATATTTATTATTTATTCTTGTTTTGGGTAATGCAGGGGACTAACCCGACTCTTGAGTTGTTTATGCAGTCCAGCATTTTCTATTCTCGATGGTCACGCGGAACAACAAAGGAGGGGGCTGAGGAGACAACTCTGTGTGTACGAGCAATGGCTGCACAGACAGGAGGACCTGAACTCCTATCTCCAGAAATGTAAAAAGCCAGGAGGTGCAGTTGTGTGTGCTTGGTGGAGATGAGGATCTCTGGGGCATGCTGGCTCAAGCCCAGTTCCAGGTTCTGTGTGAGACTCTGTCTCAAAAACTAGTCAGAGAGTGATGGTGCAGGACACCGCTGTCCTCTGGCTTTCGTCCACGTGTCCATGTGTGCACACACTATATACACTTAACAATAATAAGTTAAAGAGCACAAAGGAGCATGTTTCTGCAGTTTAGCCTGACAGAGTCAAGTCCTCTAAAATATATACATCACTAGGATAGTAGACATCTTAAAACATTTTGAAAATGACTACCCCACTGACTTCTAGTGGCTATAAGAACTAACACACTCCACATGACCAAATGGGTTCTCTAAGATCTGGACCAGCTGGTACTGATGGAAAGAGCTTGCTACATGATTCAGATGATAGATTTGAAGTTCATATTAGTTAATGATCTTCTCCCAAAGCATTTCACTCCAGGCCTTGTCATCCAGCTAAGAAGCTCAGACTTTTAGCCATAAGAAGAAAGGAATTGTCAATGCTGGTGGCTCAGTATGATTCTATGAACTGTGCTCACCCACCCCTCCAAAAAAGGAGAGAAAAAAGGAAAAGGCAACATCAAAATACATACATCCAAAAATGTAAATAAATAAATAATAAACCTCATTAAGTACTGGATTCATTACGTCTTAATGTTTCTACAGGCGATTGACTATATTATCATTAAAAGATCAAGTCTTGCCAGGTGGTGGTTGTGCACAACATTAGTCCCAGCACTTGGGAGGCAGAGGCACACAGATTCCTGTGAGTCTGAAGCCAGCCTGGTCTACAGAACGATGTCGGGTCAGACTCTAAAGCTACACAGAGAAACCTTGTCTCAAAAAAAAAACAAAAACAAACAAAACAAACAAAAAAACAAATAAAGAAAAAAAAAAAAGGTCAAGTCTTTGCCAGCCTTATACGTGAAGATCTACTCATTGGGATACATCTATAAACATTTTGGCTTTGCACCAAATTGGTTCACGTGGAAATCAGCATCCATGCCCTAAAGTTAGAACTCAGATGTGTGCAACCAAACTTCCTATTAAAATTTTTACTTGAAAGCCTTGGGGTTTAGGAAGTGTTATTTTCCAAATAAAATGTTTAATTAGTGCCTAATTTAGAAAACCGAAATGGTTGTTTATGGTCTCTGCCTGTCTCAAATTTAAAGAACACGAATATGGCACGGGCTTGTCGAAAACTAACAACTGTAAGCAGTTGAACACAATCGTAAGGGGTCTTTCCGCTTCGTGACTACAAAGCCTTTGAGCCTAACCCTTTTTCAATGGAAACTCTTCTCAGCTAAAAGCTTTTAGAGAAAGCAGGCCAGAAAGTGAGTGTTTTATATGGAAGAGAAAATGGGGACAAATGTCCCCAGACAGCCCCCCACCCCCGCCAAGAAAGGAAGTTCAGGTAGAATGATTTCAGGCCAGAAAGCCTTCCAAAGCAAACCACATAAACATTAGCAAGATCTCTGGTCTCCATAGATGATTGCCTATAAAAAAACATTTATTCTGCCATTTTCCTGAGTGACGTGTAATATGGAAATGACAAGGGATAGTAGATATTAAGTATTTATAACATAGAACATTGTGCAATTTTAAACTCTTCATCCATTCACACGTATCTAATATAAAATGAGTTTTTAGATGACAGTCAACACATGCTCACTCTCAGGAAACCGAAATGTCACACTGTGTCTATGACAAGCATTTACACCTTCGAAGACTGGAAGTTGACCAAATAAAAATTTCCTGTGACAGCCAACCTATTTATAACGGAATCAAACAAAATGTACCATTTCACAGACTAATTTGTTATTAAACTTTTTCCCACGACCACAAATTATGCCTAGAATACCCATGTTAATATTCATGTTATTGCTTTACCATGTATTGCCGTGACCGCTGGACCTCTGACTTTTCAGCTAAATTTATATTCACACTCATAACAGTTTTTCTTAAGATTTGTTTCTGTAAATAAATGCCCCACTGAAAAAGGTGCATTTGAGCCATTCCCAAACATCCTGGTGGGACTGTCCTGCTAGGAGTTCCAGGGTCTCATCCAACCTAAGAGTCCACACAGTTCCTACCAAAAACACTTGCACGAGAGTGAACCAATTTCCTATGGGAAAACGAAGCTCATTTTGGCTCCCCTTGAACGTCTCTGATGCTGATCAGATGATATGCTTTAAATGGCTCTTGACACTTTGGGTGACTGGACTTAAAATTTACTAGAAATAAATAATTACTTATTGCTTTTTACTAGGTCTTGAATCTTAAGAAAAACAAACAAAAATGACAAAAAGCTTGGTCCACATGTCGCTAAAACAGCCAAAGCTTAACATGTAATGAATCAGATACGTTTTGTTTCTGCGGCGTTGAAATGTCTAAATGTTTGACATCATTTGGATTAAATAACTAGATAATGGGGTTAATTTTTCATTTTTAATATTTTAATGTGGTTGGCTTTAGCTATGGATGCCTGTCAAAATACTTAATTGATAATGAAGTTATTATTTTTTTCCATCTTCAAATTTGCCTGGTATTTTAAAATATATATGGTGCTGAAATCACATTATTTTTAGGGAGCAAAATTAGTTATATTTAAACAAGATTTTATTTATTTATTTATTTTTGTTTTTTCGAGACAGGGTTTCTCTGTGGCTTTGGAGCCTGTCCTGGAACTAGCCCTTGTAGACCAGGCTGGTCTCGAACTCACAGAGATCTGCCTGCCTCTGTCTCCCGAGTGCTGGGATTAAAGGCGTGCGCCACCATCGCCCGGCCTTAAACAAGATTTTAAAACGTATTTCTTTTGGCATTATGGAGTTCTCCCCTGCTATACACTCCTGCACATAAGAGGAACACACATCAGATGCCGTGTAATGGCCTGGAGTCACCTTTCCACAAAGAACAAGGTAACTTCTTGAGATGCTAATGTTCTACCTAAAGAGATAAACCACACATTTAATCAACACCTAAGCAGGAAAAAAATCTAACACCAGACTCTTCATCCTTAGCTGGTTCTGCCGTTTCCCCTGACCCCTCACCAGACAGTTCTGAAATTGCTGACTATGCGAGTCCATTTTATATTCAGCAAGAAGCTGGTGTTTGCAAATATGCAGTTACAAAACAATAGAGCAGGCAGTAAGGAATGGAAGGTGTGCAGTGTTTGTGTGTATGTGAGGGGAGAGGTGAGGAGGTCTGTGACTTTGTGTGTGTGTGTGTGTGTGTGTGTGTGTGTGAGAGAGAGAGAGAGAGAGGTGGAGGTGCGAGGGGGGTCTGTGACTCTGTGTGGGGGGGGGGTAAGGGGGTCTGTAACTGTGCTTGTGGGGGGGGTAAGGGGGGTCTGTAACTGTGCTTGTGGGGGGGGGTAAGGAGGTCTGTGACTGTGTTTGTGGGGGGGTGAGGGGGCTGTGACTGTGTTTGGGAGCTTGACATTCTCTACTGTTTTCCGATTATGCAACTCTTTCACCTGACGGGGTGGGTGGGTGGGTGTTGAACTACTTTCTAATGCTTTTGATGGATCCATTATTATGAACAAATCTCTTTAAAATATAGACTGCTGAGTGCAATAACAAGTGGTTAACCACCAGTAAACAGATTTGGGTGAAAGAGAAGGAAGCCAGGGAAGGCCAGTTATTCATCGGTGATTTCACAATATTCCGAACTAAACTGCACATAGAGTTTCTGTAAAGAGAGAGCTGCAGGCCAGAGAAGAACCACTTGTCTGTGCAAGAACTTATCTGTGCAAGGGGCCACAGACTCTATGACCCAGGTCCACTAAACATCACTTAACAAAAACGCACAGCAATAGGAACATTGATGGTCTGGATGTGGTCTATTTTAAAAGAAAATTTAAAAAAAAAAAAAAGACCAAACCAAGGGTTAAAAGGCAGCTAAAATGGTCCTGCCTGTGCTGTAATAGGCAATTACAGGGACCCAAAGTGGTTTCCTGATTTAGCATAGTTGCTTTTTATAAAGTGTTTTCTTGATTACATTCTTCTTGAAAATGGCTATTTAAGCAATTTTAGAATTTGAAAAAAACCTGAAAATGTGCAGTTAATTATAATTACAATGGTTTTCATAGTAGACACATTTTTTACCAACTAATGAGCAGAATTTATTGCTTACACTTGTCCTCTAGACAATTGTGCCACAGAAATTAAAGTCACACAGACATTTTATGCTACCCAAATAAGAGGCCATTAATATTGTCATGAAGATGTATAGAAGGTAACACAAAAAGTCTATTGCATGTTAAGTACTAAGAGGAATGCTTCATTAACATAGATTTTGTTTCTTTTTTCATAGAAAAGCAATTTGAATGGTCACTTTAAAAAATCAGTAGTCTGTAATTTTCATTGTTTTATTTTATTTCTTTCGAGTCTATGAACTTCTACCAGAATGGATGATATCACACTTCTCTGAGCAAACTCAACATATCAGCCTTTAGAAACACAAGCCAAGAATACCTTTAGACTTACTTTGTTGTTAAGCATAAATAATGTCACAAATGATTATCACGTAGTATAGAAAGTATTTTAAATGTTTTGTTAATTGCTTAATACCAGTGATTATGGAAACAGTGATATGAATATTTGGGGTCTTTATATTCACAACCTCAAAACATCAAATCTTATTAAAATGGTCCTTGTAGGCACATTGCCTCTTAGATTCTTCCACTTATTTGACAACTTCAAATACATTGGAACTGATCCCTTTTTTGCTTTGGCAACCAGACAAGAACTTGTATAGAACCGTAAATGTTATTACATCACACACCGTTACTATCTATTGCTGCTCGCCACTAGAGAGAAGAAATACCAGAGAGATTTCTCGCTCTCTCTTATCAGACCTTACCTGCCCCACCGCTTGCCAGGTAAAATTCATGGAGTGGATATTGACAGGAATGGCTGGCATTCTCTGTTGGGCTTTCCTGAAATCATGTGTGAAGGGGGCCATTTTCCCCTCTGAGACAATCAGAATATCTTCTTCAAATCCTGTCGTGTAAATAATAAACAAACGTATCAAACCAGATTCATTTCGAAGAAACAGGCGTCTCATGCAGAAAGCAAAAACCTGGGAGAACCAGCGTAGGTCACTGCTTTTCATAAAGCACCTGCCAACATTAATAGGGTTACTTTCCGTCCGTGCGTGGTTAGGAGCCGGGCTTGCTAACACACGATGGAGTCAAGCAGTGCTGATGTTGGGTTTCTGTAACAACTCTGCAGTCAGGACTGGACCCGCCTGCTTCTGCCTCCCAAGGGCTGGGATTAAAGGCATGCGCCACCACCTCCCCGCTAGCCTTTGCTTTTTTGAGAAAGAAACTCATAAATGGAACGTCCAAATGGAAGACGCTGGTTTTAAAAGAAGGCTGCAGTCACCCTCGAAGTTAAGTTTAAAACACACTCGATGCATGTATGGAGAGACTAAGGATAGACTGGGAAGGGACAAGTGCAGGGCCTTACCTATGAGCACTCTCGCCTGATGGGCGTCGATCCACAGGTACAAACTCTCCTCTGGAGGCTGCCCAGCATCTGCTCGCAGGAGGAGTAGGCAAGGTAGGATGCTCCAGAGCCAGAGCGCAAAAGCTGGGACAGCGCTTCTCCGGGCCATGCTGCTCAGGACCTTCTCCCTGGTGGAGCAACTCCTGCCGCCGCAGCGACAACCTGCGCTTGTGAAGTTCTCGGCTTTCTTTTCTTTTTTCTTTTTTCTTTTTTCTTCTTTTGGTTGCAGCTGGCGGGGCTGGAGCTGTTGCCACTTAAAACCGCTGGACTTTCAAGTCTCCGGTCTCCAGTGCGAGTGAGCCTGGGGAGTGCTGGAGAGGAGGGAGTGTATGCGCGGCCGCGCAGAAGGAGGGGGCCTGGAGGGAGAGGGGACCGCAGAGACACGAGGCTAGCAAAGCTGGCGGTGCCAGCACGTCCCGCAGTGCCAGCAACAAGAGGATCAAACGCTGGAGGGAGGAACCGCGGGAAAGGCTGGCACCGGCGAGCGCTAAGAGCTGGGGAGGCGCGGGTGGCCGCCACTAGGGGGCGCTGCGGGGCCGCGTGGGCGGGGCCGTGGTACCCGGGAGACCGCTCGCTTGCTCCAGATGAATGAAGTGCTGCACGCCCCGGGTTGTGAAGGAAACACAACAGAGAAAATGCACCCAAAGGGACTTCAAGGTCGGCTCTCGATCCTTCTTCTGCCAGAAGAGACGTGTGAGGGAGCAGGGACGCAGTGAAGGGGAAAAAGCTGGGCTCGATTGGCTATCAAAGATGATGATAACTCCGTCTTCCACTCCGGAGGTTAACTGAACACACCTGGTCCACCCTTCACTAAGTGTATGTCTGCGTGCCTGTCTGCAAACCCTGTCTTCTCTAGCTGACCGTTTAGCCCTTTTCCGGGAAGTACCGAGATTCTACAGGCTGGGGGGAGGGGAGAGGGGGCTATTGCAAGCGCTGGTCCTCAGAGGGACTTTTCAGTTATTCACTGGACCGGTACCCGACAGGTGGCGTGGTTTGTCTTCTTGACAACCCAATTGCACCCAGAATAGTTCCCTCGGCCCTGGATGATAGCTGGGAGATGTGACCGCCCCGCGCTCCTCCCCCACACAGACACACACCTTGCCGCCCACGAGGGTAAGACTCCCCATTAAAAAAAAAATGGATTTTGGAGGAAAAAAAATGAAGGCGCGTGCCCAGTCCCTGAAATCTTAGGGGTTCGGGGACGAGACGAGGGGTATTTTGGGAAGAGCGCCTTGCTGGCCCTGGCTTCCAGCATTACCTCCTCATCCAGTAGTGCACGGAAGATTTGTGCCTCTTGCTTGACTCCTTGAATATACAGAGAAAACGGAAGCAAACGGGTTTTCAAAAACGCAGTAAGTTTTCAGACTCAGGAATGGCTTTGTTTACTTTGTTTTTTCTCACCCAGTTGCCTTAGAACCAATGCACCCTAGGATCTTTGCGACGCAGCGGGTCTAAAATCAAACAGAAACTACACAGCAGAAGTCGGGCGTGTGCGTGTTCAACAAATGTTAGTCACGAACAGTTTCTTTAAAAAAAAAAAAACTCAAACTGATAGAAAGAGGATAGTATGTGCGTATGGAGGGTACACAGAAGACTGTCCATTGTGAACTGATGTGAACTCCACGTAACTTCATTTTTTTTATAGTGTTTATTTCTTTTGTGGAAGAAATTTTGTTACTATTCTTATTTTACTGATGGGGAACTAAAGCTTTAAAAATTCGGTAGATTGTGCACAGATAATTCAGCTGGTGAGCAACGAGAGCCAGAGTTCAAATCACAATCGCTCTGACTTCAAAGCCCCCTCCCATAAGGACTCCTCGTTGTCCTGAGCAATCACAAGATTGCTTGCCTGCAAAGTTTCACGGCCACTCTTCCTTGAAATCAAAACAAGTAAACTGATTACGGTGGCACACGCTATAATATGAGCGCTAAAGAATTAGAGGCAGGGGCTCTATTGTTAATATAATCTACATTCAGTTTGAAGTCAGTCTGGGCTACCTGAGACCCTATCTCATAAAACGGAATATCTTTCCTCAACATTTTATTTTATTGTTGCAGTGAATATTCATTTGTATAATGTTGTACTACATTAGGCAAACCCAAAACCCTTTAACATTGTAAAACCAGCATCACTCAATCACAGGTAATAATTTTGAAACACAATAGACGTTTTCTCTGACTTGAAGCGTGTGGTTTTCATTGGAGGTTTTTCTCCCCTAGTGTTAATTGCTCAGTCTTCTATGGCTCTTGGTGCAAGGACGCCCTCTACAGGTTGTTCTTGTCAAATACTAGCTGAGAACTGAAAAAGGAATAAATTCTTAAGACAGCTTTCTTGGAGTGAGGATTTTCTGTGGCAGTTGTCTTGGGTGTTGAAACAGCGATCTACCCTGCTATGAGGGCAAATCCCCCTTTTCAGTAGTTCTTTTGTTTGGTGCTGTGTCTGTTACCCCAGCACTCAGGGGCTAAGGCAGGAGGGTTTCTAGGCAAGAGAGACCAGCTGAGGCTCGTTTGAATTCAAGTCCAGCTTGTATCATATCATCATCACCATCATCATCAATACCATCGTGATCATCATTGATACCATCGTCATTATCACGATCACCATCTTCATCATCACCACCATTATCATCATCATCATCATCATCACCACCCCCACCACCAGCAGCAACAATGGTTGCTTTCTGTTCATGTCTTTCCAGCAGAAGACATTATATTATATTATATTATATTATATTATATTATATTTTTAGAGGTATATAAAAACATTTAAAAATTATTGGTTCTGAGCAGATGTCTAAGCAGGTGAGAGCTGTTACCCTCACTGACCAAGCATGAGGACCTGAGTTCATCTCCCTGACACACAAATAGAAAGTCAGACCAGGTAGCATTCTCCTGTGACCCTAGTGCTGAGAAGTGGGCAGGAGGGTTCCTGGGACGTACGTACAGCCTAGTGCTGGGCTTAGCGAGAAACCCTGCCTCAGGAAATAAGGTGAAAAGTGACAGTGTCCTCTGTGTATGAATTGCACATGAACACACACACACACACATACACACATATACACACATATACACACATACACATATACACACCCATACACACACACACACACACACACACACCTCACACACCTGGAATTTAAGCCAAGTGTAGTGGTACACGACACACCGTGATGGCAGCCCTCTGGAGCCTAAGGAGAAGGACCATTGCCAGAGCTCAAAGCTAGCTTGGGCTATGAAGTAAAATCCTGTCTCAAAGAAGAAAAAAAAATTGTGATTGAAAATGGGTTTTAGGAAGAGGAAGGAACATTCTTTGTGTATCTTCATAGGAAATCTGTCCAAGAGCTGAATTTTTATCCCCCACCCCCTTTAAGTCAAAGATAAACCACGTAGATTATTCGTTTAGGATAGGTATGTTTTAAATTTTTTCTAATAGAAAATATGTTTGCATGATAAACGTTGGCTATACAGTGTATTAGGAGTCATTATGTTTACTTTGAAAACTCATTTATTTTCTGTCCAGTATGCTGCCTTTCCTTGTGTGATCCAGCCGTACCATTTATGTGTGTAGTCTCGCTTATCTGCTCACTAATTTATTCACACATTCAATAAAATTTACTAAATACTCAGCGCATAACAAGCGCTGACCAAGGACAGGCGAAACAGCACTGACTGCACCTCAGAGCACCAGAGTTACTGAATGACAGGAAGCAGAATATAGCAACTTTCGACAGAAGTTCAAAGGAGAAACCTGGCATCTGGAATTCTGAACATTTTTTTCTTATTTATCATTCATCCCAAACATTCTTAGGGATTTGACATGTGATGTACAGGCACAGGGATAGGAAGGTAACCTAAGATGAGGGTGATTTCTCCTTGGTCGAGTGGCCTCTCTGGAACCAGATCCCATCTACAATTATCTTGGTTGCTACGGAAGTTGAGATAAAAACTGGGCACATCAGTGATGCCCGAGTTACATTTGTAGCATACCCCTGTGGAAGGGAAATCTCACAAAAAGAAATGGAAAAGAGCCAGATATGATGCATAGTTTAGTTTTGTTTTTAGAAGACAATATACAACATGTATGTAATAATCCAGGACTCGTCTGTCAATCTGTGTTCGTATTTATTTCTATACACCGTCCGGAAGATGATATAGCACGAAACTTCCAGAGGGCATCTACAGAGCAGGGAAGAAGTAGGAATGGAAAATGATTTTCCCTTCATGTACTTGGGGGACTTTCCTAATAAGACGCTCTTTCAGTTAAAAGTGTTTTTGAGAGTAGAGAGAGGTTGCTTCTTTCGTGCTTCCGCCGGTTTCTCCCCAGGCAGGCACCCGTCACCTGCTCAGGCCTGCTCCTCCTCTTACAGACTTGATCATCCGAGATACATCACCATACATGACAGCTCGTTACTGAAGCACACACCGCCTGAGCACCCTTCTGCACGCCACTGACATTCTTGCCTGCTTTTCCCAGGGTGCCATTGCCCAGCAACCTTGAAAATCTTGTCTTCCACAAATCATGCCCAGAATTTCTTGTTTACCCATGCTGCTTCATCCCCACGATAGTTAACAAAACCATTTTTTATGATAAGGGGGAAGGTGGAAAATGATTCCACTGTCTAATATCAGAGGGAGCACATTAGGATAATTTTACATGAAATGCTTTAGCTTTTAAGTCACATTTTTATCATTTAAAGCAATTTCAAATGTAAGTATATTTCGATCATACTCTTCCCCTCTCCCAGCCCGTCTCAATCCTCTCCCCCCCAAGCCAATTAATTTTAAGTTTTTTCCCAAAAACCAAAAAACCAATACAACAACAAACCCTTCAAAACCAACCAAGAAAACAAAATAATACCACACTCCAAAAGAAAAACAAACAAAAAACTCTACCTAACTGTAACCAAATAAAAACACACAAAAGAGCCGGGTGGTGGTGGCGCACGCCTTTAATCCCAGCACTTGGGAGGCAGAGGCAGGCGGATCTCTGTGAGTTCGAGACCAGCCTGTTCTACAGAGCTAGTTCTAGGACAGGCTCCAAAGCCACAGAGAAACCCTGTCTCGAAAAACCAAAAACAAAAAACAAAAGGAAGTGTGAAGTCTGTTATATGTTGGTCAATTACTCCTTACCATGAGGGCTGAACTGGAGCAGCTGATACACCCCGGGTCGTTCTGTTGGAGAAACTGGTTTCCCCTCTCCCTACAAGTTTCACGGCAAAGTGGAAGGATGCTGTTTTGGCATTTTCCGCTCATCCTCGCCATGAAACTTCTAAAGCTAAAAAGATAAGTAAATAACAAATAGTAAATAAGTTAGTGCTATCTGTGTTTGCTAAAAAGAAAAAGGGAAAAATGAAACAAATCTGGCTTTCTTTAAAAAAAAAAAAAGGACAAAACAAAACACAGTTCCCATTCCTCAAAGCCAGGGTGCTGTAATGCCTGAGAACGCAAGTGCTCTGTGTGTTTATAAGGTGTTTGTGGCTCAGGGCTTTGGCTCAGCTGCTGAAGGCCAGTTGGTTTTGTTGTTTTGTCATTTATAGAGTATTATGTAGCTTTCTGGAATGGCTTTGGTAAACATTAACTTCTACAAATAGCTCAGTTATTGTAGACAATTAAAATAGTTAAGAGGGAGATTATGAAAGATTTTCATTTGGCTAGCATTCAAATAATACGTGTCAACATGATAAATTAGCAGCTCTTTAAATTGTCTTGGCAAACACTTATCAATCAATTAAGCTGCCCATAAGTAGAAGTAATCTAACATGTAAAAACTCACTGGCTGACACATATGCTGAGACCGTGTGGTTTAAATAAGTGTGCATGGCTTTCTAAAAGGAAACCAAATAAACATGAGGTTAATGAGTTTGCTTATAGTAACTGGCACTTGAATGGGGTGAAAATCAAAGAACTTGAAACGTAAAACCAAAATCTTCCTTTGTTAGTTGTGGTGAACTGTGGATTTCCAGCAGGATGAAGGTAGCTCATGCCGAGGCTGCGGTATTCCGACGTCTACGGCATGGATGAATTTGTATTTCTGTCCACCATCAACTTAAAATGGATTGTTTCTATGATACACACATCTATATAGAAGGGAAGGGATTTGTACAGGTATCCAAACCTTGCTGGCTACGAACAGATAATTGTGGAAGTGAGACTTCCTCGGCCAGCCGTGCTGGAGGAAAAGCTTCTGTGCTCACTGCCCCCGGGAAAGCAACTAGAAAATCAGACAAATGTTTGAGCTTCTTGCTCTCTACCTAGCCTTATCTGGAGGATGTCTCTAGGCCCGGGATGACTGACTTATCTCAACGGTGACCCTCGATACAGTCCCCTGCAGGTGCTCTTCCCCTGCTGACCCCCATGGTAACTAGGCAACTGCTTCAGCCATTTAGACAGGGCCAGCGTGCTTCCACTAATCCAGCTGTATGATAGGAGCGTGCCACTTCATGCAAGTTAGGGTTTGTCCCCGGGCTCCCCAATCCTACATGTTCCTTACACCCTGGAATAAGGTTGAACTGATCCACTGGTCTGTCTTGTTGGTAGCCACAGCCATCTTGAACCCTGTTCCCTGCTTCTGTTCCCTCCACCCTCGTGGACCAATGCAGCCACCGATCTGGAGCAAGAGGCAGAACCACATGAGGTCCAAGGACTTTAAAGGCACATCCCTGATTAGAGTGAGGGCTGATGGAACCCACAGAGAGCCAAGAAGTCTCTAAGGAGAACAAGCTGAGAATACACAGGCAGGCTGCTCACATGGCTGCTCACGGTTGCCATACCAGAAGACGAAAAATCCCCAGAGCTCCTTCAAAGCTAGGAGAAACTGAGCTCTTAACGAGCCCGTGACGAGACCTCAGGCACTGGGAGAGACTCCAGGAGAAAACTTTCTTAAGGGTGGCTTAAAATAACCCTGTAGCAGAAGTTCTCAACCTGTGGGTCACGACCCTCACAGGGTTGCATAGCAGATATTTATATTATGATTCATAACAGTAGCACAATTACAGTTATGAAGTAGCAACAAATATAATTTTGTGGCTGGGGGGTCCCTACAACATGAGGAACTGTATTAAAAGACTTCTATTTAACCTGTACCAGGAAGGTTGAGAACCACTGCTCTATAGTAAAGCTTGTTATACGACGTTGACCCCAACTAAACTTCAGCTTCAGAAGGCGCTCAGTGAGATCACTTGCCTACCACATGTAAGGAAGACCCTGAGTTTTAAAAGAAAAAGAAATCAAAAGCGTCGAGTTTATCTGCAAGTGAAGTGTCTCCTGAAAACAGATTAAAAGACTTTCAAGAGGGCTGGAGAGCTGACTCAGCAGTAAAAGCACTTCCTGCTGCCCCAGAAAATCGGGGTTTGGTTCCTAGGACCCACATCGTGATTCACAACTGGCTATATAATGCCGGCTCCAGGGAATCCAACACCCTCTTCTGATGTATGTACACACACATAAAATAAAAGCAAATAAATCTTTAAAGAGACATTTTAAAATCTGTTTAGAACCTAACATTTCCGATGTTTATAGTCTTTAATAAAGTTATTGGTTATGTGGGGAAGCAGGGAAAACTAGCGCCTAAAACAGGACTCCAGCAAGTCAACAGGAAAACATCAAGAAATAACAGAAGCCATGTAATTCACAGGTCAGGACTGTCAGTCACTTTTAAAAATACACCGAGGATTGTGAGGAAGACAAACACAATTAGGAGAGAGAGCAAAGAGAAGACTACACAATTAAAACCCATATCATCTGATTCTTCTAGAGCCTTTCTTGTTTAGAACGCGTAATCAAGCCAGTGTGACACGCGCCTTTAATCCCAGCACTAGGGAGGGAGAGGCAGGCATATCTCTGCGTTCAAGGCCAGTCTGGTCTATAGAGTGAGTTCCAGGACAGCCAGGACTACAGAGAAACCCTGTCTCAAAAAAATAAAATAAAAATCAATCAATCAATCAACAAATAAAATATGTAATTGGATGGTTTTATATTTGTGAGACTGAGTCTCTTCCTGGGGGTTGTGCTTCCCCCACCACTCACACCTATTTCTTATGTTCAGTGTTCACACCTGTTTCATATGTTCAGTGTTCACACCCATTTCTTATGTTCAGTGTTCACACATGTTTCTTATGTTCAATGTTCACACCCGTTTCTTATGTTTAGTGTTCACACATGTTTCTTATGTTCAGTGTTCAAATGCAGTTTGTTTCAGAAGATTTTAAAGTAAGTAGATTGTTTTCTGTTGTGAGGTCAGCATTAGTTGATAAAATTGTATAAAGTGCTATCAGTTTGACTACTGACACACAACTAACATGTTTACAAATACACTGTGGTGTTGTTTTTCTTAAAGCCTTTATTCTGAAACCAGAAATGCCTAAAGCAAAAATTTTAAACTTTCATTGAATTCACTTGAGTCAATTAGATACAATAAACATTACATATCCACACTTATAATCTTCAAAAGCAAGTATCAGTCTTCCAACATAAATGATCATGAAAATCTTCATACTAGTACACAGAGAAGGAGAGGTCACTGGAATTGAAAACCTAAGTATTTGAAACTATCCAAAATGAACCATAGAAAAGGAAAAAAGACCTTGGTGGGCGGAGCTCAGCGGTCTATCAGACAACATCAAACAGACTTTCTTACAGGTGATTGGAGTTACAGAACAAGAGGGCGGGAAGAGATGAAGAATGCTAGAAATGTTTCCAAAGTAGAAGGAAAGTGTAGAGTCATACATAGGTCCAGGAAGCTCATTAATCCCAACAAGAGGAGCAAAGAGAAAACTATACCAAAAACATATCACTCAAATTGCGAAAAATGAGTGAAAAGAATTTAAAAGGTAAGAGGAGAAAGAAAAATGGAAGAGAGAGATTCTTTGTAAGCCTAAAGAGATCTGCCTGACTGAGGCAGCTCTCATGATGCCACGTAATCTGTAAAACACAACCTAGAACTTTCTATGTGGAAAGGCTTCTGAAATAATAACATGCAATTAAATGGGGAAACTTGTCACCAGAAGACCTGCATTGTGAAAAAGAATTAACGGGAGTCGCCGTGGAAGAGGGACACAGACATGCTGAGCAGGTGCACAGCACAAAGCCATCCTTTACCTTTTAAAAATTTCCTTAGAAGATCAGCCCTTCAAAGATGAGGACGCGTGCACTGTGACATCTATCACACAACACACTGAAGGATGCTGTGACAATAGCAGGAGAGTGGGGAAAACAGATGTGCACAGATGTGCACTTCTGCAAGGTTCTCCACCGTGTGTGAGTAGAGTGTAAGCTCAAGAAGAATATTTTAAATCGTAGGAAGGAGAAACCTAAATAGAAGAAAGCTAATAATTGGGAAATAAAAAGCATGTAATTAGTCAACTAGAGGAATAAAAAAAACATCCTAGATGTGTCAAAGTGTCAGGGTGACAATATTGCTAAATGCATGAGCTTCAAGTATCTATACATTCCATTTTAAAAGCAAATGTCATCAGATTAAAGTTTTTAAAATGAAGATTCAACAATATTGTCTATACAAAGGAAAAAACCCTTACTTTAATAATACCGTGTGTGTGTATGTGTGTGTGTGTGTGTTGGTGGGGTAGCTTGGGGGTTTGTTTGTTTGTTTGTTTTTAAGAGGTGGTCACACTATGTAGTTTGTATCGTCCTGTAGCTTGGTCTAGAGTTGAGCTGGCCTTGAAGTAATGATCTTTCCACTTCAGCCTTCACAGTGCTGAACCCTTCACAGTGCTGCACCCTAGAGGCAAACAGTGAAAACAGTGTTCTAACTATTTTAAGACTCAGAGACTGAGTCTTGTATTGCCAGCATTTCGGAGGCTGAGACAGGAGCATTGTGGTGAGTTTGAGGACAGTCTGGGCTGTAGTGTGAGATTCTGCCTCAAAAAAGAACAAAAACAGAAAAGCCTCAGTGGAGTTAAAGGTAAAAGATGGACAAAATGCACACCAGGCCAACAGAGTTCATAAGGAAGCTGGGTGACTGTTGATACCAGACTCAATCAACTCCGGGACAAGAAAGATTAGCAGAGACAACTGGCGTTGCTGGGAAATGAATACTTGGCAGTTTATGATGCCTGTTAATTCCTTTAAAAAAAATAACATCAAAAATTAAAAGGGGAAAAATATGCATTCAAACACAGGCTAGGACTGGTCCTTGCCTCACGTGTTCAATCTTCAGTACACAAAGAAACCAAGCAAGTAAATAAAATCATAGTAAGGGTAGAATCAATGTAACCGTCACTTATTTACATTCATTTTTATATAAAAATAGCTTTTACTACACTTTCCATGGACAACCTCACACTCTAGAGATGAACTTCCGTTGTTTCTTTTTTTTGCCGCTAGCCTCCCTCGTAATGATTATGATACACACATTTTTGAGGCAGTGATCCCTATGGGCCTTTGGGAAGGTTCATACTTCTCTCAGAACGTGGATATTGGTTCTGGAAAGCTGCGAGAGGCTCTCGGCTTCCAGAGCTCAGACTTACTACATGGTGAAGTGTTGTTGGTAGCTCTTTCTTCACGTTTTTAATACTTCACAACATAAACCAATATTTCCTCCTTTCTCCTTCCCTCCCTTCTATCTTCCCTACCTCCCTCCCCTCCCCTCTCCTTCTCTTTCTGCAAAACAAAGACACAATTTGAAAAAGATGGTTCATCACTTACATAACAACACAGCAAAAGGAAATCACAGCATGTTTGGTGGCCTTCAGCAGTTTATAAATAGATTTCAGGGCTAAACTTCCATTCTGTCCATTCTGTGTCATTCTCACAATTATACAGTTAGATCTCATTCCTAGCCTTGGACAGTTTTCTATGGATAAGTATTGAGCTACTGTTTTCATATTTAGAAATTAGAAACAAAGTATTTCGGTACATATTCTTCCCTAATTCAGTAGTTATCACCTAAATTTCCACCAAGAACTAAAAGATAATACTAAACAGACTTTTGTCAAATATACATTAGGCATACAGCATTTATCAAAACTTTAATATCGTGCATCTTTATGAAACAAAATAAAAACATGGTTGCACGGTAATATGCCAACGTTTGTTGAGCAAACAGCGTATGCTGGGCATTTTCATGGGCAGGGTTTTATTTGTTTTGTTTATAACAAAAGGGCTTGAAGAGGGCTTTTAAAGGATTCTAAGAGAAGTCACACGACTGGACTGCATACATTTTCAAGTCAGGGAACAGTTTAATGTCGAAATCAGAAAACACTTCTTGCTGCTTTGCTCCAAATCTGGGGAGAGCCTCCTTTCCCAGCTAGGGAAAGGGGCTTGGCTTTTCTCTCTCTCTCTCTCTCCCTCCCTCTCTCTCTCCCTTTTAATTAATTTATCTTCGAGACAGGGTCTCACTCTTTAGCTCTGACTGTCCTGAAACTCACTGTGTAGACCACGCTGGCCTCAAACTCACAGCGATCTGCCTGCCTCTGGCTTCCGAGTGCTGGATTTAAGGCATGCTCCACTATGCCCCGTATTTGGCTTTTCAGATGCTTGCCCTATTCACAGCAGTGGATGATGTACCAGAGTTACCTGGAGATCTTAAACCTTGCTCTGGTCTGTCTCAGTCCCGGGACAACGTCTTGGGCTGCATCAGGCTGGGGGAACTGCAGGCACTGAATCATGCCATCACGACTCAGAGGCTGTGCCTTGTAGTACTAACCCCAGGTTTTCTCCAGTATATACTCTCCTCTCACAACACACAGCTCACCGGTCCTCTTGTTTTACATTTTCCCCACTGCTCGTGTCCTGCAACACTTCGGGTACACTCCCATCTCTAGGCCAGAGTCTCTTCAGGTTGCATGCAGACACGCTGACTGTTTAACAAACGTTCTGTCCTGTAGTACAGGGTGTACTCGGTCTAACGCCTGTTGGAGCCATGTGTGCTGCTTCCTCAGCAGCTCAACCACGTAAAGTTGCTCATTCTTAAAGCCAAGAATAAAACAGCAGGCCAGGTCATTTAGGCAAGATGACAACATAAACTGGAAGAGTGATTAAATTAAGCAGTTCCTGGGTTGAGTCCGCCGCCATCAACCTGTAACCTTGAAGGGTACCTATGCATGAGAAGAAAAACGTCTTTTGAAACCCTGCCCGTGACTAAGGGACAAAGAAAAGACTTAGTTCACACGGGAAAACGGTCAGCATCGGCTGCTCCCTCTGGTAAGTATCCTAGCCATCTTCTAGATCTGTCTTTGCTCCCTTCTTGAGATCTCACGTCCCCATAAAGAAGCCTCACCTGTCTTGTTCATAATGTATGACTTGACCTTATTTCTACTGTTTCTCATGTAAGACCCTAATGTCGGTATCACTGCCCTACAGATCTCTTTTTTCCTAGGGTCATCTCCCTCTTGCATGTGACTCTGTGCCACCAAGCATCTTGCTTCTCATTTCTGCTGTACTTCTGCATCTCTTGCCCCTGTCTTTTGTTGCTCTGAACTCCACTGAAACTTCCTCCCAAGATCCCCATAGGGAGAAAGGAGAGGGCAGCTCACACTTCCCACTGCTGGGTCCTATTCTCCACTCAACTCCCTTCGCATCAAAGTAGGCATATTAGGGCCAGAGGGATAGCTCGCTCACACAGTTCTTCCAAAAGTTCTTCCCAAGACCCAAGATCACTTCCCAAGCACCCATATTGGATGGCTCATATCTACCCTTAACTCCAACGTAAGAGGGAATGCGATATCCTCTCCTGGTCCCCGTGGGCACCCTCCCACAGTGGCACACACATAAACAAACAAAAATAAAATTAGATCGATATTAAGAAGCAGATATCTGTGTATTTACATTATAGACTTTGTATAGGCTTGACTAGTAGATATCCCCTTTTCTGAAACCTTATTTTTTATCAGCCATCTTTTCTATCAGAATGGAGGTTCCCGCCCTGTCCTCACCACCGTTTTCTCTCCTCCCTCTCCCAGAGTCATCTTCATTATGATTTTCGACTCATTTTTCCATCGGGCACATCTTAGCCATTCCTTTAGCTAATGTATCTACTTCTGACACTTTTTATTTCCAACTCTTTGATAAGGTATTTTTCCCAAGTAAAAATGGCATAAGAACTCTGGTGACACTATAGAAGTAATTTCTCTCTGATTAAAGATCTATAAAGAAGGAAATGAGTTTGAGTGGCCTGGCCATGATAAAGTGTCTGATAGCCAGAATTAAAGCTGTCATCAACGCTGTCTTAATTTCTTAAAATGTTGATAAAGAAGTCCTGGGTTAGATAGAAATCCATGCGGCATTTCACAGTGGAAGGAACTTGCTCCCTCACTTGTTCAGATTTGCTCATAACGGTGAGTTAGTCTAACACTTTCCAGTATGTCAAACTATAATAAAGGCTAAAATACCTTATGCTGAGAAGCTGCAAGTTTAGTTATATGGGTGTATTAGTTTATTCAACAGCAATGCTTTTGAGTAACCATATATTGAGGAAAATGTGTGATTATAGCCAAAAATCATATAGATAAATTTTTCATATTTACCAGGAGGCAGGCACTAAACAGTCTAAAAGAATATTACCTTATGGTCCTGGAGGTTGGAAAGATTAAGGTCAAAACATGAGCAAGCTCAGTATCTGGTGAGGTGAGCTCCCTGTATCCAAGATGACACCACATGGCATGTGTTTATTTTGAACAATAAAATGGGAAGAGAGCTAGGGAATGTCTTCAGACCATTTTCTATGAATGATCATTCAAGAGAGAAGAGTCCTTTTCTAACAATTGCCTTCTAACTTCACCCCTTTTAATGTTATCAATTATTAAGTTACACTTATTGATTTGGGGGCAACTCAGACCATACCATAGGGGTTGTCTCATTAGTCCCTACAAAGAGCAGGTAAGGTGGGTAACATTACTAATGGCTGATAAAGCTGGAACCTAAGGCTCACAGACAGCAGACACAACAGCCTATGGAGCTAAGATTTAAACCTATGCTGTACCTACAAGGTCGTATTCTCTTATCAGGTTCCATGATGCCTATGTGAGCATACACATCGTCTTAGCTGCTGTGTCATTGCTGTGAAGAGACACCATTGACATTTCTGCACCCCAGTAAACCTCTCTGCCAGCACAGCAATCCAAACCAGACCAAATTAAACTGAGTTAGAAAAAGCCCGGGTTTAATAGGTAAGTGCTCCTGGATGGTTTTCCAGCCCCCTCCCTCGAGAGGAGACGGGAAAGAGAGACAGGAAAACCACATGCCTGTTGGGGTGGGCTTAGGTGTATTCCAGCTAGCTAGGTCTTACATCTTTAATTAACCCATTTTTACTAATCTATGTATCACCATAAGACTATGGCCTACTGGGAAGGTTCCACTGACTTTCTCCTTTGGCAACTACATGGCATCCCCTTGACTCTACCTATTCTCTGTGTCTCTTCCAGCCTGGCTAAATTCTGCCCTGCCATAGACCAACGCAGCTTGATTCATTCACTAATAAGAGCAACGCATATACAGAAGGACATTCCATATCAGGTGGTAAGGGTTCTGAGTGTTTCACCATTCCTCATTGATTATTAACCCTGCTCCTACCTCATTGATTATTAATGCCTGCCCTTGAGTCTCTTGATTTGAATATATCACTGGCTTTCTACTAAAATGTTGGTTGACGTAGAGATTTATTCAAAATAAATTATCAAAGATACAGACATATCCCAAAGGGGCAAGGACCTTCTTTGTAGTAGCAAAATCACTGGAAACAAGATACATTCTCGGCAGTGGGGACCAATGAAATATTATGCAGTTATGGACTACTAACTTCATAACTGGCAAATGTTCATGACTCAGTGTTTAAACAATAAGATATAAACCCATATTTAGCAGGAGTACCCCTAACTTTATAAGTAGGTGTAAATGCTGTATATGGCTTAAGTTGAGGTAAAATTTCATAGAGAAGCTAAGTGACAATGGCAACCTAGAATAGGTTGGAGAAAGATTTATTTTTCTTATTGAAAATTTTGAACTACAGATACATACCTAATTTATATTTCTTTCTCCTTTTTTTACTGCTCATTTCTGTACATACTAGTTAATAAATAGAAAAATGCTTAAATATAGAAGAATTAGAATTCTGACCATAAAATTATTTCTCAGCCTCATCTTATACAACTCATATACATATATCACAAGTGTTTACTGAGAGTCTGTTCTGAAAGAATTTAGAGGCTAGCAAGGCACATGAGATGGAATGCAGGTTGTGAGAAAGAATACAGTTGGAATTATGGCACTATAATTTGAGTCTGGGCTATGTCATAACTGTGATTAAGGGGTCTATGAAATTTTTTGCAAGGGATGTGGTGTACTGAAATTATAAAGCTCAATTAAGTAATCAGGGAACTTAGGGTTCTGTGATATAGCAAGCCTGCATTACTGATACGGATGTATCATTCACCTATCCTTGTAAAGTTTCTCTAGTTCAGGGCAGACTCGCGTGTGGTTCTCACCATGTCTACATAATTATAAATTTTATCATATTGGCGGCATGTAGATAAATATTGAAAAACAAGAACTGATGGCTAAGACAGAGGTGGTATTGTTCTTACAGAGAAAACGAATAACCTTGCCTAGACTCTTAATTAGGTGGTTTTCCCTACAAAGGACTAGATAGCATCTCAGGATCTGCATCTCTGAAGACAGTGGCTCTCCCTGGCTCCTGAGATAAGGAGAGAAGGGGGGGAGATGGGGGGGTGGGGAAATGGAGAATGAAGTCAGAAGGGGGAAACTAGGGGAGACAGGGGAGGAGTTGGAGGGGAGCAAATTGGGATAGATTGAATCCAAACATGTATTCACATAAAAGTAAATTTTAATAAAAAGCACTGAACAGGCTGCTTATAAGTGTATTATTTATTAATTATGGAAGTCATGCCATAGTACATGTGAGGTTAGAAGTCAACTTTGTGGAGTTGGCTCTCCCCTTTCCACCTTTTCATGGGCTCTAGCGGTCAAATTCAGGTAACTAGGTTTGTGCTAAAAACTCTCCACATTATCTTGATGGCCTGCTATTGACTAAGGTTTTCTGTCCCGCCCAGTCCTACAGACAGAAGTTACGTCCCAAAGAAATCACACAGAGGTCTACATTAGTTATAAACTGATTGGTCTAGTAGCTCAGACTTCTTATTAACTAATTCTTATAACTTACATTAGCCCATAATTCTTGTTTGGGTTGGCCACGTGGCTTGGTACCTTTTTTTGGTAAGACAGTCACATCTTGCTTCTTCTGTGGCTGGTTAACAACTGCAGACCAAGCTTTCCTCTTCCCAGAATTCTCCAGTTTTTGTCACCCCACCTCTACTTCCTACCTGGTTGTCCCGTCTATACTTCCTGCCTGGCTAGTGACCAATCAGCGTTTTATTAAAATACTATTGACAGGGTACAAACCATTGTCTCACAGCAGCCGCTGCTTAGGAATTTTGTTCATGGGAGGTTGAGTACACTGTGGATATGGGCTAAGGAAAATCATAACAAAATTTACACAGTAGAAATGACACAACCAAGTTGGTATTGACCAAAGGGCTTAAATAATCAAATGTGCACATCTGGTAAGATTAGACTGTCGGACTGAGGAAGGAGAGCAGCTATGCTGCAAGTGGAGATTTAAATTTTGTGGCTCTGATGCCGGGGATTAACAGAGAACCCCATGTGTGCTAGGTGAGAGCGTGACAGCCTAGGTACATCCCCAGCCCGGCCAGGTGAGAGGTCACTGCCTAGGTACATCCCCAGCCCGGCCAGGTGAGAGGTCACTGCCTAGGTACATCCCCAGCCCAGCCAGGTGAGAACTCGATGGCCCAGCCCTGCTAGGTTAGAGATCACAGCCTAGATACATCTCCAGCCCAGCCAGGTGAGAGCTAGATGGCCTAGGTACATCCCCAGCCCAGCTAGGTGAGAGATCTATGGTCTGGGTATATCCCCAGCCCAGCATTCCCACTTCTGACATGTCTGTTCTGTCCCAGCACTCTGATGTTCTAGTTATCAGATCATTTTACTCTTACTTCATCCACTATTTGCCCAAATAGTGTTTGATTCTTTACTCTCCCTGTTGTTTTAGAATATCTGCTTGTTGCAGTCTTATTTATCTTTCGACATAGTATGCCTCTATGACTAGCCTTGCCAGAGATATATCATCGTACTGTAGTATAACCACGAAATTGGACTCTCTAACAGTGTATGAGCTTGTGTGGTAGTCTATTTACAAAATCTCAAGTAGAGAAAACCCCTAACATCTATTTTCCTTGCCCATACTCTGAGCTTGCCGTTCTTGGCTATAGAATGATATAACTAATCTTTACTAATTATAGAATGCATCTCAAAAACGATGGCAATGATACCATGAATGTTCTCCTTCAAAGTCCTTCCACACGAATGATAAAATATAGAGAATGAAGAAAATCTTCTATGAGTAATGAGTAAAATAAAAACAGTAAGATTCTGCTGAGAAACAAGACCTCCTACCTATGAAGTAGGGTTGAAATGTAACATCTTGGCACTCAATTGTTACTTATTGTAGAGGGCTCTGACTTGGTGCAATAGTTACTTTTTGGTTGCAGTAGTAAAAACCCTGACAAAAGCAACTTAAGAAAGGAATGGGTTCTTTCAACTTACAGTCCCATAGTGACAGAAACCTCATGGCTAGAAAGTACAACAAGGCAAGAGGGACAGAAACCTGTCGGGTCACAAATTCATCCACACCCTGGCTTCACAGTTCACTAGGGAACACTGAATGACATCTCTACTTATGTTTCAGGATAAGAAACATGGACACATTGATCAGTTGTTTCTTTTGCTCTTAGTAGAAACATATATCTGTCAGCTCCAGTTACATGAATTGTATGTCACTGTGGCCATTGTGCATAGACCTTTGCTAACTAGATGATACTATGCTTGGGTAGACCCAGCTCAGGTCTAAGGATGCCATACTAACAGACCACTTCCTTCAAGCTTGTCTTTTTTTCAATAAAGGGATATTTAGAATTAGCTTGCCAATATCTATAAAGAAATGCTAGGATTTTGATTACTACAACCATCTCGTATTTAACTGTTTGGAAGAACTTCCAGACTGTTGATCAAATTAACTCTTATCATCTTGTATACCACTTGCATGCATAGATGTGTGTATATGTGTTATATACATGTATGTACCTATATTCATTTATATGCAGTGTTTATACATACAAGACTGTGCATACATTCTTAAGAGATATATAATTTGCAAACATCTCCTATGTTAGGTTGAATTTTTGCTTTCTTGATAGTATCCTTTACAGGATAAAAGTTTTTAAGTCAAATTCATTTTTTTCTTCATCTGTATGATTTGTCTGGGTTAGGTTTCCATTGCTGTGAAGAGACACCATGACCACAGCAACTGTTACAAAGGAAACATTTAATTGAGGTGGCAGTTTAGAGTTCAAAGGTTCAGTCCGTTGTCATCATGAGAGGAGCATGGCAGGGTGCAGGCAGACGTGGTGCAGAAGTAGCTGAGGGTTCTACATCCTTCAGGCAACAGGAACTGGACTGAGACATTGGGCAATATCTTGAACACAGGAGAGCTCAAAGCCAGCCCCCACAGTGACACGCTTCCTCCAACAAGGCCACACCTCCTAATAGTGACACTCCCTTTGGGGGCCGTTTTCTTTCAAATCACCACATGATTGTAACGTCATACTAAAATATTAAAAGAACGAATATATACTTGATTGTTTTTCCCTTTTTACTCTTTTGGGGACCTGCCACCCAGCTCCCAAATAAAAACCACACAGAAGCTCATTCTATCTTATGAATGCCCTGCCTTGGCTTGGCTTGTTGCTCATCAGCTTTCTTAAGTTATCCTGTCCACCTTTTGCCTCTGGACTTTTTCCTTTTCTCACTTCTGTCTCCTCCTGAGGCCTCCAGCATTTACTTTAGTTTTTCCACCTAGCTCTACTCTGCCCTATCACGGGCCAAAACAGCTTCTTTATTCATTAACCAATAAAAGCAACACATATACAGAAGGACCTCCCACACCAGAGAATTCTTTGCATGGTTCCCTGAGCACTGTAATTACTACAAGGACGAGCGTGAGGGCCATCAATACCCAGGGATTTTTCTCTACAGGCTTTATTTTGGTGAACTTATCAATAGCTCTTGCTGACTCTGCTATTTGAATGATTTATGATTCTTAGGGGTGGCTGCCAGGCTCCCTTGCTAGTTTTCAAATTCTATTACAGATCAGCACCTAAATGTTCCCCACAAGCACCTGGGCTTACCACATCGAAATGAAGTCATTCCTAATTTCTGTTGACAAAGCAAACATTCTCCTTGTTTCTGTCCTGAGAGTCTTCCAGCTAGCGTTGCTTCTCCTGTCTTCTTGCCTATGCCCCTCACCATTCCGCAGACCCAGGACTATCTTACAAACCCAGAACTATCCCGGGGACCCAGAACTGAAGCGTGCTGGGGCCGAGTTCACAGTTGCCTTCTTCCCGCTACTGCTGCACCTGTGATATCCCACGGACCCAGGACTATCCCACGGTCCCAGGACTGAAGCGTGCCGGGGCCGAGTTCATATTAGTCTTCTTCCCGCTACTGCTGCACCCGTGATATCTTGCTCAGTCGTATGAAAATTTTTTTGAAGTGCCACTTCTATTCATCTTCCTCTTTCACTGTCTGCCTCCCCAATGATTTATTAGTTTTGGTTATTATTGTGTATAGGTATGTCTGTGTATGGTGGTTGCCTTCAGTGGCCAGGAGATGTTTGAATTACAGATTGTTATGAGCCTCTTTGTCTGGGGGGGGCTCCTCTCTTCAACTATCCTTAAAACTCAATCCTTCTTTTTTTTTTGTTTTTTTTTTTGTTGTTGTTGTTGTTTTTCGAGACAGGGTTTCTCTGTGGCTTTGGAGCCTGTCCCGGAACTAGCTCTTGTAGACCAGGCTGGCCTCGAACTCCCAGAGATCCGCCTGCCTTTGCCTCCCGAGTGCTGGGATTAAAGGCGTGCGCCAAGGCCAAACGTGCGCTCCTTATATAACTCTTCATTTAGCCTCCCACTCCACATCTTGTGGACCCGAGTCTAAGCCACACCAGCACCATGCTGCTTCACGGATGCTGTGCCTCAGTTAAATGCACAGATTCCTTCCGGAAATACTCCAGTGCTCTCTAAACTCCCGGGCTTTATCTTTTCTTTAATATCCATCCCCTTGATCATAAAGCTTTCTAGAATCCTCTCTGCCTGTCAAAATCCTGAGTAAACTTCCAGGGTCTCCTTTAAAAGCTCTCTATCCACATAGCTTCATGCCTGACACCCCAGCCTTTTGAAAGGGCAAAAGATGAAAAAATTGACATGAAACTGCGAAGTTATAAGAGAGGTGAGAAAAAAAATCTAGTTTAATGGGAGTGAAATGAATAACCTTACAACCTTTCTTGTCTTGACTAGGTCCCTCATAGCAGCTAGGAAACCAGTTCTGAAGCGTTTATCATCTCCAGGATTTGTAATTTGTGTCAGTATAGGGGGAAAAGGGATAAGGTTATATGCTCCTAGGGGAATGTCAACTGGGGATTAGACAAGGAATAAAGCAAATGCCTGTAATCTCGGCACTCAGGAGGCTGAGGCAGGAGGGTGGTAAATTCACAGTCTGCCTGAGTTACATAGCATTACAATGTCTTAAAAAACAAGAACAAAGGGGGCTGGAGAGATGGCTCAGAGGTTAAGAGCATTGCCTGCTCTTCCAAAGGTCCTGAGTTCAATTCCCAGCAACCACATGGTGGCTCACAACCATCTGTAAAGAGGTCTGGTGCCCTCTTCTGGCCTTCAGGCATACACACAGAATATTGTATACATAAAAAATAAATAAATAATTAAAAAAAGATTTCCATACAGAGAATATGGTATTATATAAAAAAAAAAAAAACAAGAACAAAGAAATTAATAAATTGAGCATAGTTTAATTTACAGAAAAAAAGTATAGCTAGGTTTTATGGTTTAAATCAACATTATTAAAATATAAATTTCATATAATAAAAGATACCAATTGAAATATTCTTGGATATATTTTGACAAAAAAAATCAAGCATAATGTATTCATTGCTCCAATCAAGATAGACATTTTAAGCATCCCTAAACATGCCTCTTGGTTGTTACCCTTTCTCCGCCCATCACCAAGGGCATTCTGCATTTTTGTACTTATGGACTAATTTTTCTTTGAAGTTCTTTTACACAGAATCATGCAATGTTTACTCCTTTATACTGGGCTTATGTAATTTAAAATACTTTTGAAATATGTCTAGAGTAATGTCCATGTGTAAGTAGGCAAATACTTATGATTAATGAGTAGTTCAAACAAAGTTATGTTTAGTGGTTCCACTAAAATCTATTTATACATTATCCCGTTGCTAGACACTGCCACCACATTTTGCCTGCCATGAATGAAGCTGTTGTGAACATTCATAGCTACGTCTTTATGTGGGTATCTGTTTTCACTTCTTTTGGGCAAATTCCCAGAAGCAGAACTGCGAGACTATAGAGTAACTTCCAAAATGGCGTCCAAGGTGGGTGTAGCATTTTACAATCCATCCAGCAGCACACGAAGGAAAGTATTTACTGTTCCACATTCTAACCTATGCTTGACACGACCAATTTTTAAAACTACCCATTCCAGTTGGTACACAGTGATATTTAATTATGGTTTAATTTGTATCATTACCTTAATTACTAATGTTCATACTGCCATATGGTTGATATCCATTTGTATAACAACCTGTGAGGAGTGTTCAAATACTCAGCTCATTTTAATTGGGCCATCCACCTTCTTGTTGAACTAACAGACATCTGAGACAGCAGGTCATTGTTATCAGAGCTGTGTACTGTGAGTGTTCTCCACCTGTGGCCCGCCTTTTCATTAAAAATGATGTTGAAGTGATAGAAATGATAGAGGTTCTTCTTCTTCCTCTTCCTCCTCCCCCTCCTCCTCTCCTCCTCCTCCTCCCTCCTCCTCCTCCTCCTCCTCCTCCTCCTCCTCCTCCTCTTCTTCTTCTTCTTCTTCTTCTTCTTCTTCTTCTTCTTCTTCTTCTTCTTCTTCTTCTTCCTCTTCCTCCTCCTCCTCCTTCTCCTCCTCCTCCTCCTCCTCCTCCTCCTCTTCTTCTTCTTCTTCTTCTTCTTCTTCTTCTTCTTCTTCTTCTTCTTCTTCTTCTTCTTCCTCTTCTTCCTCCTCTTCCTCCTCCTCCTCCTCCTCCTCTTCCTCCTTCTTCTTCTTCTTCGACAGGGTTTCTCTGCAGCTTTGGAGCCTTTCCTGGAACTAGTTCTTGTAGACCAGGCTGGTCTCAAACTCAAAGAGATCCACCTGCCTCTACCCCCCCCCCACAGTGCTGGATTAAATTTAAAGGCATGCACTACCACCACCTGGCCATGATAGAAGTTTTTAGCTACTGCAGCATCTAATTTTTCTGTTTGTTTGTTTGTTTTGGTTTTTTGAGACAGGGTTTCTCTGTGTAGCCCTGGCTGTCCTGGAACTCACTCAGCATACCAAGCTGTCCTCAAACTCAGAGATCTGCCTGCGTCTACCTCCCAAGAACTGGGCTTATTTGCATGTGCCACCACCACTTGAGAAATTTAAAAATTTCTCAACTTTTAAAAAAATGACCAGAGCTGTAAAAACTATAGCTTCAAGAAAACACAAGCCACAAAGCCCAGCTTTGGTCTTAGCCTGTCTGCTCCTTAGACAGCTGAGAAGTGTAGGGTGGGTTTAGCATCCAGCAAATGTTACTAAAGGCCAACAGTGGGATACCTACTTCTATTTACCTTAAAGCTGCCATTTAGATGGTGTGCACCAAGTAGAACATAGTATGCTCAATGTTTTATGTGATAGTTCACTTAATTCATCTGAAAAGCATTGCTGAAGAGGAAACTCTGCTGATAGATAGAGTAAAGGCACCATGTGCTATCAGTAACAAACTAGATCTTGACTTCAGTCCTTGGACAGAACCGACTCAGCATTCTGAGAAACCTTCTTTTAAAAAGATTTATTTATTTATTATGTATACAACATTTTGCCTCCATGTATGCCCCCACACCAGAGGAGGGCGCCAGATCTCATTACAGGATGGTTGTGAGCCACCATGTGGTCGCTGGGAATTGAACTCAGGACCCCTTAACCACTGAACCATCTCTCCAGCCCCTCTGAGAAACCTTTTCATTCTTCACAGTGACTAGGATTCTTGCCTAGGTACTCTCTAAGAACATTGCAATTCGGTTTTGTGTTTGGGTGTGTTATGTATTGGAGCTCGTGCATGCTGTGGTGTGTGTGTGTGTGTGTGTGTGTGTGTGTGTGTGTGAAAGATTAAAATTCATTTCTCAGCTCTGAATATCTAATTGTCCCTGTGTGATTTGTCAAGAAGACAATCCTTTCCCACTGAATCGTCTTGGCAATTTTCTGAAGAATCAATGAACCATATGTGGGCTCCAATTCCAGAAGCAGTGTTCTGTTCCATTGGTCTTTGCCTCTGTCCAGACGCCAGTGCCACATGGCATCAGCTGTGTTAACTGCTGACAGTGTCTTCAGTTCAGGAAGTATCTAATGTTGCAGGTGCAGGTGTTGGGTACTTTTCTATTGCTGTGATTAAAACACCATGGCCAATACAACTCACAGAAGGAAGACTTTCTCTGGGGCTTATGGTTCTGGAGAGTAACAGTCCACGAAGGTGGAGCAAAGACATGATACCAGGATCAGCTGAGAGCTCACATCTTGAACAGTGAGCAGGAAGCAGAGAGCTAACTAGAAACAGCTGGGGCCTTTGGTTTGTTTGCTTCTTTCTTTCCTTTCTCCTTCCTTCCTTCTTTCTTTCCTTCTTTCTTTCTTTCTTCCTTTCTTTCTTTCTTCCTTACTTTCCTTCCTTCCTCTCTTCCCTTCCCCAACCCTCCTCCCTTCTCTCTCCCTTTGTTCTTCCTCCCTCCCTCCCTCCCTCCCTCCCTCCCTCCCTCCCTCCCTCTCTCCCTCCCTCTCTCCTCTCCTTTCCTCCCTTCCCTCCCTCCCTCCCTCCCTCCCTCCTTCCTTCCTTCCTTTCCTCCCTTCCTCCCTTCCTTCCTCCCTTCCTTCCTTTTTAGACAGGGTCTGCCTATGTGGCCTTGGCTGACCTGGAACTCACTCTGTTTACTGGGCTGACCTCAAACTCAAAGGAATCTTCCTGCTTCTGCCTCCCAAGTGCTGGGATTAAAAGCATGTGCCACCACACCAGTCTGGTATGACTATTTTGAAATCTCACATACCACCCTCAAGTAGCATAGGACACATATTGTTTCCTCCCCCAAATAGCCTCCAACTGGGACCGAGTATTCAAAAGCCCACGACTTAGAAGGACATCCCCTTCAAAACGCAACAGGGTTCCCCCCACCCCCACCCATAGTGTTATTTTAAATACTTTAAGACTTTGAATTTCCAGCCACTGAGGAGGCAGAAGCAGGCAGATCTCTGTAAGTTTGAGGCCAACACGGTCTACAAGAGCTAGTTCCAGGAAAGGCTCCAAAGCCACAGAGAAACCCTGTCTTGAAAAATCGGGGGGGGGGCGGGGGGAGGACTTTGAATTCCCACATAAATTTAGAGTAATAATATAAACACTCGTCAGTTTAAAAAAAACCCACTGGGATTTTGATAAGGCCTGCATTAGCCTTAAAGGCCAGTTTGGGAAGGATAGACATTTTAGTAATATTAATGGCTCCTAGTTTGTGAATAAGATGAAACTTTCAATTTAGTTAGGTCTGCAATCTCTTGGGAATACGTCACAAGTTTATGTTTTAAGCCATTATTCAGTGCGTGCACATGTGTGTGAGTGTGTGTATGTGTGTGTGTGTGTGTGTGTGTGTGTAGGAATGTGTGTCTCGAAGTATATGTGGGGTCAGAGGACAGCTTTTCAGGAGTTTTTCTCCTCCCACCACATCACTCCTGGGTACCAAACTTGGGTCCTCCAGGCTTGGTGGCAAGTGCCTCTATTGGCTAACTGTCTCACTAGCCCATCCTTGAGATGTTAAATGTACATATATTATATATTTTAGAAAAATCTGTCCTTGAATATTTCATGTTTCCTAATTATATTGTAAATGGTATTTTTAATTCTTTAGATTATAATTGGCATTAAATCTGGTCTCTCATGGCGGGGACCACTGATAAGTGGTCCAAAAGTAAAGAAAAATCCAAGGGACCCTGGGCCCCAAGGCGAATGCACTGCTCAGTGTGTGCAGTGCTAGTGCAAGAGGACCAACCTGGGTTGTCCAGTCGCGTTTTTAGCTACGGAAAACAACCAGAGATGAATGTCAGCAAAGGACTCACATAGTCGTGAAGGCTGTGGTTGGCTGACTAAAAGGGGGAAACTCACCACCGAAGCCACTGGTGTGCATAGAGGTCAGTGTTCAGGCAGATACAACACAGAGCTGTTGTCAAGAAACCTGGTTCTGGAGCCCAGGGTTCCACGCATCCTCAGCTGGCCCACCTGCAGGCAGGAGGGATTGTGGAGAGAACCTGGCCGAGTCACAAGCACCAAATGTTATGGTAAAACTAAAACGCTGAAGGTCCCCGAGTGACTGCAGCAGGCAGCTGGCTGCAAGGAGCTACGGTGGTAAAACACTACGGTTCCCCGCCCCTGGGCCACAAGGGCTTGTGGGTCCCAGGCAAGGAGCCACGCTGCGGTAAGAAACAGAGACCAGTTAGGCACACAATGCAGTGTGGGTATTTATTTAGTGGGTTATGGAGGGGAAGGGGAAAGGGAAGAAGAGGGAAGAGCAGAGAGAGGCAGAGAGAGAGAGAGAGAGAGAAAAAACGGAGGAGGGGAGAGAGGATAGGAGCCACAGCAGCAGCCACCTCTTCCGGAGAGCGATGGAAAGGAAAGAGCTCAGACTGAAAGCAGAAGGAAGATCTGCCTGCCTCAGTGGTGGACAGGGGAGGGAGTGGGCGGGGCTTGTTTCTTAAAGGGACAGGACAGACATTACACAGTCCTGTGTGACAGGGAAGGCATGGTGTTTAGGGTCGCAGGAGTGTGTGGCTGAGACTGCTCAAATCTCACAGGACCAGGACTCAGAGAAAAGAGCAATGCTGCTGTCCAGCTTGCTTCCTTCTGTTTCTTTATTCATTTATTTTTTTCTAATCATTCAGGACTTCATCCCATGGGAGGTTGTGGCCCTTGTTTAGGATGTGTCTTCTCCCCACAGTTAATCCTCTTTCAAAACAAGATAACCAACATGGGCCAAAGTTGTCTCATTAAAGTCTTGCTCATTTCTCAGACTGATCAAGTTAACAATGACTGCATTCAAACTGAGAGTAGAGGGCTGCGTCTGAAATAAACAGTGACCAAGGTAACACACACTGATTCTGGGAGCAGAAAGCACAGCAGCGAATGTCTCCTACCCAGGGTGTGCAGGACCTCTGGGTTGAGAGGCCTCCAATTACCTCTCCAGTTTATACCACATTTTCTCAAGTTTGGGTTCCAAGATTAAAAATATCAAGAAAAATATATGGTGACTCCTACTGGTTAAAGAGCTCACTTTAGCGGAAAGGAACAAGACTTGAAGCTGCGGGAGCCATGATGCCAAGCAACTCTGAGCCTGAGGTTAGAGTCGGCCTGTTTTTCCTGTCTAGTTCATAGGACATCTTGTTCTTGTGCCATTGTAATAATGTGATGTCGCTTTTAGGCTTTGCAGTTCACATTGGGGTCTTCAAAGTCATTTTGAAATTCTAGGTCTCTGACAGTTATGAATCTGTTCTACTGTGTCACTGAGTCAAAATGTTATGATGGAGGAGGGAAGAAAGGAGAGGAGAGGGGAGGAGAGGGGAATAGGAGGGTAGAGGAAAAGGGGGTAAGAGGAAAGTGTAATCAAAAGTGAGCTCCAGTGTAGCGCGAGGAATAAAAACCAGAGACAGATATTGGGGTCCAACCTGAAGTGAAAAGCAAAGCAGCCAGCCACTAGAGAACTGTTCCCTCTAGGAAATCTTCAGAATGAAAGAGAGCGAGTTCCTGTCTCATCCCACCTTATATTCCTCTCTAGTGCTGGGGTTAAGGGGATGCACCACTGCCAGGTCTCTATGGCCAGCTAGTGTGGCTGCTGGGATTCAAGGCCTGTACGACTTAAATCACTGCCTGGTCTGTATGAGTGACTGCTGTGGCTTGCTTTGCATTCCGATCTCCAAGCAAGCTTTATTGATTAAAACACAAATAAAATACCATTATATTCTAGGACAATTGGGGCTACCCAGAGAAACTCTATATTGAAAACCAGAGAGAGAGAGAGAGAGAGAGAGAGAGAGAGAGAGAGAGAGAGAGAGAGAAACTGAGAACTGAGAACTGATCCTTGCTGTGGTTTAACATTGAGAGGCAGACAAGACAAGAAAAAACCTGTCAGTGAAGGTGACACCTAGCTGGCCGTGAGACAGAGGGAGACCAAAGAGTGTGGCGTGTTAAAAGATGTTAACTCAAAGGACGGAGAGGGGACTAGAGAAGAGAAGGGAGGAGAGCAGAGGAGGAGGAGCGGGAGGGGAACGAGAGGAAAGGAAGGAGGGAGAGGAGAGGGAGGAGAGGAAAGAGAGGGGAGGAGAGGGGAGAGTACCAATAGAGGTGAATTCCACCCTTCCATACCTGTTCCCTCTCCTCATTCCACCCGGGGGTCCTGGTGCTCTTCTCTGGACCACAGAGACTTAAAGCATTTTTATTTCATATACATATGGACAGGATCTCACCATACAGCTTGGTCTATCCTGGAAACCACCATGTAAGCAAAGCTGACCTGGAACTCAGAGTTAGTTCCACCTGCCTCTGCTTCTGGAGTGCTGGGATTAAAGGTGTGGGCCACCATGCCTGGTATGTATTTTATATTCTAACTATATGAAGCACATCCCAAATTCGGGTTTTATCCCCGGTGCAGATGCTTCTCTCTTCCTCTACTTCTGTCACCCCGGCCTAAGCAGTTTTCACTCTTGCCTGGATTGCTGTAATAGCCTTTCTGGCTTGTCTGCAGGTGTTCACCTTGCCCGCTCTCCCCAGCGGACTCTCAACGGAATTGCCACGGTGACGTCTTGAAACCATGTTTTGACATGTGCCTGTTTCTCTCTCTACCTATAACCCTCACCATGGCTCCCAAACCACTCAGGTACTGTCTAACATCTTTACAGTCATCAGAAGACAGTTCTTACTCTGTTATATAGACAGTAACGCACTAATTTTTATTGAGTGGATTAGAGCTTTCTTATTTTTTCCCAAGTTAACACTCTAGTCCCACTGATGCTTTTGAGGACCCGGCTGGCAGGTTTCTTCTCTGACCAGGTGCTTCCAGTGTCCTTAAAATGGCACCAAAACCCAAACAGTGTGTCGCTTTCTCCCTAAAGCCGTCTAGCCCCCAGCTTCAGGTTCCCTTTGCTTTTTGATCACATTTCGTGTCACGGGATCACAGTTTTTCCAGTGAATGAAAATCCCCACATCTTTACCCAGAAACTAATATTAATCTGGATTGTTCCCTTCGCTCATAGGCAGTCGGTGTTTTCAGACTATGTAAGGACTGACCCACCCACAATGATCTTGCTTCACAGAATTTGATTTTTTTTTTGTTCAAAGAAATTTGCATCAATGTCTCTAGTTGCCAAGTCTTGCTACTATGGTAACACTTTTTCTTGTTCCTACTCTTTTCAGTCATTATATTTCCCACCAAATCCTTCTTTACTTTTCAACTGATGTGTATCATGAACATTTTTATTACATTTGTAGCTGAGGCTATTTTAATGTGCCATTTTAACCCTTTTCCTAATAGGATAATTGCAGGGAGAAAAGTGAAATAGGTTTCAGTAGACCTGAGCACTATCTCATCTGCTCCCTTTGTGAGCTTCGAGAAGAAAATTGAACTCAACTTCTCTGTTTCATCATCTGGGTAGGATGATGATAGCTTGCAATTGTTAATTACTCAACACCATGGCTTTAAAGTTCTAAAAAGGACCACTGACATAAAGCAAAATAGCTAGAGACTCAGAATTGAATCACAACCAAACTAACTTTTCTTGTAAGAGTGTGTGTGTGTGTGTGTGTGTGTGTGTGTGTGTGCGTGTGTGCGCGCGCGCGCATGCGCATGCACATGCAAGCAAGTACACCTGCTTGTATGTGCTGGTGCCCACGTTTGTGTGTGGTGTTTAAGTAAGAGGACAACCTTGGGTCTCATTCCAGTGACACTATTCTTTCTTCTTTCCTTCCTTCCTCTTTTCCCCTTTTCCTTCCTTCCTTTCTTCCTTCCTCCCTCCCTCCCTACCTACCTCCATCCATCCAATCCCTCCTTCTTTTCCTTTCTTTCTTTAGGAGAAAATGGGTTTCTCAATGACCCGAACTCTCTAAGTAGCTAGACTGACTGGGCAGGGAATCTGAGAGTTCTTTTTGTCCTCACTTTCCCAGTACTAAGAAGACAGACATGCCATCATGTCCTTTTTATAAAAAAAAAAAATGTGGGTTCTGAGCAAACTTCATGCTTAGAAGTCAAGCATTTAACCCACTGTGCTATCACCTCAATTCAGGTCCTTTTCTTTACAGTAAATCCTCACAGTGTCAAGGATTGATGAGTAAGTGCGTATACCTGAATTTGAGTCTCAATAACTAGTTAGTTAAGTGCGTATATCTGGATTTCAGTCTCAATAACTAGTTGTTAAGTGAGTATACCTGGATTTGAGTCTCAATAACTAGTTAAGTGGAATTAGACAATTAATATAATCTAACAGGCTTTATTTTCTTAACCTAAAATGTTGGTAGAACTTATTGACATATTGAGATACCTCTCAGCTCTTAGAGTTGGAAAGAATCTGCCAAGTCACACAAGAATATTAAGCACGTTATTTACTCATTTGTCTTCATCAGGATACATTTCTGCTGGCTTTTAAAATGGGTGAGATGTTTGTGCTGCATTGCAGATAGGAATGGAAGTTCCATCCCTGGAAGAGAGTGTCGTCCTAAGAAAGTCCTAAAACTCCCCATTGATACCAACAAGGCTCAAACTTGCCAAACAACCATAGGCTAAAACTAGAAAGAATTTCCCCTTTACCAAACGTTAATTTTTGTAGCTCAGCTCTCTGCCCCAAACCTGAGTTAAAGACGATAATAACAGTCACGAGTCTCTCTACAATGAACATAATTAACCTTTTCTTTTGAAATTTAAAACATGCAGAAAGTTGCAATCATTTTTTTCTTCTAAGAAAACAAATGAACCATTTGAATTTCTATGTAGAAAGAATCAAAACTCCACAAAGAGACATAAATGGTGACTGAGAGAAAAGAATGACAGGTGGGACATCAATTCAAGTTCATTTCTTGCAGTTTATTTTTAATGAAAACGTGATTGAACATAAGAGACAATTAAAATAGATATGCTAGTCAGAACCCTACTATTTTAAGTCGAAGTTTAAATGTTTTTAAACTTTTATTTCTTTATGATTGTTATGTTAGTAGTAGCATATGTGTGTGTCATGGCACCCATGTGGAGGACAGAGGACAGTTTCATGGAATTGGCTCTCTCCTACTTTTACGTGGGTTCTGGGGTCAAACTCAGGGTGTCAAGCTTGCCCAGTGTGCTGGCTAGTGTTTTGTGAACTTGACACAAACTAGAGTCATTTGGGAAGAGATGACAAAATGCGCCCACCAGACTGGTATGCAGGCAAGCCTGTGGGACATTTTCTTAATTAGTGATTGATGTTGGAGGGCTAGGTGGGAAGATATCCCTGGACAGATGGCCCTAGGTGTGTAAGAAAGCAAACTGAGCTGAGAGTAGACCCGTAAGCAGCACCCTTCACGGTTTCTGCTTCAGTTCCTGTCTTTAGTTTCTTGCCTTGAGTTCCTGCCCTGACTTCCTTTTTTGGTGGACTGTGATAGAAGTGTGAGCTAATAAACCACCCCACCCTGTTGCTTTTGCTCTTGGCGTTTTGCCAAGCAACAAAAACCTAACTAAGATACACAGCAAGTGCCTTTATCTGCTGAACTATTTCTCTGCCAACTGCTTTTCATTACTTCTTAATTAACAGACATACACATTTGAATTCCTTAATGTTGGGGAGTCATCACACTTAGGCTTTGGTGGGGAGAGTTCAGTATCCACAGGATGAATACATGACTGAGGAGAGGCTTCCAAACTTTGATTGACAGCTTTTAACACGTCACACTCTTTTGGTCTCCCTCTGTCTCACGGCCAGCTAGGTGTCACCCTCATTTACAGGTTCTTTCTTGTCTTGTCTGTCTCTCAATGTTAAACCACAGCAAGAATCAGTCCTCAGTCTTCTCTCTCTCTCCTTTTCTTTTGGGCTTTTCAATATAGGTCTTCTCTGTATAGCCCTGGCCTCAAACTCACAGAGATCCACCTGCCTCTGACTCCTGAGTGCTGGTATTAAAGGTGTCAGTGACCAGCCTTGACTAAAATACCACTTGCCAGGGTAGGGGTGTGGGGATTAGAAAGTAAAAAGTACGAAGACATGAAAAGAATCAAACAGAAAAGATAGACTAGTACCGGGAGGGAGTTCCAGTGAGTACTGAAATTGCCCACGTTTAATTTCCAATTGCTTAAAATACCCCAACCCCCAAGAGGTAGGACTAAGATAAAAACTGCATTAAAATGATACAAGGAAATGAACAGACCAGTTGAAGGTCATGGGCTACATCCACAGTTAAACATTCTGTTGTAACAAAGCAAGTAACACTCAGAGCCTAGACCAAAACATTCTGTAGGCAAACCACCCTTTGTGTGGAATCCAATGATACCTCCTTAAGGGAACTGGAACCTCACTTACATTTTTAGACTTTTGTTTGAGGTAAAAACATATCTACTTCCCTATTTCTGAAATACAAGGTCTGGATATTATAGCACCTTTTGACAATAACCTTGAGAGAGCAGAATTCTCTGATCTAAATCTAGGTGGGACCTTTGTTTGAGGTAGAAACACAAACAACCTTAAAGAAATAGAGATAAGTTCCAATTCTCTGTCCTTTATTCAAGGTGGAAATTGGCTCATTTGGGCACCATCTGTTGTGATAGGAGCGGTGGGGCTGCGTCCCCGGACACCCCGGCCACCAGCTAGCTTATGCCCCGAAATAACAACACACAAACTGTATTCATTTAAACACTGCTTGGCCCATTACTATCTAGCCTCTTCTAGGCTAATTCTCACATATTAATTTAGCCCATTTCTAATCCGGTTTGTAGCACCCCAAGGTGCGCTTACCGGGAAGATTCTAGCCTATGTCCATCCTGGGTCGGAGCTTCATGGCGAGTGTCTTGCTCTGAGAGGAGCTGCGTGAAGTCTGAGCTCACTTCCTCTTCCTCCCAGCATTTTGTTCTGTTTACTCCACCCACCTATGTTCTAACCAATCAGGGCCAAGCAGTTTATTTATTGCTTAACCAATGAAATCAACAGATTGATATATGACATTCCCACATCACTTCCCCTTTTTCTGTTTAAACAAAAAGGAAAGGCTTTAACTTTAACATAGCAAAATTACATATAAAAAAACAGTTATCAAGTAAAAATGTTTGGGCCTCCACATAAAGGTATGCACCACCACTGCCTGACCCTTTTCTCTTTCCCAATCTTATAATTTCTACAACTTTAAAATTCCACTCTGTGATGCTGAAGCTCGCCTTACTTCCTCCCAGCTCTACACTCCATAAACAGCTGCTTCCAGAATCCCTTTATTTCTTAATCACAGGAATCACATATCCAAATGCATCTCTTGACTGCTCAGGAAACTCACTGCAGCAGGCTGCTACAGCTAAGTAAATAGTGCCTCTTTTTCTCTGGAGACCCAGCCTCAGACTATGTAGTCATTATTGGTTCCTTCTGGAGATGTCTGCTGTGGGAAGTCCTTCTGTCTACGGGTTGCTTTTATGGTTAATGAATCATATCCGAATGCATCTCTTGACTCCTCAGGAAACTTACTGTAGTAGAATGATACATTTAAGTAAATAGTGTCTCTTTTTCTCTGGAGACCCAGCCTCAGACTATGTAGTCATTATTGGTTCCTTCTGAAGATGTCTGCTGTGGGAAGTCCTTCTGTCTATGTGTTATTTTTATTGGTTAATGAATAAATCTGCTTCAGCCAGTGCCTTAGCAGAAATAGAACTAGGTGGGAAAACTAAACTGAATGCTGGGATAAAAGAAGGTGGAGTCAAAGAGAAGCCTTGGAGCCACCAGAGGAGAGACACACGCTGCCAGCCAGAACCTTGTGGGTAGGCCACGAGCCTGAACCTCATGGTAAAATATAAAATAATAGAAATGGGTTAATTTAATATGTAAGAGCTTGCTAGGAATATACTATAGTGATTGGGCAAGCAGTGATTTAATTAATACAGTTTCTGAAATGGATTATTAAAAATGCTGCAGGATCCCCAGTGGCAGCAGGCAGCAGAAACACTGCAGGTCCCCAAGCAGTGGCAGCAGGCCAGGTCACCACCTGAGGTGGCAGCGGGCCCTGAGAGCAGCCAGTCCCAGGCAGGAACAACTGCAGGTCCCCGAGCAGTGGCTGGTCCCAGGCAGGGAGACATGCGGCAATGGGCAAGAGACAGAGACATGGATAGGCATGCCATGCAGAGTGAGGTTGGATATTTAATTTAGTGATTATGGGAGGGAGGAGAGAAGGGAGAAGAGCAGAGCAGAGAGAGAGAGAGAGAGAGAGAGAGAGAGAGAGAGAGAGAGAGAGAGAAGGGAGAGATGGAAGCTAAAACTCAGGCTGGAAGCCTGTTGGGAGATGGGAGTGGGCATGGTTTGTCTCTTAAAGAGACAGAACTATCATTACAGTTTCTGTGTGGTTATTTCAAGAGTCTGAGTGACCAGGAAACAAACGAGCAGCCTCCTAGGACAGATGTCCTTTCCTGGGATCCATGACCCATTTGTAAGAAGATTCTGCTTTATACTGTCTCAAATAAAAGATCTAGAGGGACACAAGGTGATCGATCAGTGGGTACAAAGTTACAGTTGGATAGGAGCACTGAGTTCTGCTGTGCTCTTATACAGCAGGGTAGGGGATTTGGGATAACAAATATGGACTGCACACTTGAAATGGCTGCAAGAAAGGATTTTGAATGTTTTCACTATTATGAAAAGATAAATGTTTGAAGAGATATAGATAACTTGATTTAAATATTCTACTATGTACACATGCATTGAAACATCAAATGGTATTCCATAAATATGGGAACTTTGAATGATTTTATGTACCAGTTAAAAAAAAAAACAAGCAAACAAATTGGAACTAAAGCCAGACATGGTGATACATATCTGTGGTTCTACCACTCAAAAGGCAAAGGTAGGAGGACTGTGAGTTTGAAATCAGCTTGGATATTATGTAACTAGATAGATTTAGTCTCAAAAATAAATTAAAAAACAAGTAAAATGAGATAAAGACATACCCAGACTCTCAAGGTCTTTCTACGCACTACCACCATGCCCTAAATCAACACCCTTTTCACAATTTTTGAATGTTGGTTTGAATAGAAATGGCCCCCATAGAATGCTTGGTCGATAGGAACTGGCACTATTAGTAGGTTGTTGGAGTAGGTGTGGCCTTGTTGAAGGAAGTCTGGCCTTGTTAGAGGAAGTTTGTCACTGCGGAGGTCGGCTTTGAGATCTTATATGCTCAAGCTATGCCCTGGTGTGGAACAGTTCACTTCCTGTTGTCTGTAGATCAAGATGTGGAACTCTCAGCTCCTTCTTCTGCACCATGTCTTGCCATGATGATAATGGACTAAACCTCTGAAACCGTAAGTCAGTTCCAGTTAAACACTTTTCTTTATAAGAGTTGCTATGGTCATGTATTGTGGAATGACCCTTTTTTACACTGTAAAGTTGCATCTCTGCCTAAGGCATCTTTTGATTGGTTTAATGAATAGCTAGGCAGGGGGAACAGGCAGAACTTTTGGGGGGTAGAAAGAACTCAGGATTAAAATCTAGGCACAGGGTTCACCAGCAAGACACTGAGGAGTCGGACATACAGAATGGAGGTAAAAAGCCATGTGGCAGAATGTAGGTTAATAGAAACAAGTTAATTTAAGTTCTACAGCTAGTTGGAAACAAGTCTAGGCTAAAAGCCAAGTTTTAATGATTAATAATATGTCTCCTTGTCATTACTGAGGAGCTGGCGGTCCTAAAGGAAGTCGGACAAGAAAGTCTTAGTACAGTAGTACAGTCCTGGTGCCTTTTCACAGCAATAAAACCCTATCTAGGATGGATCCTAATGTCATTTTGTAACAAGTGCTACCTTTCATAAGTTTTGACTCATTGATACAGCTGCCTTATTATCTACTGAAAAGACAGTAAGAGCCAGGAAGGATGAGACTTTCAGAAGCCACATAGAGCTGAGGGGCAGAAACAAGGCAAGTACAGAAATACCCACAATGGTCAGCAGTTAAGAAGGAGCCCGCAAACACTTTGCGTGTCTCTCAGGCAAGTACAGAAATACCCTCGATGGTCAACAGTTAAGAAGGAGCCCGCAGACGATTTGCGTGTCTCGCAGGTATGTACAGAAATACCCGCAATGGTCAGCAGTTAAGAAGGCACCCGCAGACGCTTTGAGTGTCTCGCAGGCATGCATGCTGGTGGTAAATCGCTGTACTTCCCCACCACAGTTTATAGATGAAAGAACAGAAAGCAAGAGATCCAGTAACTCATTCTGTGCAGTCCGAGCGCACTGTGTTGGGCTGGAGTGAACAGTCACCTGAGGGGCAGAGATCCCAAGAGTGGCTTTGAAGTTTGGACCTCATTTGCTTCTCAAAGGACAAATGGCAGAAACTCCCTAAGTTTTAGCTTTCCCATCTATAAAACTACTGGGTTATTTTTTTCCCTCTGAGTGGATGTAAAGACGAAATGACACAATAAAGCTTTTTGTAGGCATTGAGGCCGTATAAAATATTACTGCCGTGAGTTGTAGAACTGGAAATAGAATTCAAACCCAACACTGAGAGCCTCATCCATCATTTTAAAAGTGAGACATTTTCTAACTTTCTCCATATGATTGAGGCAATTCACTCACTTGCATGGTTACAGTAGGATATAAATATCAATCATGGCATATGTGTGCTGTTTACTTGAAACCCGTGACTGTTCCTCACCTGTTTGAGTTATATATAGAAAAGCAAGACAGATGCTCTCACGACAAAACTTCCTTGGCAAATTCTCACACTAACATAGGATAAGAATTTTGTCTAACATTTCTTAATACCGTGTTGCGTTTCCAGTATGTTTATTCTGGCTTCTTCCTTAGAAGTGGTAGCGTTGAAACAGAAGTTGAGCAATTACGAGAAATAAATACCAGGAACTTTGTAGATGAAAAACTAGCAAACACATCCGTGAGGCGCTTCACGTTGGACTCCCAGTGATAACATGGATATAGGAGTGTGTCACTGTTTTGATCGTCTGCAAAGTGGGTGACTGTTTCCTGGTTTTCTTTCTCATCGCTGCTACGTGCAGCAACAAGACTAAAAGACAAAGCAATCGCAAACAGCTTTTGTCTTCCTAGGACCCCCCCCTTCCAGATTCCTTCCTCTTTAGCATGGATTAGAAGAGTGGGGACACCTGGCCCCCAGGCTTTCACGTTACCTGTAAAGATACTGGGGGACCCTTGGGATGGTGGGGAGAGCTCTTCTAACCAGGCTGTACCTCTCAGCTTCCAGCAGAGCCTAGAAAACTTGTTCCTCTCAACATCGGCTCAGGGACCTTAACACTCGGGAATAACCTATGCCCAAGCTCCTCCCCCATGTGTTGGTCGACCCTACTTCCCTGTGTCCATTGCCTCCACCCTTAATAACAACCTCATCATCACCAGCTTTGCTCCAGGAGACTAGCGGATGTCCTTCTGGTGCTGTCTGCCTCACAATCTGTCAGAGTCCTCTCTCTCTCTCTCTCTCTCTCTCTCTCTCTCTCTCTCTCTCTCTCTCTCTCTCTCTCTCCCTTCCTCCCTCCCTCCATCTCTCTCCCCTCTCTCTCCCTTCCTCTCTCCCCATTGCTGGGGACCACTTAAGCAGCTCTCCCTTTTCAGACCTAACTCTGCTGCCATGGATCTGTTCCTAAGCCCCGCCCCTTACCTTGCTGGTTTTTCCTTGGCATGAATAGCGATTTTCTACCTAATGGAGCATCCAGCTCATCCCTCTTCTTGCCACACCGGGCGCCCATCCAGGATGGAAAACTAGGACTGAGGGGTGGCTGCTGTTGTACTGTCATCAATTACTCTAGCTCACCAGGGCTCAGAAAAACCCCAAGCAATCTCAGATCAGCTTGATCCCCTCAGGAGAAACTCCTTGGCTGTTATGCATGGTTCTAGCTCTCCCTGATTCAGCTAACAGAGGGATGAGTGCCTTCCTCTAGGAACAATGCTACTTCTACACCAACAAATCCAAACTGCTTCAAGAAGGTACTGGAGACTTGGGGACCTGGCTCAAAAAAAAATCATTAACAGATTTCCTCTGCAAGACAGTCTTGGTTCCCTCCCATTCTGGCTCTTCCCATAATCATGTTTCTCCTTGCAATCTTCATCCTTAGTTTACCCAGCTTTTAAACATTTGACTGTAGCATGAATATTTAAAACCGAGAGACAGATACTGGGGTTCAAGTTGAAGATCAGAAAAGTCAAACAGCCAAGCCACTAGAAAAGTCTTACCTCTACCAAGGCTGGGTGACTGCAGACTGAGCCCTTAGCCTCTGTCTCCTCCTGTCTTATATTCCACTTGGTGCTGTGATTAAAGGTGCAGGCCACCACCACCTGGATCTGTGCCTGCATTGATCTTGTGTAGCCCAGGGTGGCCTTGAATTCGGAGGTCCATCTGCCTGTTTCCAAAATCCTGGGATTAAAAGTATGTGACCCCGATGCCTGGCCTCTAGTGGCTTAGTTTTACCTTCTGACCTTCAGGCAAGCTTTACTTATTAAAACATAAATAAAATACCACCATATTCGACATAAATTCCTCTTGGACTGCATCACTGCCGTCACTTGGTCCAGCCCACAGGATGAAGCAGAAGCAATCCTTCTCTCAGAGTCCCTCCAGGCACCCCAACTTCCAAAGGATGCATTTTCTTCCAGCCAGAAAACAACGCCCCTCCCCCCAGTGTCTGTAATAAAACCCCAACCCAAACCAGGGCCATAAAAACAAGTCCCAAGGCATCAAGAAACTTGCTGCCGCAGGAATTCTGGGAAAGAGCCAAACCCATCCCATGCCCTGGAACCTAGGGGTTAGCTTACTTGTAACAATTTGCTCTCCAGGTAATTGTTCTGGCCATGTTGAGAGTGGGCGCTCACTCCCAGGAGAAGGTATGAATATATTCACTGGAGCTCTGCGCTTATGACCCCTACTCCTCCTGCTACTCTCCCCAAACTGAACTACCCACACTAATATAGTGGGGAATTAAATACCAATAGAACCTGGTGGGAACAGACCATTTTCAAACCATAGCAGGTGGTTATGAGAAATCCAAGCATCAGTTTGTTATATAAAAGCAGGCTAATGTCTTTCTTTCTTTCTCCTTTCATTAACACATTCATACAATTTTGTAATACTCAAAAATTCCAATATATAGTTACCACACAATTTGTTATTCCATCCCGAAACACATACTCAAAGCTTTGAAAATGGATACCTAAAAACTGATGTTTATGATAACATTTTGAATAGTAAGCAGATGTAGAAACAATGAAAATACTGGTCCACGGATGAATAGATAAATGAAATACGGCATGTTCATATAATGAAATATTATCATATAAAAAGACATTACAACATGGGTAGATCTTGAAAACACTGTGCTGGGTAAAGGGAGTCAGGTAAATGGTCACATAACTTTTGATGCTTCTCCATGGAATAGTCAGAAGAGTTGACAATGGTTGTCCGCAGGGAGGGAAAGTAGGAAATGGGGAGTTCTTAATGTGTCTGTAGTCTCCTTTGGAAGTTGTAGTGATGTTATGTTTGTAGTCTAACAAATAAAGCTTGCCTGAAGGTCAGAGAGCAGAGCTACATCACTAGTTAGTCATAGAGGCCAGATGGTGGTGGCACAAACCTTTAATCTCAGCACTTGAGAGACAGAGGCAGGTAGATCTCTGTGAGATCAAGGCCACTCTGGGCTACATGAGATTGAGTCTGTCTAAAAGAGAAACAGAGCTCACACAAAGGTGATCCTAGCTCTTGGGATCGCATGCCTTTAATCCCAGTACTAGGAAGGTGGTGATATGGCTGGGAGGAGAGAGAAATATAAGGCAGGAGGAGACAGGAGCTCAGATGCAGTCTGAGGATTCAGTCAGAGATGCAGTCTCTTTCTTAGACAGAGCTTTCGGTTTGAGGATTCGTAGAGACAGGATCGCCCTTCTTGTCTGAGCACTGGTAGAGGGAAGAACTCCCTAGGTTGGCTGCTCTGCTTCTCCCATCCTTCACCTTTCTCCCCAGGTTTAATTATTAAGAACAATTAGGATTTGAGCTACAGGGAGTGATGAAAACGTTTGGGGACTAGACAGAGGTGACAGATGTGCAGTGATATGAGTGTCTTAAATACCATTGGTATACTTTAACAAGGCTAATTTTATTTCACTAAGAAAAGAATTTCATTTCAGTAAGAAAAGCCAAAATCAAAACTAAATCTACCGATCTGGAAAAACAGAACTGTGTTTGTACCAGGGCCAGAAAGGCTAGTCTTCTAGGAAATACCACAAGTGGGATCTTTGACCAGACTATTGGGTTCCGAAAATCATGTACACACAAAGTTTTTCAGTGAAAGCTGATGCCAAGATTGTACAGGACAGTTGATCATAAATGCCTCCCTCAATCAAACTGTCAGAGACATGGAGTTAAGTAAATTTGAGATTATATTCCCTGTCAAGTATCTGGGTGCAGCTAAGATACAGTTTCATGCTTTAACACTCAGCCATCCTGGAAGCTGGGGTAATGTTCATCTGGAAAATAAGGAACAAGTCACAAATGATGGCAAGTCAGTGACAGGGCTGGGGAGGTTCTCCTGGGGAAGTGTCATAGTGTCATGTCTGCTTAAACACCAAAACTGAGGGGAATTACAGCCCTGTATTAGTTCCCTACGATAAATCACGCCCTCAGCACCCACAAAGAAAGGGTTTTGTTGTTGTGTTGTAGACCAAATGAGATCATGCTTACAAAACTTCTTGTAAAACATAAATTTGCATATTAGTATAATGGTCATGTTTTATTCATGTGTGGCAGTAACCAACATGTAAATACCATACTTGGATGTCATTTTCATATACTATGTATTATTCATTGTTCTCATAAGAATTTCTTAAGTATTTGTTATTTGCTAAGTAGGGAAGGCAATATGTCAACATTTTAAAAGAAGACATTGAGGTTCTGAGAGCCTAAGATTTGTGCTTGGGTGTATAGCTTGGAGACGGAGACCTAAATTTAGTTCCTGGTTCATTCAAAAACCCAAAGTCCTGAAATGACCAAGGTCTGTGGTTGATCTGCATTAAGTCACAATGTGATTACTATCTAGGGCAAACTTTGAACAAGTCTATTTCCGTCTGTGTAGAAGAGTTTTGATTGTTTTTACATGGAATCACCAGGAACCACACTACTAACATAGACAGGCACATGACTGCCTTTGCATTGCATTTACCGAGTGCACCTTGTGCATTAGGCCCGGCACTAAGTATCGCGTGGACAGTTAATCATAGTCATCCGTTGAGGATTTTGTATATACAGAAAAGAAGGCTCAGAAACATCGATTTATCCAAAGTTAGAGAAGAAAATAAAAGTCATCTAGCAATCCTTGCAGAAGTATATATTAGAGTTCATGACAGTTGAGGTAGGATCAATAGATATTGTATTAGTTACTTTACACAATATTCAACCAAAATGTCTGACCATAGGAACTTAAGGAAGGGTTTATCTAGGCTTACAGTTTGAGGCCAAAGTTCATGGCAGCCAAGGAATGAAGCCGAAGCCTGAGGCAGCCACCAGGCCAGGGAGTATATAGCACCAGGTGGCTACTGTGGCCAGGAAGCAGAAAGTATGGATGTTCTGTGCTGAGTTCACTTTCTCCGTTTTCTCCAGTCTAGTATTCCAGGCCATCGAATGGGCCCACTTTGAGTCAAGGTTAAGGGCTTCTTCTCACATCAGTTAGCCAACCCCAGATAATCCTTTACAGCGTGTTTGTTTAGATCCAGACAGGTTGACACTGCTAATCAGTGCAGATCCTGGGGTTCCGAGAGGAACCTACAGCGTGGATAATTATGTTGAACTAAGATAAAAAGTAGTAGAAAAGACAGAGCCAATGTCCAGTTTTATATAACACCAAAGCCCAGATGAATCGCTTTGCTATAGATGCCCAGTAGGTTTGTGATAATTTGATTTCCAATCCAAAAGTTAAGGTAATAAATTTGGATCATTCTAACCATAATATAGTGTCAGATACTCTGACCACTTGTGACACTTGAAGTCTCAGGGACAAAGAAAAGAGGGAAGTCGCCTTTCATATGGAAGCTTTATTTGAAGACAAGGCAAGATTTGCTAGCAATCAAGAATTGAGGTTAATATGTATTTTTTCATACTTTTTTTCCACTGTGGAATGCTGGGTATTAAAAGGCTAGTATCTCTGTTTTTGACTAACCTATTCCATATAGATACTTTCATATTATAAGGTAGAGCAACTCTGATAAAAGCTATGGGAATGTTCCATACAAAGTTGTAGAATTGCCTACCAGTTTCTAGGGCTTAAGTACTTAAAAAAATATTAGCTATGTTAGGATTTGAGAAAAAGGGAGGTACTCTTTACCAAAATTGTTTTTTGGGGGGGGAGAAAGTTTGTCACCTTACCAGGCATCTTTCCCATGCCCCGAATATTAATCTTATCCTATTATAGACTGCAGCTCACCACCTAATTCAACAAATGCGTATTGTGCTTCTAGTGTTGAAAACAATAGACGCAAAGTTCCTCTGTAGACGAGCTTACAGCCAAAGGGGGCAATAAAATATTTCAAAACAAATAAAAATGTTTATTAATTATTGTTTGGATAGGTGCGAGGGAGAGCAGTAGAATGGTGAGCTTATCTTTCTTCAGCCAAAATGAATCAGACGATAGATAGGCTCTTTGACTTTTTAAGGTCATCATCATGCTCAGAAAAGGAAAAACACTTTTTAAAAGTTAATTACGTGTGTGCACACATCTACAGAGTAGTTATGACTTTTGAAAACTGTCTTGTGAACGATCTATTCCATTTCTTCCTAAAGAAGTCTCTGAAAGTCATTTAAAAAACTTACACGCAAAGACAAAATGAAAAGGGAACCTAGAGTCAGGCAGCAAAACTGTCAAGCCGGGGTCTCTCCTCTGTCCTCTCTCAGTGCGGTCGCAGCGGGGATCCGAACTAGAGGAGCGTCGTCCGCCGTGAACTTCAGGGCGGGCGGCCTCTGCACGCCCGCTGCGCTGCCCGGCCCGGTGGCGGGACCCCGGGGAAGAGGTCAAGGTGTGGCTGTGAGAGCGGCGGCCGGCGGGTGGCTGTGTGTGGAAGCCCGCGGCGCGGGGCGGCGACAGCGGGGACACGCCGGCGCCCGAGGTTGGCGCGGCGGGCCGGGCCGGGCGAGCCGCCGCCGCCGGCGCTCAGGTGGCGCTTTCCCGCTCAGGTGAGCTCCTCCCGCGCCTCCCATTGGCCGAGGCGGCCGTGGCGCTGGCAGGGCGACGCAGCCCGGTCTAGTTCAGGGTCTAGGGCGGCGCGTCACTTCCGGTAGCGCGGAGCTTGTAAAACACCCTGGAGAGAAAATGGCGGCGGCGACGGCGGCGGCGGCGGCCTCGGCGCCCCAGCAGCTTTCGGATGAAGAGCTCTTCAGTCAGCTCCGCCGTTACGGGCTGTCTCCGGGCCCGGTGACGGAGAGCACGCGGCCGGTCTACCTCAAGAAGCTGAAGAAGCTTCGCGAGGAGGAGCAGCAGCAGCAGCAGCAGCACCGGGCGGGGGGCCGCGGCACCAAGACGCGGAACAGCAATAACAATAACACGGCGGCCGCCACGGTCGCGGTCGCGGGGTCGGCGGCGGCGGGGCGTGGGGGTCCGGCCGGGCCCGGGCGACCTGTCGTACTCACGGACCCCCGCGGGCCTCGGCTCCCTGGGAGGACCCGGGGGCGCGGCGGGCGTCCCCGCGGCGGCGGGCAGCAAAGTGCTGCTGGGCTTCAGCTCGGACGAGTCGGACGCGGAGGCCAGTCCGCGGGAGCAGGCCGGCGGCGGCGGGGGCGGGGGCGGCGGGGCCGGCGCGCGGAGGGACCGGGCTGCGCTCCAGTACCGCGGGCTCCGAGCGCCGCCGGCGCCCCTGGCCGCCAGCGAGGTGACTAACAGCGGCCACCCGGCCGAGCGCAGGAAGCCGCACTCGTGGTGGGGGGCGCGGAGGCCCGGCGCGTCCGAGCCGCAGCCGCCGTCGGGCAACGACGGCGCCGCGGAGGACGTGGACGAGGAGGTGGGCGACGGCGGCGACGAGAGGGATCCCGAGGCCGACGAGCCGCTGTGGGCCGGCCGAGCGGTGAACGGCAGCCGGCTCCTCCCGTACAGCTGCCGGGAGCACTACTCGGACTCGGAGGAGGAGGACGACGGCGACGTGGCCTCCGGCAGACAGGTATTAAAGGACGACTCCCTTGCCCGGCACCGACCCAGACGGAGCCATAGTAAGCCTTTCTCGGCGCTGACGGCTAAATCTGGCGGCAGCCGGCAGGAGACCTCGGTTCAGGGAGGGGGAGGACAGGCGATGAATGACAGGGCGGCGGCCGCCGGGAGTCTAGACAGGAGCCGAACCCTCGAGGAGGCGGCGGCCGAGCCGGGAGGAGGGTGCGACCCAGTGGACTCCAGCCCCATCCCTCGATTCCGGGCCGGCGCGAAGAAGCTGGCCCCGCCGATCCCCGACATGGACTCAACCTTGGAGTCACCCACAGGTTCCCTTCTCAAAACCAACAATCACATAGGCGGTGGGGCCTTCGGGGTGGAGCCCCCCAGTGTCTACGCCAACAGCCTCCCTCCCAGTGCCGCCGCGGCCGCCCCTCCGTCACTCAGGATCAACCACGCCAATCATACTGGCTCCAATCACACCTACCTGAAAAAGGCATATGGCAAGCCGAAGCTCTGCGAGCCCGAGGAGGAACTTCTTCAGCAGTTCAAACGGGAGGAGGTGTCTCCGACGGGGAGCTTCAGTGCGCACTACTTGTCCATGTTTCTCCTGACTGCTGCCTGCTTATTTTTCCTAATACTGGGACTGACTTACCTAGGAATGAGAGGGACGGGCGCACCCGAGGATGGAGGACTCCGTAAGTATAAAGTGAACTCTGAGGGCCCCGATTGTCAAATGCAACGTTGCTAGTGATGACCTTTACCTACAAGAAATTTGTTTAACACCAAAAAAAAAAAAAAAAAAAACCCAAACCAGAATACATGCATCGTCTTTCTATTGAGAAGGAACAGTGTTAACAATAGCAGAATGATATCTTAGGACTGGTTTTTAGGTTTTTCTGCATGGTGTATTGTTAAATTCAAAACAGCTTACCGAAGAAGAAAACAATACTAGTAAGAGACACTTGAGTGCCTTAGTTTTTAGTAACTGCGGATGTCGTTTGCTCACGAGGTTTGAAGTGTTACCATTTTTAAGCGGTGCCATACACGCAACGTTTGCTTTTTTAAACGCGTTATGTTTGAAGAGAGTAATGTACAGTTTGTTGGAATTCTGGTACTCAACAGTATAGGTAGGTCTGTAGTTGAGAAGGCAGCAGGACACACCTCTTAATTCACTTCTCAGTCGAGAAGACAGTCACGGTAACTTAGCACGTGGAACTCGGAGTCAGCGTTCCCTGGTAGGCAGGTGTGTGCATTCATTACGCCAGTCTTTCTCTGGACTTCGTCGAGACACAACGCTAGTAGGTCACATCTTTCAAAGACGATAACCACTGTGTGTTCCGACCGACAGAAGGATGAAGTAATTGGTGTGTGCTATTTTAGACTGCATGGTCAGAAGGGGTGCTGTTTGAGGTAGACCTAAAGCTGGAAAAAAGAAAACAAAGTAGCATTGTAGAGAGACCGCTAGACATTCTGGGCAGGGATCACAAGAAGGGGAAAGAACTTGAATGGGGCAGGAGACTTGCTGTAGTTACTATGGTCGGAACCTCCTTTCCTAATCTAGATAACCATGCTAACATTGACTAGGATGAGATTATTAAGATTGGATGTAAATTAGTGTATAATGGACTGTTAGGTTTCTTCTCATTTACCCTGACGATTTTCTCCTAATACGAATTTAGAGTATATGATTTGTATTTATAAAGCTGACTTACTGTATATCTTATTTCACAATAGTGGGATGGATGTAGTTAGCAGACTCAGTAGTGTGAGCTTTGATTTCGGTATAACCAAGTCCAAGGTTTAAATACATAAGTGACCACAATACTGTTGAATTATAGGCTTGCAAGAGCAGTCCTTGCTTGCTTTAATTGGCTCTCTGGGAGCTAGAGTGATGTACTGTGTCCTGCCTTAAGTATTTGAGAGGGGAAAAAAAAGCATTCTGGAAGTCAAACTCAGAAGTTAAATGACATTACCTGTCATTAGTCGCTTTTTTTGCACGTTTTTCTGGCCCTGAGTCAGCCATCTGGCCATTATCTGAAACCCAAGTGTCTTCCCTGGTCTTCCCAACAACTCTGAGAGAAAGCTGTTTCTATGAGTTGATTTTAGATTTTTATCTAACTACGAAGCCCATATTTTTAGCATTTTGTGTGATAGAGGGTACCTTTATTGTTCGTAAGAAAATAACAGAACATTTGGTAGGAATTCATATGGAATTACTGATGAGACAAATTATTAAAGGTCACTTTCATAGCTTTCCCACCACTTAAGGTGATGAATGAGTATTGTTCTATCAGGCACTAAAATTTCGAGTTGGAAAGGAATGCTGGGACTCTTCTTTCTTCTCTCCCCTCCCCTCCCCTCTTCTCTCCTCTGCTCTCCTTTCTCTTCTTTTCCTTTCTTTTCTTTCCATAAAGGAAATGGTCCATGGATGTCCTGGATGGAAAACTAAGGGTAAGTAGTTGAGATGACCGAGGACTTGGCTGGAAGAGCCTCATTCTTACATGCTAACGGATAGAAATATCTGCCAACTTTGTCGTTGTGAGGATCAACTGAGATAATTTATTAAGCGTGAGATATTTATTAGTTCAGATGAAGTTTGCCGTATTTTTGGTAAATTACAGTGTATATGTAAGAAGGTTATTAATGTGAATTATGTTTACTGTGCTTTCTAATCTATTTAACATTGTCAGTTCCGTTAGCTCTACCTTGAAGCAGTTGATGCAGAAGTACAATGAATCCCCCGTGTAATTGGCATGCTGTAAAGCATGGCAGAAAGAAGTGCCTGCTAGTTCTGTTGTTTGGCCTCTTAATGGCGTTAGGGTTTTCAGACTGAACGTTTTCACTCTCTGCATTCTCACTCTTTCGTCTATTTCAGTGTTTACCCATAGCGTTCATTGGTCAAATAGTGTAAGTTTTACTATAAGTAATAGTTTGACCAGAAGATTGTAGGGTTATATGTGACTGTCAGCTTTTATTAGTTATTATTTTAATTACATAATGTGTAATTGTCTTTTAAATTTTTTTAAGTAAAAAGTTCTTAATTATTTTGGTCTTTGCAATTTTTTATTAGTATTTTAATTATTTAAATTACTTTTCCTCATTAAATTTCTGAGTTTGCTTTCATGCTGTAGAGTTAGAGATGAGCTAAGATGACCTAAGCTTTACCAATTCCAGGATTAACATTTTAACTTTAAATACTACCAGGACGGCGCACACATCAGCCTGCAGTAAAACTGTCCTACACGTGATCAGATCATGACATCGCACTGAAAGAAAAGAGAAAACAGAATAGATTACCTATTGTAGATTCATGGTTATTATTTACAAATTATTCCTCAACAACAAAAGACATTTTTGTAGACAAGAAGAGTGTAATTATATATCCCTTTCTAATTTTGCGGGACTTCCTGTTCACTTATAACAGAAATAGTAGCTCCTTCCAGAACTTCCTTTATATTTTTCGTATAAATATAGGTGTGTTGATTTTCATCCAGATAGTATGTGTAAGTTTTCCTTTAAGTGCCTACCATGCCAATAACTTTCCAACAAAGAGGAGTGTTGAACAGTATGTGGGTACGTAGCAGACGAAATCACCTTCAGAGCCTATGTACCAGGGAGAAAGGTGAAAAATAAGCATTTTAGTCTTGTGTTAGGTTTTGCTGGCCTTTAGCACACGGAAAAACTGGTATCTTTAGCGAGCTGGGGTGGGGGTGGGGAGTGTGATACTACAGACAGGTTCTGGAGGTTCTCCACCGACAAGAAGAGCTCTTTGGCAGATAAACAAGCTGTGTGTTGAGGGGTCAGAAAGAATGGCCGGTGTTGCTGGACTGTGAGTAAAGGGAAATGGCACACGATGAAGTCAGTTTGGCATAGGTGAAGTCATCATGAAAGAGTCTGGATTTTAAGTGACATTATTCTGTATATATTAAGCAGCTTGTATTTCCATTTAACATTATGTCATAGGTATCTTTTCCATGAGCTGATTTAAGTGTAAAGATGTATTTTAAACATTGCTCTCACCACAGGTCTTTCTCTCATTCCGTTAAGTGTTAAAGTCTGTGCTATTCTAAAACTGCTCGTGTCTATATTCTCTAGCTGCTGCTCTCTTGTCAGCACGGCATTCATTCTTCCCTTCCTGCTAGCCATTTAGTCAGCAGTGGACTGTCACCAGTCTGCCTGCAGTCACCAGTCAACCAGCTGCTCTCCCTGGCCTCATTCAGGGGGTGGGGGGCTTCCTCGGCTGTGTACTCCTGCAGACTTGCCCGGTCTCCTAGTTTTCACACTTGTGTCTGCCCCTGCTGTAAATAGTTTATCTTGAGTGCCATTTTTTATACCTATTTCCTAGGGTGTTTCATCCATTCTCAGGTACTACCTCTCTGTATTCTTTCATAAACGCCCCTTCTGAATGCTAGACTTGTTTGTTGATTACACATCTTTTGGACATCCCAAGTACCAGCACCATCCAGCATTTTCTGTGCTGTCACCTTGGTTTTGCCCTCTGGTTACTGTTGTGATACTGGTGCTTCCACGTGTGTCCAGAGCCCAAGAGAGAAACTTGGGTTTCTAGATTCCTTCCTATCCTCCTTACTACCTTCTTCCCTGATTAGTTTGGGTGTCTGGTAATTGTAGTTTCTATGCATCTTTTCAATCTTTTTGTTGTTTTGGTTTTTCGAGACAGGGTTTCTCTGCAGCTTTGGAGCCTGTCCTGGAACTAGCTCTTGTAGACCAGGCTGGCCTAGAACTCACAGAGATCCACCTGCCTCTGCCTCCTGAGTGCTGGGATTAAAGGCGTGCGCCACCACCGCCCGGCTGGAATGACATTTTATATCTTCGAACAGACTATTCTTTTCCTCTCCTACTTATTCTTAGAAGTGTGTTTTGTGAGCATTTCATCCTGCTTATCCAAGTTTGGATCATCGCTTTGTGCTCGAATAGGAGCTTCTTCATCCTCCAAAGCGTCTATTACACTGTATGATGGTGTGCGTCTACCATGGCAGGCAGTTTATACTTCTTAGGTCAGTCTTCCTGTAGGTCAGGTGCAGGTTTTATTATTTAGTTTTGAATTTGAATTTCAGTTCTCTGTTCTGTGACTTTACGGATTGTCTATTGTTAAAAAATGAGGGTGTTTGATACCTCCCTGGAGGTGGCTTTAAGTACTAAATGTACTTACAATGTACATTTATAATAATGTATAATATATGTCAAATGTTTAGTGCTATTGAAGAAGATGGAAATTATTGTAGTATCCTTGGCACAAATTTGTGACCCAATAAATTTTGAATAAGTGATCACATATAAAGTCCCCAGCACAGGCCCTTTATATATCTGTAGATTTAACCACAAATGTTCGTCAGTAGTTTACATCTAAACATGTACTTTGTTATTGCCTAAACAGGATGGTACAGTGACTGTTTATATAGCAATTAACATAAGTTTATGTCGTAATTATATTCATGTACTTTCTATGTGTAGATATTATATAAACATGTCCTTGTTATTGCCTAATGGTATGGTACAACGACTGTTTATATAGTAATTGCCATAAATTTATGTCATAATTTATATTCCATTATTTATATAGTAGTATGCACTAAAAGGAATGTAGCGATCTGGAGTACAGAGTGGATGAATGGCAGGTATATATAAATACCATGCCCTTTTATGTGACAATTTTCAGTCCAGGAGCCCCATTCTTCATGCAAACTGAAGAACTACTTTTAAATATACACTGATGAGCTCATTGTATATTAAGTATGTTACTCCCATATCAAAAGAAGCCATCCCACAGGAACTTGAACTCCATCAGCCCCGTCATAGGAATTGGTTAGGAAACAGGTAATATGTGACAAGCCCAGTTCTTTACCCGTGAGGATAGAAGAAGCTTGCAGTCCAAGGGAGGATGTCGTTCAGTAGGTCAAGCAGTGGAAATCCACGGAGGGTTCAGTGCAGAGAGCGGACATGGCCAGCTGTTTTTCAGGGCTAAGCAGGTGGGTAAAGGAGTGACAGAGTTAGAACAGAAGCGCCAAGCACGAGTCCTGTGAAGCAGGCTGATAACTGGGGACCGATAGGGCTTAGGGTAGTTGTTTTGCAGAGAGAAATATGCTTATTGATTATTCTCTTTACATAGTCAGAATCAAGAGGGTGGTTGTGACCATGAGCCTGAGTGATTTAGGAATACTGGTGCCATAGAGAAGAATTAGAGATGCAGAAGAGGGCTCTTGTTTGGGAAAGTGGTACAGAGGAAATGCCTGGAACTGCCCTTTGGGTTAGAGTGGAGCACTGGGATACTGATAGAGACTGGCGCTACCTAAGAGGAAAAAGGACTGTTTGCTGAGGGAATAATAGCTCCCTTCCCATACTTCCTTTCTGAACTACAAGACCAAGTGTTACCTGCAAGTGCCCCACTTTGTGGGCTTAGTTTAAGAAATATTTTTACTCCTTAGAGGAATACAGACTAGCCAAGTCAGAAATTAATACCTAGCATTGACTTGGGGTTCACACTTGACAAAAATACTTATTGCAGTTATTTGTGAAGAATGAAACCAGGGTGTCTGTTGGTTCTCAAATTTTTAAGAGTTGATTACTTAGATACTTTTTTATACCTCCTAAGAATATTTCTGTAAATTGCAGATGTTTGAATATGCCAGTTTGATTTTAGAAATTAAAAATCTACTCTGAGAATGTCTTTCTTTTAAAAATTATCTGTAGAATAATTTAAAATTAGAAATTGCCAATGAGAACTTGTTATCCCCATGGAAGTGAGTGGTTTGAGGAAACTCTCACAGAGAGAACCTATGTGTGCAAATTGACACTTTAACTTGCTAGCTTTTAAACTACAGAGAAGTTAGCCACTAATCCTCAGCATCCTCATTGTGAAGCAGTCCAAAGCAGGAATAACTAAATAATGCATGTCAAGCGAGGCTTGTTATGCGGCTTTAGTGCTAACAGCACTTAGCCCTATGTGTGCGGTGTTTCAGCATGAATCCTCACTCTGTAGGTGCTTCCCACTGTAGAGGTGGACAGACAGGGAAAGGTGAAGGAACTTGCTCAGGGTCATGGAGCAGTCCTGGATGGGCAGGATTTGAGTGTGTAGTAGCTGTCAGTCACTATGCTAGATTGCCTTTATGTGTGTAAATATGTGCTATTCAGTCCATCTTGTTTATGACCGTTATCCAGAAAACTGAAGAGTTGTGGGTGGGTTAAGCAGATTAGTGTGTGAAATCCAAGATCTGCTAAAAATAATCTATGGAAAGAAAGTACAAAATTATACTCAACTATTAGGGATTGTGTAGAACCATTTATTCTCACTTCAGATTTTAGATTAATTCATAGATAATGTGGGGAAGAGCTATCTGCTGTAATACAAACTGTATATAAAGCTACAAGATTTATAAAACTGATGGGAAAGTCATGGTCTTACATAAGTCACCAGTATAAAACTAATTGTTTTCTAGGGGTTATCTTTAAGTGGCAAAGCGTTTTAGATACATAATAGAGGTGGTTTCTTGTTTGCTTAAACTTTGTGTTCATTTATTTTTGTCTGTTTTCGTGGAAAGGAGATGTTCAGCAGCAGTGGTTCTCAGCCTGGGGTCACATGTCAGATATCCTGCATATCAGATATTTGCATTACAGTTCATAACAGCAGAACTACAGTTGTGAAGTAGGATAGAAATACTTTTATGGTTGGGGATCTTGACAACATGAACTGTATTTACATAGTGGGGGGCGTTCACAGCATTAGGAAGGTTGGGAATCACTAGTCTCTAGTGTTGGTATATAGACTTTAAAAATTATGAGTTTTTATGAGTCCTCAGAGTTGTAAGGACTTAGCGTTTGCTTACTGTGCAACAGTGTTTGGGTTTGCATATTGTAATTTTTGAAACATAACTTTAAAAACCATTTTCTGCACATTTGAGTGTCTTATGGCAAAGCTTACCACAACATGTTCTCTGTATAAAGGGGGAGCTGGAGAATCCCAGGGCTAAGGGTTAGTGTGGTTGTCTTTCCTTCCACCTGGCTTTGGGCCACCATCTATAAGTCTTACAATTTTAATGGAGATATTATTACATGCAAGTTTTTAGAAGTAAGGTTTTTTGGGAAGAAACATGGAGAATAAATGTGCCCAAAATGAAGATGTTATAAATATGAACATTTACTGCTAAGTTCAAGATGTTCTAGAGTATTCTTATGCTTATGACAAAATGTCTTGTTTTTAGAATTACCATTTCAATTGTCCCTTCTTTTAGATTTAAAGACTTAGCTGATAAGAGGAAGCATTAGGAACTTTCTGTGTGAACCCCTTAGTCTTTGTGAGAGTAGTTACTACTGTGCCTGTGAGAAAATGAGATGCAGAAGAAAGGAGCAAAGGTCGTGGTCAGGGTCCTGCAGCTGAGTGTCAGCGAGGCCCTGCAGCTCCCGGCTGGCTGAGCTGCTGCTCACTGCCTCACTGTTGGGCGGCAGTGGTCGCTGGTGCCTGGCTGCACCTTGTGCTTGGGTAAGGAAGTTACTTAGAACCCTTGAGCCTTGGTTTTATATCTGTCAGTTGAATAGTAAAATAAGCCTTATGTCCAGCCCGTGACTTGTTTTTAGGGGATTTTACCTAAGTGAAATGAAGAAAGCTGAGCTGATCTAAACTGTACCTCTAATAGTGTAAGTTAGGTTCTCCAGCTGCAGTAGGATAATTTAAGAAACATGGCGTGGTTTGCTAATAACGTTAATAAGTAATGAAAATTGCTAAATTTATACTCCTTATCAGTGCTTTTAAACTTGTCTCTTACGCTGTCTGAGTAGATAAAAGGGAACTATTGTCTCATAACACCTAATTAGTGTCTACCTTATTTCCCAGACTGAAGAAAACCTTTTGTTTTTATAATTACATTATTGTGATACATCATAAAATATACTGGAAGCTAGATTTTAACGGTGCTGAGCACTAGAGGGTAGATTTGCAAGTCAGATATATGGTACATTAATGTAAAGTGTAGAACTGAATTTGAGGTTGAAAATAAATTAAAAAATGTAGGTGGGTGTTTTATTCAGAGTTCTTTAAAGGAACAGAACTAATAGAGTGAATATATATTGTGAAAAGTAATGATTAGATTAGGTCACGTGGCTGGATAGTCCAACAGTAGCTGTTTGCATACTAGAAAGGCCGAGGACCCTGCACTGCTTCAGTCCACAAAACTTAGAGCCTCACTTAATCCCTGCCTGGCCCTGAAGGCCTGGAGGGCGCCTGAGCTGCTGCTGTATAGTCGGATTGGAAGGCAGCAAAGGCTGGCAGCATGGTTGATGTGTTCACCAGCAAGAAGTGAGGTAGGTAGGCAGAGCAGTGCTTTTTTTCCCTCTTTATATCTGGCTGCAACCTGAAGGTGCTGCCTACTTTAGGGAAGGCTCATCCTTCCTTCTTTCCTCCTAGACATGCCGCAGTTGGATCTTAGGGTAGGTATCTGCTAATATTAGCTGAGGAATAGTACCAAACAAGTGTGTGCTTGTTAGATGCTCTTCAGATCACTTACAGAGTAGGGTTAGTTAGTATTCTTATTACCAAAGTGGGGATGAACAAACACACAGTTGTTTAAATGCGTACAGTCTAGAAACCGGAAGGCATAACATGGATTTGATAAGTAGGGTATTAAAACCATACTGCCTAAGTTAGAAGGAATCTAAAGTACATTGATATCCCCAGGCTCCTAGATAATTTGTGTGTGACATATAACAACAAATTTATTCCATTTTTAATTAGAAACATCAATATTGTGATTTATTTGACCAGAATCATTCAGTAGAAATTTAATACAAGTAATATATTCATTTAAAACTTTTACACATTAGGGTGTAAAAGGAAATGGGTAAATTGAATACTAGTAATTAGCTAGTATAGCTAGAATATCATTTTGACATAACCAGTGTAGAAGTTGCTGATGAAATATTTTATGTGCTCTTTTGGTGTATACTAAGGATTCAAAACGCAGACAGTCTTATAGTATAAATCAACAGACTGGTGACATTTCCAAGGCTCAGTAGATACGTGGTTAGATCTAGACATCTCTGAGTTACGTTATTGGTTTAATTGGATCTAAGGATTACTGATTCTGGGGTGATTACAATGTGCCATGCATTTTGTTCTATATAATTTTGCAGTTAACCTTTCTAGTAATATGATGTAGGTTTTGTTATCAATTTGCAGATACAAATAATGACATTGTTTGAACAGGTATTCTGTACAAGAGTAGGATTTACAGCCATTCTGATCTTAAGACCCTCGTTCTGTTTCCTGTGCTGCCCTTGTTTAGAGCACAAACACTTCAGAGACAGGGCAGGCGGCTGGCTGACATTCACTCTATTCTTCTCATTTCAAGGCACCGAGTGCCTCTTTGCTTGAAGTGCCAGTGGTACTCCCAGCTGCTGTCATGTTCTTACTGGGACTATCGCTCCACGCTTATGTTACCATTTCCAGTTTTAAATTGCTTTCTGGTACTCTTGAGATCAGACATAGAAATGAGAGATGGCCTTTCCCGTCTGCCAATGACTGTGGTGAGGAGGGGAAGTCAGCTCTTGCTGGGAAGAGAGAAAACTAATAACCAGTGACGCTTGTGTGGGGTAAAGGGTTGAACTTTGTCAGTATTTTGAGAAAGACTTTTGGGAAGCCATTACTCATCACGTTGAGTTATGTATATTTTATATCATTTTGTAGTGTATTGTGTAGGGGCCTTTTTTTGTTCAAAAAGGAAAAACAGGCAATCTCTCCTTTTTGTGTTGGTCAAAAATCATGAATTATGTGTAAGACTTGTTTAAACTTGAAATTCCCACTTTACTATCAGACTGGGACCATAGCGTTAGCACTAGAGCACTTCCCTTGTGCCTGCGGTCTGGGCTCAGTCTCCAGTACACCAAAGTGGAGTGGATAGCAGTCTTCCTGTAGGTTATAGGATCACAGCTTGCTTGCTTTTGCTTTTCTGGTTTTTTTTTTTTGTTGTTGTTGTTCTTTACCTCTCTCTTTCTTGTTTAATATGTAATGTACAACATGCATTCAGGCTGTCCAAGAGTCATCAGATCCCCTGGAACTGGAATTTTAGACGTTCATGAGCCACCACGTGGAATTAAACTCAGGTCCTCTGCAAGAGGAACGGTGCTCTTAACTGCTGAGCCATCACTCCACTCCCCTCTGCTCCGTTCTTTCTTAAAGCAAACAGCTGTGTTGTTTAATATCATTCGTTAGTTTCTATAGAGTTAAATAATAGACAGCGAGTTTTATCACTCACCAGTTAGTTATGAAACTGTAGTATGGGTCCTAGAGAAAAATAAAAATGTGTGACCATGCTATTTGAGTTCAAATGTTTTAAAAATTCTAGTAAGTCTTCTAGCAAGAGCAGATATTACTTGAATATAAGTAAACAGCTTGTTTTATGCTTTACGAGACTCTTCATAGATTAACACAATTAACTCTACCAATCAGTTACAAGGGTTCTGTGCCCAACCCCTATTTCTATATGGGGATTCTGGTTCTTGAAGAGGAACGGATAGACCTGAGGGAAAAAACTTATAAAGGTAAAATCATTTTGGCCGCATAGAATCATCTTTGATTTTAAAGGAGTTTTCAGAGTTGTGTACTGCTTATGCAGTGAGGGATTTGGGAAGATATTGTTTAGCCATGTTTCTTCAGGTGTAAGGACAGTTGTGAGAAACTGAGGCTTTAGCTAGGCGGTGGTGGCGCCTTTATCCCAGTTCAAGGACAGCCAGAACTACACAGAGAAAGTCAGTCTTGAAAAACAAACACCACCACCACCCACTCCCCTCCCACCCGCAAATAAAAAACAGGTGGTGGTGGCGCACGCCTTTAATTCCAGCAATTGGGAGGCAGAAGCAGGCGGATCTCTGTGGGTTTAAGACCAACCTGGTCTACAAAGCAAGTTCCAAAAAAGCCAGGGCTGTTACATAGAAATCTTGTCTCGAAAAAAAGAGGTCCCACCCCCAAAACAAAAGGGAAAGAAACCGAGGGTTTTACTGCGACTCTGGATTTGTTATTATAAACATTTAATGATGACTTATTTCAAGGGGCTCTAAGTCTGTGTGTGCCTCTGTTGAGTACTGAAATGTTTAGATTTTCTTGCATTATTTAGTTCTTCAAACTAACAGACAGCTGACGGTTTCATGATGGGCATGCCCCAGACACATTCTACATTCATCCTTACTCAGAGAAACTTCTCTTTGCAGTGCACGCTGGTGAATGCAAAAGATTCTTGGCTGTTCACAAAGGGACAGTGAATGTTCAACCTTAAACAGATCATTTATACCAACCCCTGTGAGGCTCGGACTACCACAGAGAAAGGAGTAGAATGCATGTAAGAGTCAGAAGACGGAAGGGCTGCACATTGCTGTCTGGCATGGGCAGCTATCCTGGTCATGTTAACATGCTGCCATGCTGCCTCCTTCGGGTCCTGTGCAAGAGCAGACCCACTCCTTCCTGCTGAGCTGCTGGCTACTAAACCATTCTGGAGGAGAGTCCTTGTCTGCAGAAGTACGCTCCCAGGTGAGCCTGCCAGGCTCCATTGACCATGCTAGACCCATGCTCACAAAGACCACCCTAGATAAATTCAGTGGGTCATAAAACAAAACCAGAAGCGTGGAAAAGAACCAATAGGGAGGGTTGGCAGGAGTGGGGGGGGGGGGAATGAGAGGATGGAGGTGAGAGCAATCAGAGTATTACCTGAAACCCAGTTAACAAAAGTCCCAGACAACAAAACCCCCTGGTAGCTGTATCCAATCATCTTTCACGTTCTTTAGAAAAGGGAACTGAGTCTTTGGAAGGTTCAGACACTAGTCTGTGGTGTGGATGTGAGTATAGATGATCATTTCAGGGCTTGGGGGTAGGTATCCAGACTATAGTGGACAGTATAAGGGGATATAAACCAAATTAGTTTCATTCCAGGGTTCTAAGATTGTTTGCTTAGACTTTAGAGAATAAACTATCAGCCATGTTGATTTGTTCAGAGAGTCATTATGCAAGTGGCAAGTTCAGTTCTTGTGTGTCGTAGTTCCACGAAGTTAAGCTCTGGAAATCAGCGTGTAAGGCAGAAATTGAACATGGTCAAAAATGCAGAAATACAACTGAAAGCTTCTTAGGTATGGAGTCTCCCTTACGGTCTCAGAAGGCCACGTTTCCCTTCCAGTGTTAGATTGGGTTCTTCTGATACCTAAGGAAGCATCAGAACAGTCACCTTTACTTAAATTTATTAAGTCACGTTTGGAATTTGATGGATGCCATAAAAGCTCCATGGGAATAGACGGGAGCTGAAGGACTAGCATGGTGCTAAAATATCTTCACAAAATAAAGTTTATTTGAGCAAAGAACAATCCACGAGTTGTGTGATAGTCAGAACCAGAAGGACTTGGGGAGCTTCATGGTCTACACAGAGGTCAGGGCCAGCCTGGGCAATGCTGTTTTGTATTTTTTTTTTCATGTATTCTTTTTCTTTTTATATGTTAAATCTCACTCATCCCTTGCCTGGTGTATAAGAGGGCAATTGACTTACAATAATATACTTTTATTTATTCTCTGAGAATTTCATATATGCAAATGATGAATCTTGATCATATCCACCCCAATCCTCTTTCCCTGTCTTAATTTCATACCTAGTCTTCCTTTTCTTAGTTTTCTTTCTCATTTTCCTTTCCCCTTTTCTATCGTCCTGAGCCCAGTTAGGATTACCCATATGCACTTTAGTATAGTAGATCACTGGAACATGAACAACCTACCAGGGGCCACACCCTTGATGAAAACTGACTCCTCCTAGCACCCTTCAACTGCCAATAGCTCTTCAGCTAGGGGTGGGGCTTTGTGAGCACACCATCCACCTACTCCATGCCAGGGCATTGACTGCTTTCATCTTGTGCATATCTGATACAGACAACCACAGCTGCTGAGAGTTCATGGGTCTGACAGCCCTGCCGTGTCCAGAAGACACTCTTTGCAGCACTCCTCCCAGACTTTGGGCTCTCACAGTCTTTCTGCTGTTGTCTGTGATGTCCCTTGAGGACTGAGGCAGGTGGAGTGATAAAAAGTGCCATTTATGATTGAGCATCCCACAGACAGCTCTAGGCATAGTTGTAGTGAGGCTGTCCACTGGAGCTAGGTTAACTAACTCATTAGTATCCGCATCACCCAAGGCAGTGACTTGATTCTAGTAGCCCTCAGTTCCCCTGGTCAGGGCGGGGCCTCATGGGTCCCTCCTCCATTGCTAGTTGGGTGTTTATGTGCCCGGTCTTGTGCAGGCCCTCCGCAGGAGCTGTAGTTACTGTGAGTTCATAAGCGCCCTCGGCACATCTCATCTCTAAGACAGTTTTTCATGGCTTTTCTCCCATCATCCAATTTATAATTTTATTCATAATTCATTTATAATTTCAATTATAGTTTGATATTCATTTTTATCTGTTATTTCTTTTAAAAAGAGAAAAATGTCTTTCAGGCACAGTCTCCCTGTGGCCCCCACGGTGAATTTGAACTTGTTAACCTGCCTGACTCTGAGTACTGGGTGTTGTGAGCAATGTGTGACTTGCAGGTGGTACAAAGAGCAAGAGCTAACCAAACTTAAAAAATGTTATTGGTCAATTTGATTCTGAGTTGTGACCTTTAAAATCCTCGAATACATTTTTTTTCTGTTTTCTTTGTATTGTTAGTATTTGATACCCACATTTAAAGCCTTCTTTTTTTTAATACAATCATTATAAACTGTTGTTTGGAAGACACACAGGATTATTGCCTTTCCTAAAACAGCAAGATAGATAACTGAAAGCCCTATGGGGTACATGAGCTAGAGCAGTTTTAGAATCTTTGCCCTCTTCCCTTTACTTCATGAGTCAGCTATTTTAGATGTGCACCTTTCTGCTCCAGGGCAGTGAATGGGTTAGCTCCAGGGTCATTCATGACGAGAATAAAGCTAGGAGGAGTGTTCCCCTGAAAGTAAGTTTACAGGAGCAGGTTGGAGATGACTCTTCTGATTTCAGTATACGTTAAGCCTATGCTGTGGAATGAGCATGTATTCAATAGGGCCAGGAGGAATCGTCAGATTTTCAGGAAACAAATGTGTAATTACTGTTGCAAAAAAAATGTCCTGCCTTGTTCGCTGTCCTTATTTAGATCCGTCTGGCTGACGTGACATTCAGAAGTGCTTGCCACACAGGTGCAGCTTTCTTCAGCTGTTGGAAACATTCCCTCTTCTCCACTCTCCCTTACATAAAATCCCCCTAATAATAGAGATGGGATTTGCAAACTTGAATATCTCTATATAAAGAGATACAACTCAGACCTAATTGGTAATTGAGGTGGTTAATGTTAGTGCTTCGATAAACGTTTCCTAGGGCTCAGCGCTAGTGTAAGGTCATAGCTTCGAAATGTAAGCCGCTGCCTCTGATAGCCCGTGTCTGGACTCACACTGCTCTGCAGAGTGAACTGAGAGGAGGGCTTCTCTTGGTTTAAAGGTCTATAACTAAGCGTGGTTATAGAACTGGCATAGAGCAGGGACTTGTTTGTAACATCTTGTGTTGAAAGATAAAGCTGGATGATGTATCACAATACTGACTCCAGAGGTCACAGCTTTGAAAAACTGATGTCACGTGGTAAATGCCAAAGCAATCCTGTGAAAGCGGTGCTTTCATCAGAGAGGGCTGTGATGAATTCTTCCCGCGGTCGTCAGGAGGCACTACTGAGAGCACGTATCTCCCTTCATTGCAGTTAGAGAACGTGGTGTGAGATAATTTCCTCACCTAAGCACCAACAGTGTCTCCCAGCCACAGTTCTCTTGTTTTTAATGTGTTGTATCACAAGGAGATTAAAGTTTAATACCTCTAAATCTGAAAGTGCTACAGAAAAATGCTCTTTGTGGGCTTTTGTTGTTGTTGTTGGTTGGTTTTTGATTTTTTTTTTTGAGACAAGAAAAAAATGCTTTTTGTGTTTTATTATTTACTTTAATTCCAAATGCATAAACTAGAAGAATGTCATGTACGCTGAAGCTCATGGTGTTGGATTGAGAAAGCTGGGGCAGAGCACCAGCTGCCCATTTCCCTGGTCTTGTAAGTATATATTTATTCAGTAAGCGCTTAGGACTCTTAAAATTACTCTCAAGAACTTGTTCCGTATTATACCTGCTTTATTATGTGAACTAGATAAGAAATGCTTCGAGTTTCCTGAAGTTTCTGTCTTCAAGTAAAATACAAAAATGTTTACAATCCTACTTGCTGACCCCTTAAATTGTCTTATAATCTGACTTAAGTTCCTTACTGCTTGCTGTCCATCCCTCTATAGAATATTCTGGCTCATTTCCATCCCAGGAGTAACAGACCAGACCTGTTACTTACTCCCTTCTAGCCTCTATGTGCGTGGCTGTTCTTTCTGTGCCTGACCTTCATATTCATATTTCAGATATTCCCCTGGTGTGTTCCCTCAGGTGTCTATTGAAATGCAATCTTGGGGTGCTGTTCTCTGATTATCTTAGTAAATAGCTTCTTTCCATCCAAAGTACTTAGACCTATCTGACTTGCATGCATTTTTAGCATTTCATTTATTTTATTTCATTTTATTCATTGTTTATTGTCCTTTTGAATCTCTGTAGAACATAAGTACCACAAGGGCAGGGATCATAGTTCATTCCACCTGTCAACTTGACACAAATCTAGACATACCTGGGAAGAGGGAGTCTCAATTAAGGGATTGCCTCTATCAGATTGTTTTGTGGGCATGTCTTTGGGGTCAGTTTATCTTTTTTTTTTAAATTTTATTGTTTTTGTTGAGCTCTACATTTTTCTCTGCTCCCCTCCCTGCCTCTTTCCTCCCCTTCAATCCTCTCCCATGGTCCCCATGCTCCCAATTTACTCAGATCTTGCCTTTTTCTACTTCCCATGTAGATTAGATCTATATGTCTCTCTTAGGGTCCTCATTGTTGTCTAGGTTCTCTGGGATTGTGATTTGTAGGCTGGTTTCTTTGCTTTATGTTTAAAAACCGCTTATGAATGAGTACATGTGATAATTGTCTTTCTGGGTCTGGGTTACCTTACCTCGAAATGATGTATTCTAGCTCCATCCATTTGCCTGCAAAATTCAAGATGCCATTATTTTCTGCTGTGTAGTACTCCATTGTGTACCACATTTTCCTTATCCATTCTTAGGTCAAGAGGCATTTAGGTTGTTTCCAGGTTTTGATTATGACAAACAGTGTTGTGTGAACATAGTTGAACACATGCCATTCTGGCACGATTGGTCATCCTTTGGTATTACTGGGTCTTGAGGAAGGTTGTTTCCTAATTTTCTGAGAAATCACTACACTGATATCCAAAGGGGCTCTACCATCTTGCATTCCCACCAGCAATGCAGAAGTGTTTCCTTTTCCCCACAACCTCTCCAGCATAAGTTGCCATCAGTGTTTTTGATCTTGGCCATTCTTACAGGTGTAAGATGGAATCTCAGAGTTGTTTTGATTTGCATTTCTCTGATGACTAAGGATGCTGAGCATTTCCTTAAGTGTCTTTCAGCCATTTTAGATTCCTCTGTTGAGAGTTCTCTGTTTAGGTCTGTACTCCATTTTTTTTTTAATTGGATTATTTGTTCTTTTGATGACCAATTTCTTGAGTTCTTTTTTGTATATTTTGGAGATCAGACCTCTGTCTGATGTGGGGTTGATGAAGATCTTTTCCCATTCTGTAGGCTGTTGTTTTGTCTTGTTGACCGTGTCCTTTGCTTTACAGAAGCTTTTCAGTTTCAGGAGGTCCCGTTTATTAATTGTTTCTCTCAGTGTCTGCTGCTGGGGTAATATTTAGGAAGTGGTCTCCTGTGCCAATGTGTTCAGGTATACTTCCCACTTTCTCTTCTATGAGGGGTCAGTTCTTGATTGCCCACTGGAGCGGTGCCATCCTTGGGTAGGTGGGCCTGGGCTATGTATAAGGAAGGAAGCTTGAGTAAGCCAGTAAGCAGCATTCCTTCATGATCTCTGCTCAGGTTTTGCCTCCAGATTCCTGTGTTGAACTCCTACCTCTGACTTCCTAATGATGGTCTGTAACCTGTAAGCCAAATGAGCCCTCTCCTTGAGTTTTGCTTTTGGTCAGTGTTTATCACAGCTATAGAACTAAACTAGGACACATATTTGACTTATTCAGTGGCCATAATTAATTGTCTAGCATGTAATACTCGGTGCACTGATCTCTTTACTGGCACTTTGTGGCCCAGGTGGAGTCCTTTTGAAAGACTATTAGTTGGTTTGGTTCAGTTTGGAGAATGGCTTCATGACTGACTGTGCCCTTGGGATAGAGGTGTGAATCTGGGAGTGCTTGGCACTGTCACTGTTCTGGGGTACAACTGAGACCTTTAATTCCTTCGGTTCTCCTAGAGAAGAGACCAGCTAATAGAGTAATAGAGTTCTGCTACCAGACACTTTTGAAATACGGTCTTGTTTACAGTTTCCAGGTTTCTTCATATTGTTAGATAGGTCACGAGTAATAAGAATATGTGTGGTTTTTTAAAAAGGATAATTCTTTTTCTCCTTAAAGACCAGACAGTTCCAATGAGGTGTATTGCCGTTTTAAAAATAATATTTTTTTTTATTTGAGGGAAGAAAGATGTGTGAACATACTTCTTTCATAAACTTGAGAACTTCATATTTTTTTTAACTTACAGAATTGCTGTGCTTGAATAGAATTTCCTTTTAAAACTTAACCATAAGGCTATATTTTATTCTTAATATATTGGCATAAAAACTTTTTTGACCTTTGACTCTAGGTCAGAAAGAATTTCCCCTGTCTTTTTAGATGTACCAGTTCTCAGTTTTAGTCTTGAAGCACAAATCTAGGACATAAAGACAGCAGTATTGAACGACAGTTTTTCTCCTGTCTTCTCTGTTACTCCGTCCTCCTGCCTTCCTGGTCCTTCTGATACCTCCTCCAGCCAGCACTTTCAGAACAGGGAGTAGCACGGAGTAAGTGTGGATTGAACCTAGACAGCAGGAAGCCTTTCCAGCAGCACTACCTGTGCTTGGCTCCATTCATACAGGTGGGAGAGGCTCAGGGAAGAGCAGTCTGGTGGCAAACCACTCCTGATGTACATGCAGTTCTGCCGTCATAGACACATTTGAGCTGGCTTCCCATTTGATGGGGGCAAAACCATTTTCATATCAAGTGGAAAAATTGCTATATCAGGACTTTCTTCAAAGACTTTAAAACTCATCTTTTCAGGACTACATGTTTTTTATGTTTCAAGACTTGCTTTTTCTTCATAAAATTACTTATTTTCTAGTATTACTTGACCAATTTATTTTAAGATTGATAAAACAATTTTGGTAGTATATTGAACTTTATATAGCTTTATCTTAGTATTCAAATTTAACACTAAAAATTAATGCTACTAAAAAGTAGTTTTGCAATCTGTCTGTTTTGATTTTTTTAATTTAATATTTAAGATTTTACTTCTTTTTCCTACTCTGTTTTGAGAACTTCTAAATTTTCTATCTTTCAAAAATACTTCTTTCCCAGTGTCAATACCTTTTTTGTTGTATAGAGGAAGGTTGTCTAAAAGACCATTTTGAAAATTTGATAACAGCATGTACTGCCCCCCCCCCCCGGCTTTTTCATTGTAACTCATGAGGATGGTCTTGGACATGAACTTTCTCATTGTAACTCATGAGGATGGTCTTGGACATGAACTTTCTTAGAGTCAGGCAGTTCTGGTTCCTATGGAACTTCCTGTTTTCCCAGATAAAAATAGAAAAGCACCTCAGAAAGGAAGTCTGGTCAGGGTGAACTATGTTAGATCAGTTTGACTTTGCTGTGGCCTGGATTATATAGTATATAATCTGAATAAAATGTGTAAAAGTCTTCAAGTGTCTGTGAACTTTAAATATGTTTGTATGTAGTAAAATAGGTGATATAGGAGGAAGTTCTGGGTAATTGTGAGAGGTATTCTATATTTAGCATTGTAATCTGGCACTGTATTTGGAGAATTTAGGTAGAGGCAGGTTACATGAAAAATACTATAAATTCCCTTTATAATACTTGATTGTCAAATACTGACATCTAATTGGCAACTGCTTTGTTCTTCTTGCCAATTTTTCTAGATGTTAGCAAAAAATCAGGTTTTTGTTTGTATTAGATGTCTAAATCCTAAAAGAATTACTTAGTTTTGAAGCAACAAGTTAAGGTAGACACATGATACAGTTGGTAATAATAAAGTGGCTAGTATATATTGAGAAGCTATGAGTGACAGCTGAGACTGTGGCAGGCATTTTACAGGGACATCCTGTTTAGTCCTTGCCGCAGCTGTGTAAGGTGTGTGCCATTGTCACCCCTCCTTAACGGGAAGGTTATGGAGTGAGCAGTCACTAAGCTGAGGAGGTATTACTAAATTCTGGTATGGAGATTTGAGTCTCTGATTCACCGCACCAGAACTCTGGCCTTCAGCTGTGATGCAGAAAAATGAAGAATTAAAGTGAGAATGGCTAGCACAGTTGGTCTTGTTACTTTCCCAGCCTTTTACATCCGGTTTGTTTACATCTTGTTTGCATATGTTCATTGGTTTAACAGTATATGCTGGCTTCTCAGGATACTTGTTGAGGAGGATTTAAATTCTTGAGTGATGCTAATAGTTCTCTTTTTTCTTTCTTTTCCTTGATAGTAAAAAACCCCTTTGATGAAACATTTGGAAAAATACAAGTAAGTAAAAAATCATAATGCTTATAATTTATGTCATGCTTTAAGTGATGAAAAGATTAAAGTGACTATTTATTTCCTAAAAAAGTAACTTTAAGGCCCTTTTAGTTTGAAGCATTATGTTTTCTCATTCTGCCTCTAATATAATTAAGTCTGACCTAGAGCTCCTCCTGACAACTGAAGTGTTTATTACTTCACTATAAAGACAACTGCCCCATCAAATGGGAGTGGCATACCATCCCTGTTCTGATGCTTATTCTTAAAAGTATCCCTTGTTGTTCTCAGTTGTCTGATATCTTAGCAAGTTTTTTCTTCTGTTCTGATTTTGTCTTTTTGGATCTTTGTTCTGTTGGTACGCTGACCCATCAGGAAAGCAAAGGTCTGAAAGGGAAGTGGCAAGACCTTTTAAAGACTCTTCTTCAAAGGGTGATGTAATAGCAGTAACCAAAGTTTTATTACATCAAAGTATTTTTGCTTTTCATATCATAAACACTTCGGCATTTAGATATTTAAGACTGATGTTTATATTATAGTACATAGTTCTCTGCTGATTTTTCATTATAGGAACTGACCATTACATAGATCTGTATCAGAAAGTATTTGTTTTAGTCAGGGCATGTAATAAAGTACAGTCAGATCTGTAGAATAGTATTTCAGATTGCTAGGAGCGGAGCTTTGGGGTAATTTTGTTCAGTATATGCTGTAGTGAAGACATTTGCTTGCAATAAATTTGACAACTGAGTCTTTAAAATGTGGTAGTGTCATAATTGAGGCTTAGTCCAGTGGATTCCAGGAGCCTTAAGAATACAAAACTATTTTCTTTAGTATCTTATATTATCACAGATTCAGTGTAAGAATCTTGTTGGGTTTCAGCCCTAGCTTTTACTTCTTCGTGTTTGATTTTTTTGAGTTTGAATTATTGTGTTTCTTTTTTTCTGTTTTGTTTTTGAGATAAAGTCTTATAGAAGTCAACCTGGCCTTACCGTTATTCTCCTGTCTCAGTCTCCTTATGCTGGGATTACAGGTATAAACCAGTGTTCTCTGCACTTTGACTTTTTAATTTTGTGTAGAGATAGGAATTGCCTTGATCCATAATGACATCAAGATGAGGGCAATAAAAGGGTGATGTGGCCAAAAGCTGAGGAGCAAGCAGTCACCTCTAGAGTTGAATACTTTGTCTGTCGTCATGCCATAATCTAAGGAAATGGGGTGAGAATTTGGAGCTTTTTATGAATTAGCTTCTTCCTGTGTTCACTGATCATAGGTGCACAGACAAAATTACGTTCTCATAGTGTGTAAACTTGTTTTCCTGGTTTCCTGGGCATGACTGTGGGACAGAGGAGAGATGCAGTTCACGTCTTTTGACATGTATGTGTCACCTTGTCACAGTCTCCACCTTCTCACCGCGCCTGCACTGGCTCGTGGGCATGTTCATCCAGCAGCCCTGTTCTGTCAGTCATGCAGATATCCCTGCTAACTATGGCCTTGTGTCAGCGTTAGACTCTCTTCCCTTCCTCCTCATCCCTGATACTGATCTCAGCTGCAGTTGTTCTTTTTTGTGTGTCGTTGTTCAGACTACTTGATAGATCCCACAGACCATGCTGCGTTTTCTCCATGTCCTTTCTGCTTCTGCTCAGCAGCATTCCTGTCACGCACAAGTCTGCTCTACTTTTCTCCTCAATTTTCACACAAAAGACAAACTACTTTTCTTCATATCTAGGCTGCTTTTCCTTCAGTTTGCTCCTGTCTATGTAAGATATGTAACCAGTGCTTTCATGGTTCTGTACCTCTTGTGCTGTTTCCTCTTCTTGGAATGCTGGTCAAGCCTTTTCTTCTTGTGCTGGCCAGCTCTATTGCTCTGCTACAAAGATGGGCTTTTGTTTACCCACTCCTCTTCGTTTGCATTGAACTTGGCAGCTATAGTGTGACTCTGCATGGTGGTGGTGCTGGTCTTGAGAATAGGAGATACCTTGTTCATGTGTCTCACTTTGCTTTGAAAAAATAGTTCTTCACTGTTTAACTTCATTGAATGTTTCATGTTAATGGTTGGTAACTGTATATGGGGTCATCTTGAAAGTCTAGGACAGGATGTATGTCAAAAGAACAATACGCATTCCTTTAGTTTTACGTCAGTGAGTCAGATTAAAACAAGCCGTGGAGAATGGCTCAGCAGCTAACAGCGCTTGTCAGCAAGCATGACAACCTGAGTTTGAACATACACGATGGAAGGAGAGAAACAATTCCTGTACATTGTTCTCTGATATATATGGGGTATTCCCCAATGTGTGCAACCCACGCGTGTGTACACAAATTAGGTTAGTCAGTCAAACACGGAATGTAACCTGCACGGAAGAATGACAAGAACAATTTATATATATGAACACACATTATATACACACACTATATACACTGTGAAATTGGAAGGGTTGCTTTGATGACTGGGAGGTTATTGTGTGTGAAATCCTATTTTGTAGTTTCTTTATTTCTAAAATGTACTATTTTTAATTATGTGCACATATGTATGTGTATGTGGGTATGTGCACTTAGGTGCTGCTGCCTGCTGAGGCTTGAGGCCTCAATTCCTCTGGCACTGGAGTTACAGAAGGTTGTAAGCTGCCTGACGTGGGTGCTGGGACTGACCTCTAGCTCTCTGGACGAAAACCTCATAATCGCTGAGCCACCTCTCAGGCTCTCTGTACCAACTTAATAGTCCTCAAGAAAGTAAAATAATTAACAGTGATAATAATAAGATTCTTTAAAATGTAGTAGCTATTGTTTCCATATAGGTTTGTCTTTCAGATTATATAGCTTTAACCATTTTTTCTTAGACTTGGTTTTTCATAATGACATTTTTCATTTTAGGAGAGTGAAAGAAATCTTCTGATGAGCACATTGTACAGACTTCATGACCGACTGGCCCAGCTCGCAGGTATTTGTTTAACTTTCATTGGCTCCCAAACCATTTCTAAAATTGCTGGTGTGTGTACACTTTGTGAAAGTAGTAGTCGTCTGCCTTTGTACAGCCATATTTATTCAATAGTTTTCTGTAGAGAGTTGTAAAAGAAATTTGTACAGATGTAATCAAGGCTATTTTTCTGCTTGCCATATATGTTTGATATTTGTATATTGTATAAAGAGTAGCAAATTCTGAAGTCGGAGATAGCAGTTGAATTGGACAGGCAGTAATTAATTAGAATCTCGGATTAGATACAGAGGTGTAGATTTTCTTTTGGTTTAATGCAGTTGTCATTCCTATAGTTAAAGTAAATATCGTATTCTATTTTTCATTGAATTCTCATATTCTGCTCTTATTAGGTCTACTAGAGTACTCAGGTATCAACACATCTGCAGACTGACTAATTGAATGAAATTATTAAGTGGGTTCTTATGTGTTTAATATTTGTAAGCAGTATCTGCATGCTACTGTAGCATATCTGCTTATCCAGTTCGGTATGGACATTATTAACATTTTATCTGTAATCTAAAGAAGTGTCTTTGGACAGGAAACATAAAAACAGAGTGGACTGCTGCGTGCCAGGGAGGTCTTTGGCAGAAGTCTAGGGGACAGATTGGGGACTTCTCTCTCTTTTTTTTTTTTTTTTTTTTGGTTTTTTGAGACAGGGTTTCTCTGTGGCTTTGGAGCCTGTCCTGGAACTAGCTCTTGTAGACCAGGCCTCAAACTCAGAGATCCACCTGCCTGTGCCTCCCGAGTGCTGGAATTAAAGGCGTGCGCCACCACTGCCCGGCTTGGGGACTTCTCTTAAATGTAATTAAGATTCTGACGTTTGTTTCCCATGTCTTATCTATTTTGCTCTTTGGGTCCATAGTTTTGCTCGTTGTTTTAGGTTTAGAATTCTGTGCACAGCCGGGCGGTGGTGGCGCACGCCTTTAATCCCAGCACTCGGGAGGCACAAGCAGGCAGATCTCTGTGAGTTCGAGACCAGCCTGGTCTACAGAGCTAGTTCCAGGACAGGCTCCAAAGCCACAGAGAAACCCTGTCTCGAAAAAACCAAAAAAAAAAAAAAAAAGTGCCTCATAGTAAATATTTTTGGCTTTGTGGACTAGTCTGCCTCTGTCACAACTATTTTATTTTTGCTATTACATGCAAGTAACCATAAATAGTATATTGATCAATTAGCTTGACCATAGCCCAGTGAGACTTCACTTATAAATAGCAACAGCAGGCCACATTTGGCCCGTGCCTGTATCTGCTGACTTCTGGGTCTGTGGAATCTGAGTTTCTGAGGATGCATTGTAGAGCTGGAAAACCTGTCCATCCAGCAGCTACTCCTTCCCTTGTCTAACGGCCACCTTTACAGCCTGGCTCCTTGAGCAAACTGTAAGAACAGACTTTCATTATAGAAAGATGTGGCAGGATTTCACTTTAGTTACTATATTTTTGTTTTGTTCGTTTTTGTTTTTTGTATTTTTTGAGACAGAATTTCTCTGGGTAGCCCTGGCTGCCCTTGAATTCACTCTGTAGACCAGGCCGGCCTCGAACTCAGAGATCTGCCTGCCCCTGCCTCCTGAGAGCTGGGATTAAAAGCCTGTGCTACCACACCCAGATTATATTTTTAGGTTGAAGAAGGTATTTTTAGACTACTTGAAAATAATAGGGCATAATAAACTAAAGTTTATTATGAAAAAAATTATCTCTAGTAGCCAACCACATATAGTCTGGAAAAAAGCTTTGGATTCTCTTCAGTTAGATTAAAGAAGGAAGTAATTTTCTCTTTTATAACACACCCTTTATAAAAAACTAAGTCACAGGTTCATAGGTAGAAATTCTGGCCTATTCTCACTGTTGATCTGTTAAACAGTACTCAGGTGTGCAGTCCTGCCAGCGGTGAGCTTGTGCTCTGAAAGTAGGTGTGGCTTAGTGCGGAAGTAAGGTTAGTGCAGTAGTAAATTCAGACTCCCTTGAGTCATCAGTGTGTAAGTTAGCGGATGTTTCCCTTTAAGGATAACCAACCTTCAGAGTAATGCCGTGCCTGCATTGCCTTACAGGTCAGAACACGAGAGGAAGGTATTCTTAGTAGACCAAAGTTCATTTAACAGTAGTTGCTGGAACTGTTTCTAGAAGACATGAGTAGCATTCATCAATCTTTACTGGTTTTATATATGTGTGTGTTTGTGTGTGTGTGTATGTAATTATATCATTTGTAAAATATTTTAAATTTTAAATTCTCTTTTTTTCAATATTGTACTTATTCCAAATTAGTATGTTAATCTTTTCAGGAGATCATGAATGTGGCAGTTCCAGTCAAAGGATGCTTTCTGTCCAAGAAGCAGCTGCATATTTAAAAGTAAGCAGTGAAATTAGAATTTTAGCCATATTTTTAAAGTTTATATATAGCCATACCATTATCAAAAATATTAAGCATTTGATTACTTTAATTGTACTGCTTAGGGAATAGTTTTCATATCTTTTATAACTTCTTTTATAAATTTGTATTATCTACACTTTGTCATTTTCTATCCCTAAGTTTAGCTTTTGTCTGTTTTCTTCATGTTACTCTACCCGAATTGTTCTCAACCTTCCTAACACTGACCCTTTAATACAGTGCCTCGTTTTGTGAGGACCTCTGCCATAAAATTATTTTTATTGCTACTTCATAGCTATAATTTTGATACTGTTATGAATTATGATGCAAGTATCTGCATTTTCTGATGGCCTTTGGGTGTTGTGACTCACAGATAACCACTTTACACATGTGTTATTGGCTAGGTTCCTGGTATGAGAGAACATGTGGGTTTTTTCTTTCTGAGATTGTGGACATAGAGTTGATTGAAGTGTATTTATATCTAAGGATATAAAGCCAATTGTTTCTCTTGTTCTACTTCTGCTGTGGATTTGGCAGAACAACGTCGTCATGGTTGTTTTGGTGGTGAATAGTGCATAAAATGGATTTGATAGTAGAAGTGTAGCTAATGTAAAGCTCTAGAGCCCCTATTCTGAATGCCTGTTCTAACTGTAGAAGTCCATTGAGTTGTATAGATTTTGTGTATGGTTAATTTTGGTGTGCTTTTTTTTTATTTGTAAATTTCTTTTGTTTTAATAATGAAGTTTATGCAATTACAAAAAGCAGTCTTAACCATTTAGTGTCGTGTAAGCAGATATAATAAAAGAAAGTGTAAGTTTTTACTGTTTTTTTAAGAATACTGTGTATCAAGACCTGCACATAAATGTGTAAAGAGCATGATAATGGCTGGGCACCATGACACACGCCTGTGCTTGGAGCAGGGCATGTACTTGCAACTAAGCAGAGGACAGACAGCCTGGGCAGCTTAGTGAGACCCTGTCTTAAACAGAGCAAAGGGTAGGAGGGAAATTTAGATAGAATTAAGATGGGGGGGGGGACAAGCAAACGAGCAGGCGAGCAGCTGGTCATCTGTTTATCTCTCTAGCTGGGTTTACTCTCAGGGGACTAAGAAGACTTGTAGGTGAGATTTTCTGAGCTGTTCAACTCATCCTTGAAACTAGTTGAAAAATAATAGAAGGAAATTGCCATTCTGATTTGTGGGAGGGAAAAATAGAATTTAAGAACCATCCTGGAAAGTTTTATAACTGTCCAGTTCCTTGCAGATAATCCCATAAAGATCCAAGTGCTTGCAAATGAAATGTGGTCCAGCTTGTAGACTGTTGTGTGGGTTCCGTGTGAACAAGTGTCATTCCTCCTACTCCCCCTCTTCAAATATTATGGTTTAAAAAGTAACATGAGAGAAACCCTGTCTCAAAAAAACCCCAAAAAAGTAACATGAGTTCTTTGCTGTTAATCTTTTAAATGTATGCACAGTACAGTATTGTAGCTGTATACACAGTGTTAGATATCCAATCTCTAGGACATTGGCATATCTTTCTCCCTCCTATCTTTTTCAGTCTGTGTACCCCTTAAGTCTAAAGTGGGTTCTTTTACACAGAAGGCAGTTGGGTGCTTTTTATCCATTTAGCCACCCAGTGTATTGATTAGGTTGCTTCCATTTTCATTTGAAGTCTGTTATTGATGGGAGAAACTTAACTTTTCTTTTTTCTGTTTCTAGTTAGTTCTCTCTGGAAAACTTGTTTTCCCGTCATTCATTCTGTTTTGTAATTTTTTTTGTAGTGAAATGCTTTAATTGCTTTTGCACTACTTCTCTTCTGTCTTTTATGTTATACATATCCCTTAATATGTATAGCTCTTTACATGAACATTTTTAAAGCTTTTAAAACATAATTTTTTTAATATGTATGCTGTAGTTTGAAGTGATTTATACATGTATCACCATTATACAGTGTTTGTATTTATATGTACCTTTATAAGTGAATTTTATATTTATATGCTTTTATGTTTCTATTTGCATCTTTTTTTTTTTTTTTTTTTTTTGTCTTTTTTGTTTACGGGCTCCACAAGACTCTCCCCCCCCCCGAGTGCTGGGATTAAAGGCATGCGCCACCACCGCCCGGCTCTATTTGCATCTTTTAATATTAAATGCCTTTTGACTTTTCTTGTAAGGCAAGTTTAATAGTATTGAGCTTTACAACATTTTTGTGGGAAATCTTTCTAAGTTTTTGAAGGTTAGTTTTCTGAATGTGATATTCATAGTTGGTAGGGAGTTTTCTTCTTCCTCTTTCAACACTTTGTATATTTCATCTTACTCTCTTAAGATTTCTGCCCCCCAAAATCTGTCAGTGATTATATAGGTTCTCCTATGCAACAAGTAGCTTTTATCTTTAAATTTTTCTTTGCCTTTTTATAGTAATAATAGTGGGGGAGTGGTTAACTGTGCATGAGGGAGGCTAGAGGTCAACATTGTCTTCCTCAGTTGCCTCAATTGCTCCCCTTCTTATTTTGAAAAACAGGGTCCCTGAATCTTGACCTCCTCACTGGTTCACCTAAGCTGTATGACCAGAGAGCTCCAAGGCCCTCCTGTCTGCCTCCACAGGTCTGGGTTAGAGACGCATGTCGGTACACCAGGCTTTTTACCTGCGTTCTGGGGATCTGAACTCAGGTCCCCATGCTTATGCAAGCAAGCACTTCACCAGCTGAGCCCCCTTCCTTCTCCCCAGCCCCAATGACGATGTCTTTTGATGTGCTCATGTACAGGTTTTTCAGAGCTGTATTTCTTCTGACTTGTTGGGTTTCTTCCATCTAAATGTCTAATTCATTACTCATATTTGGGGAGTTCTGGCTAGGATATTTTCTTTTTCTTTTCTTTCTTTTTTTTCCTTTTCCATCTTGTTTCCATAATGCCTTCACTTTGACTTTTTTTTCCTCATGTACCCCTAACTGATTAATATCAAATGACGGAGTTACTGATTCTTTTTTTTATACACTTGAACACTTATAATTAATTTTCAATTAATTATAATAGTTGTGTTATACATCACACGTGGACTGTTTTTAATTTAATTCATGATTTATATGTGCATTGCAGTAAGATGGAGTAACAGTGTACTGTGGTCAAGGTTAGACCTAGATTCAGATTCTAACACTGCATATTTGTACTGTCTCTTAACTTTTCTGAAGATGCTCTGTTGAAAGTGAAAATTTTAAAAAGTGTATTTATATATTTGTACGACTAAGAGTATTTTACTTGCATTCATGTCTATGCACCATGGGTGTGCTTGCTGCCCTTGGAGTTCAGAAGAGGGTGTTGGATCCCCTGGAACTGCTGTTATTGAGGGTTGTGAGCTGCCTTGTGGATGCTGGGAATTTAACCTGCGTCCTCTGGAAAAACAGCCAGTGCTCTTAACCACCAAGCCCTTCCCCAGACTAGAGAGGGAACTGTTAATGTCTCTGAAAAGTGTTGGGACATCTCAGGGAGTATATGAAGAACTGAGAGCTTGGTGCCTGGCTCTTGCTGTAGCTTCCTCCCAGATTTTACTTCTGTGTTTGCTGAAGTAAATCCATTCTCTTCTAGAGAAAGCTTTCTAGTGATAATGATGATGCTTTATTGTAGCTCAACTCTGGTTTGTTTGCTTGTTTATTCATTTATTTTTATCTTGAACTAGGTAGAAGTTGCCATCACTTGTAGATTATGTAATGGTTAATAGATTGTTAATAGTCAAAGAATCAAAATGTTGCAAGAATTTTTTACTTACATTAGCATGGGTTCTGAACATGCAGCTCAATGTTCAGAGTAGAAGAATTGGCAGTAGGAATAAAGAAGGAATTGGATTGAGGAGGTGTAAAGAGACATACAATAAAATATTTCAGCAGAACAGCAAATCTTGTAGAAGTCCATGTGATCAAATGATTCCTCAATGAGATCATTGAAGTGATTTTACAACAAGACTTAAAATTGACTTTTGTACTCTAAAAACTAAAGAAATGGGGTGGTGTTTGGAAGTGGAATTTGACTTGAAGGGGCAGGGACTGGCATGCAAGGCTTTTTCAACCTTTCTCTTTCCCAGCCACTTGATCGTAGCTGCTCTTCAGCAGTACTGTGAGGCTCAAAGAAGCAGGGAGGTGCCCAGAGTTAGAACTTGGCAGCAGCAGGATAGAGAATTTGGGGGTCAGCGTTCACTGGAGTCGTGATCTGACTGTCTGTAGTAAGTCATGATATTGATGAGCTAGCTGGAGCCTATTGTGTTTTCCAGGAATTATTTTATAATTCACAAAGTTGGATTTTGTTGGTGTTAGGTTGGCTCTGATCTCTTTTTTTATTGTTTGTATTTGCTTGTTTTTGTTTTTGCAGTGATGGGGATCGAACCCAGTAGATGAAGTCCCAGGCTTGCAGATGCTGGGCAAGCACTCCAGTTCTTATTTCATGTTACAGATTGAGGACTGCACTTTTCTTTAGTTTCTAACTCTGTAGACTTTCACTGCATTTTATAAAAGATTCTAGATTCCATTTCTTAAAGTTATTTTCTTTAAATATTTAATATTCATCTAGGTTTATGAATGCATATTTGTGTTTATTAGTCTTTTTAGGAGTTTCACTTTCAGGTCTTCAAGTGTTGTGAAATACGTGATGGCTATGATGTCATTCATAGAGTTCAGATAGCTGCCAAAAACACCCCCAGAGCAAACAAAAATTACTTAACAAGATTTTTTTTTTTTGCTAAAAATAAAGTCTCATTCTAGATAAGTTTCAAGTATTTCTTAAAATAGTGTTTTATTTTCAATATAAAATTACTATCATAAATCACATGAAAATTAAAGGGAAAAAGGTTTTAAATTGACTGTAGAGTGGTAACCGGTAGCATTTTGTATAGTCTCTTTAGTCTTTTAAAGTGTATCTTTAAAATTAATATGACTGCAAATATCTCCATTTATAAATATTCATATTATTTGCCTTTAAGTTAGTACATTTGCCTCTGCCATTAAACGGCTTAAGTTTTTTTAAATTGTTGGATAATATTTTATTATGTAACTGTATTACATTGGTTTTTTTCTAGTCATTTCCTTAGGAAATAATCCTAGAAAGGAAATTCCTTTTTCAAAGAGTATTAGCTTATAAAGTGCTTTTGATTCTGTTCGGATTGCTTCCTAATTTAGAATGATAGTTTAGCCTAGTCTAGCCTCAGTTTATTTTATCTGTGTAGCAGTATAAGAACTCCTCTCCTTTGTTGTATAAGGCATATACAACAAGCTTTCTGTTTATGGAGAAATTCTTGTATTTATTCTATGTGTTTATATTATGATTTCATCTGCAAAACAGATAACGTTATTTGTATGTAGGGGTAAATGAACCAATCCCATCTCAGCCCTTGGCTCAGCTCCCGTGTAGGAAGATGTAGAACTCCTTCCCACAAATGCGCACTAGCTTGCCTGGGGTCTGGTGCATTTTCAGTAGTCGTGATGAGTAATTCTCATTCATTACATTTTATTATCATTTCTTTATTCTGCTTTCTCCTTTAAAAGGAGTTTTAATGAATGTATTTATATAGATGTATTTTTAATCTTTTATTGAGCCTTTTTCATAATTTGGTAGCTAAAGCTGACTTACATTTGTGGAAAGTTGAGAGGTCCCCCTGGTGGAAACTGTAGGAAACACACGCTTTGTATTTCCGTGAATGCTTCTGGGAACATTTTATGATGGTTTTCCTGTGGGGTGAGGGGATATGGGCTTGCTCTGCTTCTAAGTTGCTTTCAAAACCTGCTCATTTTGACACAGTGAGCAGTATTTAAGATTTGTGAGGACTATAGCTGCCAATGCGCCAGGTTATGACCAGAAAAGACTTTTACAGTTTAGCGTGGTACCTTGATCATTGTCGATCATTGTTTTATTATTATCATTTTGTTGTTGATCATTGTTTTATGTGAAAATTAAAGTATTCTCAAGAGGCCTGTGATGGGTAGTACTTTCAGCAAGAGGCTACTTCTCTGATCAGTAATGCTTCTGAAATAACACGGTATTCTGGCTTTCTACATCTCTACACATTACCAGCTCCATTTAAGTTAGTTTTTTTTTCTTGATTCCTTTTGTCTTTCTTTACTTCTCATTATGCAAAGTTAGATCTTCTAATAGAAATTTGGTAGATGAGAAAGTATTCTAACAAAAAGTGGGACTTTGGCTTTATCAAGTATTCAGTTTATTTTGGTGCTATGTGCCGTTCTCAATTTCACAATGATCTAACAAGGTAGAGGCCATGAAACCTACTTTATGAGCAAACTAAAGCTTAGAAGTTTAATAACTGGGTCACCCAGCTAGAATATGATCAGACTGGGAGTGGAAGTAGAGAGTCTCCTCCTTGTGCTGCCCCACTTCTCTGATGGTCTAAGTCCACAGCCCTTTAATTCTAACTGTGGGTAAACAATTGAACACTCTGCGGAGGCAGTTCAAAGTAGCACATTTCATAGACAATATATCTTCTTTTCACTAAGTGTGTGTATATATAGTTTGTAATGGAACTAAGATCTAGTTCCAGACCTGTTTGATACAGAAATCAACCCTGTCTCAAAAAAACAAAACAAGGCAGAATTCCTTCCCATTGAGTCAAGTCAGTGGTTAAATCCAGTATTGTTTTTTTTTTGCTTTTTTTTTTTTTGGAGACATGTATGTATGATGTATGTAGCCAAGCTGCTGGTCTCTAACTCAAAATATCAAGAATATTCTCTAAATTAAAGGCACATAGCTATTTTTACCTTGCAATGACCTTTTCATGAACTGTCCACATTAGGTTCCTAGGTTGTATTATTTTAATATACTGAATGTATGCTTGTGCTCTTACACGTGCTACCCCTTCCAGATATATTTAATTTTCAGAATAGCTGCTGAAAATGTATGTTTTAAAATCATTGTCAGATGCATCAAATGTTAAGTTTCAAAACTGAAAAGCAGTTCTAATTTTGTGCAGTATTGACCTATGATCCAGAGGTGGTTAGCTCGTGATCCATACAGAGTTCCAGAGTAGCCAGCCAGGCAGCATAGGTAGGCTATCTCCAAAAGAAAACAGAAGTACTTCTCACATAAAAGACTTAGCTTATTATATAAGAGTGAGAGTGAAAGATACCCTTTCTGTAAAGCAAATTCAAGTAGATGGCCTGTACGCTACCTTTATTCTCTTAAAAATCCTAGCAAAGTTTTGTGGAAGTCATGGTACCCAGCAAATTAGCTGTGTGTTGTACAGTTTGGATGTGCTAAAGCAAGTTTACCAGTGACTTAGAAAGCACAAGTGTGACCCAATGAAAACAATTCCCAGTGTCATTGAGGAATCTGTTGGTAAATAATTCAATAAACACTTCTAAAATTATTTTACGAGAGAGTGCTACAACTTAAAGTGCAGCCCTTGCACTTGAAAAAGTGGATGAAGTGATGCTTTGTAAGTGACCCTGTTAGCACAGGGACTCTCGGCTGCGTGCTGCTCCGCTGTGCTTGGAGTTCCTAGCATAGTAGATAGTATCTGTGGACCTTTGTGAATCTGTGCTGCATTAAGAAACACAGAGTATGTTTAAGAAGTTGGATAGGGTTTGGGGTGGACTGTCACAGAATGAATGGTTTGCCCAGTATGCATGAGGCCCAACGTTTTGATCACAGTACCAAACAAAGAAAATTAAATAAATTTTTTTGATATCTCTGTATATTCACTAATATTCTGCAATTGCAGAATAGTATATATAATATAATGTGTAATTTTTACTTTGATTATTGATTTAAGTGTACACCCAGGCTATGAGATGGCTCAGTACATAAAATGCCTGCTACACAAACATGGGAACCTGAGTTTGGATCTCTAGAACCCACATTAAAAGCAGGGCACAGTGACTCCTGCCAGTGCTAGGAGGTGGTGGGAGGAGGGGCAAGTGAAGACAGTCACATGGGAAGCTCGTTGGTCAGTGCTTCTAACAGCCAGTGAATTTCAGATTTACCAAGAGGCTGTTGAGGAATACCTGGTGTTAGCCTTTGTTCTGCACATGCATACCCCAGTATATGCACCCACATACCCCCTACACACACGCGCACACACCTACGCACAATCCACACCATGCACACAACACACACAATAATAACATGAATCCTATCTACCATACCTGCCAACTATTAATGCTTTTGGATTTTCTCTAATTATTTAGAACCTTAAATTGCTTTTATTTGTGGGAAATGTGTTTATGTTTATAAGTTTATATTCTTGGAATATTTTTGAGGCAATATCTTTTATGTAGGTGTGGCTGGCTGACTGATATGGTAAATATGTTAGTATATACTTAAATATTTTATCATATTAGTAAGTAAAACTGAAAACAGTTAAAATTGGAATAATAATGGACTCATTTGGAATAGTAATGAACTTATTACATGGTAAAAATACTTCTAAAATGTAGTGTATGTGTGCGCGTGCACACACCCCATAGCAGGCGCAAGTGTGGAGGTGAGAGGGTGACTTGGGAGTGAGTGGGTTTCACCTGTTCCAGCTGGCTGCCCTGGACACTCCAGCTAGCTCGCCCACTTCCTTGCCAAGGATTCTGCTGTCGTGACCTCTCCATATTGCAGAAGTGTTTCTATCATAAATGTACACCGCTGCATCCAGCTTTTTACATGGCTTCTGGAAATCAAACTCCAGGTGTCAGTTGCACAGCTAAAGCTTTTATGTCTGGCTTATCAAGAGGAAACTAGATTCTTTTGTGTTCGGTGTATTATGATAGTGTTATGGCTGCAGTACGTCAAGAAAATACAGCTTCACATAAATATAATGTTAAGCAAGAATTTTAAACAACCTTTTAAGATAATTGTTGATATTCTTCTTTGACACCACATCAAACCTCTAAGTAAGAAGAGGTGGTGGTAGTGGTGGTGGTGGAGGAGGAGAAGGAGGAGGAGGAAGAGGAAAAGAGTTTGTGCATGTAGAGGCCAAAGAATGTTAAGTATCTTCCTTCCTCCCTTTCCACCTATTTGGAGACAGTGTCTCTCACTGAACATGGGGTTTGATGTTCTAGCTACTCTAGCTGCATGCCCCCAGCATCTGCCTCCAGTCCCCACCTCCACCACCCTCCCCGTGCTGTGCTTACCCTCTGTGTATGCAGTACCTTGCCTTTACATGGGTGCTGGGTATCTGAACCCTGCTCCTCATGCCTGTCTTTCAGACTCCCTACCATTTGAACCATTACCCTAACCCAAATAGTAATTTCAAAACAAAACAGTAGCTACCACCGTCAGTGAAGATTTGTATTTTTCTCTCATAAAAGTTCTTGGGTCTGTCTTGGACTTTGAGCTGGTCTTTGACCTGTGTATGACTAACTTCTTCAAAAACTGGGTTGAGAAATACTGGATTACTTACTGAGTTACTACCATCTCTCCGGTACTGTTTGTTATTCTGTGTGATACCACTTAGAGCCTGTAAGTACCGTGAACAACACGTGTGTGTTTTTCTACTGTATACACTTTCACCTGAAAGTCTGAACTTATCATTAGTTGTAGTCTAGGTTGCTGAGCTTTCTGGGCTGAATGGGTTCACACGTTGAAAACTTAAACCATCCAAGTCTCAGTAATCTGCCATTTGTTTATTTGAAAATACTGTTCCATGTATAAAAAGTAAAAGTAAATATTTTCACAATGATACTTGAAAACAAATTTAACAAATAGCTAAATCTGTAAATATAATACAACCAGAAAGAAAGTTTAGCTGAATATTAATAGTGGTTGCATTGGAACCGTAAGAAGATGGTGGGTTTTCTTTCTTTTCTCTTTTGGTACTAAGTTCTGTGTTCTTATTATTCTGTTTGTGTGATTAAAATAAAAGCAGCATGTATTTATATGACAGTTTACATAGGACTGTTGAGAATGGTTCTCTATTTTTTTTGTTAGGATTTAGATCCTGAGTATGAAGATGTATTTAATACTTCATTGCTGTGGATTTTAAAAAATGGGAAAGATGTTGGAATAAGGTACAGGATTTGATTTACACTTTGATGATTTTGTATTCTACGAAGTGGTTTTTATAATTTTAATCTCTACTTTCATTATTTTTAAATAGGTGTATTGGTTATGGGCCTGAGGAAGAGCTGGCAAATATAACTGACGTGCAGTTTTTACAATCCACCAGACCCCAGATGCCTTTCTGGTGTCGTTTTCGACGTGCTTTCATTACTGTAACCCATAGGTTATTGTTGTTATGCTTAGGTAAGTTGTTAGGATTAGAAAGCTGTTATACTGCTTGCGTCTCACTAAATGTCAGAGCCAAGGGCTTACTCCTAGTCTGTAGATGCCATAAACCACATTGTGTAACTGTGACCAAGTACCTTACAGAAATGACTTACACAAGAAGGGTAATATGGGTAATTCAAACATTTGCACTCCATTATTCCATTAGGGTAGTGAGATGGTCAGTGCTATATTAGCGACAGTGGACCTGTTACTGACCACAGTCTTGATGCCAGTCCTGTGGATGTTTCAGGTGTGGTGATGGTCTGTGTTGTTCTACGCTATATGAAATACCGCTGGACTAAGGAGGAAGAGGAGACGAGGCAGATGTACGACATGGTGGTAAAGATTATAGGTACAGAATTTATAAAATCCCAAACTAGTTACCACATGATAAAGCTACAACATAGTTGTCAGAGTCGATTTACTTGTAAAGCTTTTGATTTATTTTCAGATGTTTTACGAAGTCATAATGAAGCTTGCCAGGAAAATAAAGATTTACAGCCTTATATGCCGATTCCACATGTTCGAGATTCCTTAATACAGCCTCAAGACAGGTGTGTAAATCAGTACTCAGTTGAGATAAGTCAGAATGTTGGTACCTGTGGTACTTGGATCTTACTGAGAATTGTGACTCCTCTAACCTGCTTGACTGTACGTCCCCCTGCCCTTTCAGCACTTACTCTCCTGATCCTGCATCTTTTATTCTTGTTTGTCAGTCTTTTTCTTTATCCCCTTATGTTAATTGTACTACGAAACAGAGCCAGACAAAAGCTAGTTAGGTTTTTAGTAATATTTTAAGTATTTATGTTGTTATTATTGAAGCTTTTAAAAATGAAAGCTAGAATCTAACTTTTTGAAAATTAAAAATAAATTATCCATATTCTAAAAGATGTGGATCACATCTTCATCCCCAGTGGATACTGAGTCGACAACCAAGAGGACGCCATGCTCACGGCTCACCTCTGCAGGTGGAAACTCAGTAACTTGAGGCAAGGCACAGGCATCTAAGTCATCCTTTAGGTAAACTGTCCCAAGTATAATAGCTGGGGGCGGGGCGGAGACAGACAGATGACAGACGGACTAGCTAGTTAGCAATAGCTGTTACTTTAGTCATTGGCATTTCTAAAAGATGGCAAGCCAAGAGTAGAGTAAATTTGTCCTTTTGTTTGTGTGATAGGAAAAAGATGAAGAAAGTCTGGGACAGAGCTGTTGACTTCCTCGCTGCTAATGAATCCAGAGTGCGCACAGAGACACGAAGGATAGGAGGTGCAGATTTTCTAGTCTGGCGGTGGATCCAGCCTTCTGCATCCTGTGATAAGATATTAGTGATACCTTCTAAAGTATGGCAAGGTCAAGGTATGTATTTCTAAGCAAAACCAAAGATTTTCTCCTAATTTTTCAAAATGGACTTTATGTAGTTAACTGAAATACTGTAACCAAAGACATGTGAATGTGAAGCTCCCCTTTACAGCTCCACCATTGGGGTGTAAAGGTTAGAGCACAGCTGCTTTGTCTGTGGTAGGGCAGATGTTCCTTTATCTCTCCCGTTTTGTTCACCGGAGCAGCTTAGTATTATAGCTCTAACTGCATTCTTGTTGGTGAACACATGAAATCATTATTACATGATTACAATCATTGTTAATATGTGTTCAGTATACAGTGTGTGTGTGTTGTGTGTGCACGTGCATGACTAACATTCTGTTTTCCAGTTTTTGCTTGCCTTCTTCTTGTTTCTCACTAAGATACCTTTACTGAGTGTCTCCCTTCCAAGGATCTTGTATAGCTCTCTTTGTTGGTTTTCTTGATAGTGTGAGTAGTTTCAGAGAGAGATGGTAAAATATATAAGGAGTTTTGAAGGTCGTGTGCTTATCCTCTACTATACAGAAGCATGTATGTCAAACAATATATATGGGGATTATAATAGTAAATCCTCTTTCCTACTAAGTATAGTATTCCTAGAAAAGGTAAGTGAAGTGTCTTAGAATTGCATTTTTAAAGTACAATCATATCATTCCCCCCCCCCATCAATTTTACTTTAAAAAGCTTTAGTAGACTTTAGTCATGGAGTTGGGTGGGTGGAGAGGATCTGGGAGGACTTGAGAGAGGGAAAACCATAATCAGAATATACCATACGAGAATTTTTTTTCAGTTAAAATAGTGTTTTATTGTTCCAAATGCTAAGAACAAATGATTTCCTTGAAAAGTTGCACACAGAGGACCCTGTGGAACTAGAAACAGTTTTAACTCATTTCACACGACTCTGCCTGTCTCTGGCACCTGAGCCCTTCAAGCCTTCTCGTGGCTTTGGCAATAGCTCCTTTTCCGGGTTTCTCGTCCACACTGCGCTTTTCTTCCAGTCAAATGTTGTGTCCCATGCCCCTCCTCCTCCTTCTTCCTGCTCACTTCTTATTTTCCTTTTTCTGGGCTTTTCTGTATTGCAGTTCCTCAGAGCTGCTTTCTTGTTCACTTTTTTATTCACCTTTTCTCATGTGGTGGCTTCACTGCATTTCCGTATAATAATTCGCATGTTTGAGTTTACATTCATGGTGCTCAGTTTCAGACGTCTGAAAACTCACCTTGACGTGAGTTGGGCTCACGGTCTCGTTCCACTGTCCTTCTCTGGTACCCAGTCTAGTTAGTGGTGCCACTCCTGTTGGCTCCGCGTGTCCCTGGAAGTCCTCCTCAGGCTCCCTTTGTCTTTGATGCTCGTCCTTGCGTAGGTCATGCTGTGTGCGCTCCTGTCCACTTGACTGTCCACCGCTGGCCTCACTTTTCCACATCACTGCCTTTTGGACAACAGAAAACTTTCTGGCTGTCTTAAAATCACTTTGCCTATTTGATTTTCCACACAATTACTTCAATTTTTTTAATATTTAAAGGTAGATCTTGTCATATGAGTCCTCTTAAAACACATGTGTGATTTAAAATTACTTCTATACATTGTTGGGATACTTGAGATAGTCTGACTTCTCCTTTCCCAGACTTGTCTTTCTGCTCTATTCCAGCCACACTGGGTTTCATTCACAATCTTGTCACAGGGCCAGTACGTACCTCACCTCTACCTGAAATGTGCTCTCACTCCTCTCCCCTGCTGCTTTAACTTATTCTTCAGTCCTCAGAGTCAGCTTCACTTCTGCAGGGAAATCTTAGCTCCCATTGATGAGGATGTTATTTTTACAACTTCCTGGTTTCCTTAGGACTTAATGACAGTTCGAACCCCCTGGAAGACACTATCAGTGTCTGTTTCTTCCACCAAACTATTGGCTCTGGATATTGATGACTATCTTAATCCACCTTAATTAACTGGCTCATTAAAAGTACACAATAAATATTTTTTAATAAACTAAAAGATTGTCTTTTAACAAAATGGAACAATTTCAAGTAACACAATTATTTTTTTTGTAGCATTTCATTTAGATAGAAGAAATTCACCACCAAATAGTTTGACACCATGTTTAAAGATTCGAAATATGTTTGACCCAGTTATGTAAGTATTATGAAAAGGCATACATATAATTTTTATTTGGAGTGTTTGGATGTAAAATGCATGGTACATCTATAATGCTGTATCTAAACAATTTTTTTTTATTATTTCTAACTATAAATGTTTTGCTTTTTTCCTTTTGTCAAGTCTCAAGCAAAGGGACCCACTCCATTCTTTGCTGATTAGAATATCAGCTCCAGTCAGCATTTGATTGCATTAGGCAGATTTAAAGTGAAGCTACTTTTCCTTTTGCCCTCCATGTATGACTCGCCCACAGTGAGGCAGATGAGAGAACATACTGGAACAGGTGCTTTGGAAGGTTCGACCATGCACTGTGTTTGGCCTGGGGCCTTTTGCTTTGGAAAGAGAGACTTGAAGTGTATATTAAATAAATGGAGACTTGAAAGTGTTACTGACAATAAGAGAAAACAGTATTCAACTTTTGCATGTCTAATGCTGGTGCTGGCACTAGTCTGGAAAAAGAAGTGAAATATCTTACAAGAATATAAGTAGACAAATGACTGAACTCCTTTGTTACACTGTGGTGTGAGAGACAGTGAATACAGATAGGAATAGCACAGTTGATTTTGTTTCTCTTAATTCCAGGGAAATAGGAGATCAATGGCATCTGGCAATTCAAGAAGCAATTCTAGAAAAATGCAGCGACAATGATGGCATTGTTCACATTGCAGTAGACAAAAACTCACGTGAGGTAAATCACGTCTCATATGGAACACAGGGGTTTATATCTGCTGCTGTTAAACTAAGACTTCTTTTCTCTCTCTGTTTTCTTTTTGTTACAGGGTTGTGTATATGTTAAATGTCTGTCTCCAGAATATGCTGGAAAGGCTTTTAAAGCCTTGCATGGCTCTTGGTTTGATGGTAAGAAATTTGAATATTACAAAGATTTGGGAAGGAAAATTAGTTGCATCTTAGATTATACCTGATTTTAAATAGAATAATTTTAGGTTAAAATTTTTGAATGATTTTAGATACTTTTGCTTCATGTTCATTCTGTACTACAGTTAATTTTCTACAAATACTAAGCATAATTGTAAAGATCTAAAATATGATTTTTATCTTTCAACAGGGAAGTTGGTTACAGTAAAATACTTACGACTAGACAGATACCACCATCGCTTTCCCCAGGCTCTTACCTGCAACACTCCCTTGAAGCCATCAAATAAACATATGAACTCTCTGTCCCACCTGCGCCTTCGGACTGGCCTAGCCAATTCTCAAGGAAGTTCCTGAAGAGACCCCTTTACTCCTAGGACTGTTATTTAAATAGGAAAAGTCCCGTTTGGCTTCCCGTCTTCCTTTTAAAATGCTTTTTGTATGTAATATTTTTATTGCAGAAGACAGCTGTTTGAAAGTTGCAGAAATCTTGAGGTTCCAGAGGGATTTAGCAGCGAGGCAGCAATGCTGAGCAGGTGGCACAATTGTTGTCTCCAGTGTTTGGAGCTCAGTTAAGCCAGTGCATTTGAGGCTGTACAGGAGGAACACTGACTTTATAGTAAGCGTTTCAGAGATGGTGGTTATATTTTTGCACCAAAAAGTGTTTAGATAACCACACAAAAGCATGGCGAAGCTGCTTTTTATATTTCCATAATTTCTTGTGGACTAATGTGAATTTTTGTATACAGTCAGCTGCATAGTTCCTTGCAGGCTACTGTGGTAAAACTATTCTTTTCCCACTTAACCTTAGGTTTCTCTTGCTTGTAAAAGGTTCATTTGCTGCAGCTGGAAAATGGGGAAATTTATTTGGTTTTAATGGTTACATACATTTGTAAGTGGATGTACATGTACTCAAATTGGCTTTTGTATATATGTATAAATGCTAATGGTAGTGGAAGTCTTGTTTTGTGAGAATGTCTTCTTTAGCAGTAAAATAAGCTTTCTATTTTATTCATAATCTAATTTGTGTATATATATGTGCATAGCTGTGTGTTTATATACATATGTAACACATGCAGTTACATATTTATATATGCACACAGATATATACATATGGCTGTACTGTCATAGATGATCAAACAGCCAAATACCTGGAAGTATTAGATACATGTTTAAAATACTTTTTATAGATTTTTATATAAAAAAATGCCTGAGTATGATTTTGTGTGAAAGTTCTGGCACCAGTTGTAATGAGTTCAAATTTATGCGAGCAATAAAGAAGCAATTGGCAGATACTGGAAAAACATTTTGTGAAAAGCTGTATTTATTATAAATACTGGGGCTCTAACAGTGCTGTTGGGATTATGTCATTTTCCCAGTCTGTCTAGTAGCTCCTGTTCTATGTTCAGTGTAGAGCAGGCACGTTGTTGCAGCAGAATGTATTACACAAATTATCCTTGGAATGTTGGGCCATAAAAGCCTGCAGTGTAGAAAATACACAAATGGCCCTTGGTTTGTGCATCAGTGTTTGTTTCAGTAAAGCCACTTTATTATTGTTTTATGATTTCAGGTCAAAATAGTTACTGATCAAGATTTATTTGTAACCTAAAAATTGACTAAAAGATTAAAAGATAACCTGGATATATCATTGTTGGTCCAAGTGAATTCGTGAAACAGCTGGAATGACCAATCTTAGTCTCTGTTTCAAGTTCGGTTTTCCTTTTGTTGTACATATGTTGGTTTGCAGCATGACCTTGCACAGATAATGCACGTTTGCTGGCTAAGTGACCATGATGCGCACTATTCTGTAACAGAACCTTCGTGCCTTACCTGTGTGCTTTGTGGGCACCATGTTTATGAGGAAGAAATGATTTGCTATCAGAAGAGAATACATTTTAGATTCTCAATCTATGTCTCAGATGCTAATGTGTTAAAATATAAATATATAATATATAAAATAACCAATCCTTCTGTATTTTATGTGCATCATAGTGATTTATTTGAGCTTAGTGACCCATCTTGTAACCTGTTGCAAGAGTGAATGTAAAAATAGTTGTGGCATTTTAGCAGGTCACTGTTGGATGCAGATGCATCTTTTTCTTGCTTCTAAGATATATTTCATGTGAACATTGTACATTTATTATTGTAATATATACTATTATGCAGCTTATTTTACCTGAAACTCTTAAGCTGACCAAGAGTCCTCCCTATAAGACAGATGGGAATGTGTATAATAATTAGGTATTTGGAAAGTTCTGGTTTGATGTAATCTGTTTTGTTTTGTTTTTGTTCTGTTTAAAAAAGAAGGAAAACATTCTAATTAAAAATTTATTAGGTTTTTTAAAAAATGCGTCTTTGTTTTAAACAAACTTGTAAAGTGTCTTGTGTCTTTCTTTCTACCAGTGAAAATAGTTATATTAAATCTCTGTATCTAAGAATGGATGTGTGTTTATAAAGATGAGGACCATAAAGTTAATTTTTTGGTGAGGTGGAGGTCTCACTCTGTAGCCTAGACTGGCCTCAGCCTTGGGCAGTGCTCCTGCTGTAGCCTTCCAAGTGCTGAGATGAGCACAAGGTGAGCCCCCATGCCCAGCTGTCTGATTGTGACTACCCATTTTCAGCATTCTAAACAGTCTGTTAGTGTATATTAACTATGCACAATAATGGGCTTCATTATGATATTTTTATGATGTAGATAATGTATATCCACCCCTCCCCCATTATCCTTTCTTGCCCTCTTCCTATTCTTACCAAATTCACCTCCTAACTTTTTTCTTTATGAAAATGTCCTCATTTAACCTTCAAGTGTTTGGATTAGGTGGTGACAAGAACGTAAAGAACTGCATCACTAAACTCTTTAGGCAGCTCGGTCTCAAAAAGACAACAGTTTTATACATCCTGACTGAAAGCCTTAACCCGTTATAAACCAATCACCATCAGTTTTTAACTGCTATACCATTAGTTTAGCTTTTTCTTCGGTGCTTTAGTCTAGTAGAAAGAAGAGTTGACTCATTAGTCACGTGATAGTCTTATAGCTTGCTAATATAGTGACACTGGTTGTCTCTGTTAGGAATACAGAGATAAAAAACACAGGCTAATAATATATTGGTCACATCTGGAGGAAGAACATAGTAAGTTAAAAGATAATGTCATGTGTTGTGATGTGGAAAGAAAATAGGCAGGAATCTGAGATACAGAGAAACTTGGATACATCTTAGTAGCTCAGATACAGAACAGGGGAGTTATGGGCCAAGGCACTGGGTCTCGCATTTGTTAGAGTCATGATGGTAAAGGTCTTTCTCTTGAGCTCTCAGGAGAGCTTCTGCTCTTGTAATAAGGTCATAAGAGTCAAGTGTGTGGAGCCATGTCATAAAGCTTGTATTCATCATGCTCACTGGTGTGTATATTCCTGAATGTTATCAGAGCCTCCCTCATATTGGGCTTTTGGAGTTTACCTTATATTGCTTTTATAGTTTGTATAACAAGTTGTTTTTAAGTGAGCAGTATTTAGATGTGCTGTGTGCCAAACATCTTTAATAAGATTTGCTTTCACAGACCATCCCCTGCTTTTCCTATCATGAACTCATTGGCCGTCTACATGGCTTCTTTGCCCTTTCCTCCTAGGCCTACCTCAGCAAACCACTTTTTCCAGATCTCTTCTCAGAGGATGCCGACCCAGGCAGAGCGTGGGCGGCCATCCACAGGCAGTTGGGAGCTGAGAATAATTGGGAACTGAGACTTGTGTTTTAAAGAAACTGAATATTCTGGGTGCTCGTCTACTGGTCTTCAATCCCTGTTAAGGAAACCCTGCAGACAGCATGATAGACGCATTGTTGATTCTTAGATTTAAAAACTAGTAGAACCTGTGTTTTTAGATTTACTTTTTCTTCTTAGTCATCAGAGAACTGCATACATTTCTGAATTTGGAAAGACGGGAATTTAGGCATAGAGAACACAAAAGACAAAACTAAAGAACCTCCAACCCCTAACTCATGCCACCACCATCACGCACACTACAGCAGTTGTTCGGAAGTCACTAAGTTTGAGGTGATCGTTAGAAATAGACAAGATAGTGAGTGACTCTTACGAACTTAGAATATTGGCTTATTGTAGAATTCAGATGAACAACTAATGATTTGTTGGGATAAAAGATTTGAAGAATGAGATGCAATGGGAAAGACTAGTGATTAGCTCTGGACATTAAGGAAGTAACTGAGACATGATTTTTCTAGGGTAGAAAATGTACATTCCCAACATTTGGATCATATGGAAATACTAGATAGAAATGATGATAAAGTGGGTTCACTTATTTTTTTATTTTCCTATGTTACACATTTAGAAATCTTCCTAACCATTTTTTTTTCACAAGCTGGAAGGATTCCCAGTCTACAGAGACCCATCATACATGTAATAGCCCTGTTTTTAGTAGAGAGAGACTCGGTGATAGTCCCTTTGGTCTCCAGCCAGTAACGTCTTCCGACAGAAAGCCAGAGTATTCTGCTCTCTACTTTCATGTCATAGGCCTGTTGAAATACTGTTAAGTAAATTCAAATTAAATCTAATTTTCAGTTCTTCGTGTATACCAGCCAAGCTTAAGTACTCAGTAGCCACATGTTAACAGTGGCTAATGTTGGCATTTGGCATCTTGTCCAAAGTACATCTTTCTTTGTAATTCAGTACCGCCCAGGCTACTTGTCCTTCTGTATACAGGGCTTCTTCTTGGATTCTTTTTTTTTTTTTTTTCCTTACTAACTTTAATCTTGTCCTTCAACACTTCCTTTTCTCCGGGGACACTGGTTTTGTCTGTGTCTGTGAGTATTCCTATCAGTAAGACCTTTGTCCTTGCTGAAGCACTGTTGCTGTGAGCCTTCATCTTTACATGACCTCCTTGTTCAGGTTTCTAATCTCTCCTAAGTTACGGTCTGTTTACTTGCAGTTGATTACTGTCTGGGAGTGTATTGTTTATATGTAGTACTTATTTCCTTCCCCAGAATATAAATCCCACAAAAAAAGTCAAAAAGTCAGAATTTGTATTGGTTACTAGATTTTTAGGGATCAAAATGATGCTTGACCTAAACTAAGTCTTCAGTGAGTGTATATTGAATCCACCCACAAATGATATTTTATAAACATTATTCTGGGTCTAAATACATTTGTGTTTTGATTCTAGGGAGTTTGGTATAACTTAAGACCTGACTTCTCCGAACTGCTTAGCAGAGTTTCACATTTCTCTAGGAGAGGTCCATGTGAGTGCACATGTTGGGGGATCCGTACATGTTGGGGGTGCACATATGTTGTGTGCTTTTGGAAGGCAGCAGTCAGCTTCCAGTATCATTCCTCAGGAGCTGGTCACCTTGGTTTTGTTGTTGGCGTGTGTGGGTGTGGTGTGCCATGACTCAGGAATGGAGGTCAGAGGACAACTTTCAGTCTCCTACCTTCGTGTAGGTTCTCAGGCATGCAGGAAGTGCCTTGCTTTACCTGTTACAGTTCCGCTCTCTTTTGTTTGGAGACAGAGTCTCATTGCAGAGCTCACTGAGTAGGCTAGGAAGGCTGATCTCCCTGCCTGGGCTCTCCACCCCTGGAATGAGAAGCCTGCAGCACAAGAGCGGGCTGTTCTGTGGGGTCCTGGGGACTGACCTCACATTCTCATGATAGCCTGGCCAGTGCTTTGCCGACTGAGCCTTTGAATCCCATCCCCCCAGCCCTACAAGGTGTGGTATGTTGTGTTTTCATCTGCACTCACTTTAGAATTCTCGTGCTTCCTTTTTCTTGTTTCTCGTTTCTTCTGTCTCGTTGGATGTTTGGAAACGTGTTGCTGCCTTACTGAGTACCCGGAGAATTTCAGGGTCACATTTTGCTTTCTGCTTCTAATTTTACTAATATATTTTATGATTTGAATCTAAAAATTTGAATTTTTTAGGACTCAGAACAATCCGGTAGAACTATGTGCACTTGAAAGGAAGAATGCTTCCTGCTGTGAGTGTGGTTAGTGGAAATGATGAGGCTAGTTGTGTTCTTTCAGATCCTCTGTGGCTGTACTAATTTTCCAGGTCCTTGTTAATGATTAGTGAGAAGGCTGTTGAAATCTCTGATAGGAAACAAGTTTCTTCTTGCTGCTGTGTTTTCCTTTCAGGTTTTGTAAGCTGTATTGTCTGGTATGTCAACCCTTGTATTCTTTTGCTGTTTTGATTCTGTATCATTATGGCTATGGTCTTAACTCCTGGAAATAATCTTTGCTCTGAATTTACTCGGACTCATCCTAGTATCATTATAGTATCATCCTAGTATCAGACCTTCTTTTGATTTGTAATAGAATTATCTGTTTTCTCTTCTCACCTTTTTACTGTATTTCTTCATACTTACTCAATGTGCTTGGGTACATCTGCCACAAAGCGGGTGTATATGGAGGGCAGAGGACAGTTTTCAAAAGTCTCTTTTCTTTCCACCATGTAGATCCCTAGGGGTCAAAGGGATCAACAGCGTCGGCAGCAAGTGCCTTCGTCTGTCGAGCTGTTAGTTTTATTTTGTGTCTTTGTATTTAAAGAATGCTTATGTAGGAGTATTTGGTTGGCAATTGTTGTTAAAGTCTAGTCTGACTGATCAAATGAAACCAAAAAGCTGCTGTACAAGCAAAATTGGAATAAAAGAAACCTATATACTCAGAAAAGATTATATGTAATCGTTGTTTTGTTTTTTGCACCATAGGGTGAACTGAAGTATACTGCATCAGGAAATGTACTATATAACCCATACTAGCCACAGACTCACAGTCCTCTGCTTCAGCCTCTTGAATGCTCCGATTTAAAGAGGTGTAACACTTAAGTCCAGCTCAAATAAAAAAAATCTTGTCTAAGGAGTTAATATCCAAAAATATAAGAAATGCACACAGCAGCAAGCAAACACATATTGTGATTAAGAAATGGAGTAAAGAACATTGATACTTCTTAATCAGCCAACCAGGATGTAAGAAGAGCCATCAGGGAAATGCAAATTAAAGTCCCCAAAGTCTGCTGAGCCCATTGAAAATCACAATTGTTGTCAAGGATGTGGAGAAATGGTAACCCTCCCCGCTGTGGACAATACCAGAACTGCTGTATAATCCACGGATATGTCGTTACCATTGCCATAACAAAATACCTAAGGCAGTTAACGTAGATTTCCTTTGGTTCATGACTCCAGAGGTTCAAGTCCAAGACTGAGTGATCTCATAACTGAACCTTTGGTAAGAGTGGTACATGGTGATGGGGCTCACTACAGAACAAGTTATTGGCCTTGTGAGCCAGAAAGCAGAATTACAGGGACTAGAGAAGGCCAGTGTCCCAGCATCACCTGCAACAGCATGACCCCAGTGAAAGGCTCTCCCAGGAAGCTCTGCCTCCCGGTACTTTTGTCTCATCAATTATGTTAGCAGTGGGTGTGATTTTATTTCTCTCATGGTGTTTCTAATTTGAGTTTGTCGTTTTGGAGTTAGGTTCTAGTTTGTTAGTTGCTTTTATCATGAATCTTTATGGATGTTAATAATTTTTTATCTGTTAAAATGATGTGATATTTGTCTTTTAATATATTGAAAATAGGGATTTACTTTATGTTTTATGTTTTTAAAAATTTTATTGATTTTTTTTTTATTAAGCTCTACATTTTTCTCTGCTCCACTCCCTGCCTCCCCCCTCCCCCAAGGTCCCCATGCTCCCAATTTACTCAGGAGATCTTGTCTATTTCTACCTCCCATGTAGATTAGATCCATTTATATCTCTCATAGGGTCCTCATTGTTTTTAGTTTCTCTGGAATTGTGATTTGTAGGCTGGTTTTATTTGCTTTATGTTTAAAAACCACTTATGAGTGAGTACATGTGATAATTGTCTTTCTGGGTCTGGGTTACCTCACTCAAAATGATGTTTTCTAGCTCCATCCATTTTCCTCAAAAATTCAAGCTGTCATTATTATTTTCTGCTGTGTAGTACTCCATTGTGTAAATGTACCACATTTTTCTTATCCATTCTTCAGTTGAGGGGCATTTAGGTTGTTTCCAGGTTCTGGTTATGACTAACAATGCTGCTATGAACATAGTTGAGCACATGTCCTTGTAGCATGATTGAGCATCCTTTGGCTTTATACCCAAAAGTGGTATTACTGGGTCTTGAGGAAGGTTGTTTCCTAATCTTCTGAGAAATTGCCACAGTGACATCCAAAGGGGCTGTACCAGCTTGCACTCCTACCAGCAATGCAGGAGTGTTCCCTTTACCCCACAACTTCTCCAGCATAAGTTGTCATCCGTGTTTTTGATCTTGGCCATTCTTACAGGTGTAAGATGGAATCTCAGAGTTGTTTTGATTTGCATTTCTCTGATGACTAAGGATGTTGAGCATTTCCTTAAGTGACTTTCAGCCATTTTAGATTCCTCTGTTGAGAGTTCTCTGTTTAGGTCTGTACTCCATTTTTTTTTATTGGATTATTTGTTCTTTTGATGACCAATTTCTTGAGTTCTTTGTATATTTTGGAGATCAGACCTCTGCCTGATGTGGGATTGATGAAGATCTTTTCTCATTCTGTAGGCTGTTGTTTTGTCTTGTTGACCATGTCCTTTGCTTTACAGAAGCTTTTCAGTTTCAGGAGGTCCCATTTATTAATTGTTTCTCTCAGTGTCTGTGCTGCTGGGGTTCTATTTAGGAAGTGGTCTCCTGTGCCAAAGCGTTCAAGTGTACTTCCCACTTTCTCTTCTATGAGGTTCAGTGTGGCTGACATTAAGTTGAGGTTTTTGATCCATTTGGACTTGAATTTTGTGCATGGTGACAGATATGGGTCTGTTTTCATTCTTCTACATGTTGATATCCAGTTATGCCAGCACCATTTGTTAAATATGCTTTCTTTTTCATTTGATATATTTTGCTTCTTTGTCAAAAATCAGGTGTTCGAAGGTGTGTGGATTAATATCCAGGTCTTCGATTCAGTTCCCTTGGTCCTCCTATCTGTTTTTATTTCAATACCAGGCTGTTTTTATTACCATAGCTCTGTAGTAGAGTTTGAAGTCAGGGATTGTGATGACTCCAGAAGTTCTTTTATTGTACAGGATTGTTTTGGTAATCCTGAGTTTTTTGCTTTTCCATATGAAGTTGAGTATCTTTTTTTTTTTTTTTTGAGGTCGATGAAGTATTTTGCCTGGATTTTGATGGGCATTGCGTTGAATCTGTAGATTGCTTTTGGTAGGATTGCCATTTTTAATATGTTAATTCTTCCTACCAAAGAGCATGGGAGATCTTTCCACTTTTTGGTATCTTTTTCAATTTTTTTTCCCCAAGGATTTAAAGTTCTTGTCATACAAATCTTCCACTTGTTTGGTTAGAATTACTCTGAGATATTTTATGCTATTTGTGGCTATTATGAAGGGTGAATTCTTTTTCTTTCTCAGCCCATTTATCATCTGTGTACAGGAGGGCTACTGATTTCTTTGAGTTAATCTTGTATTCTGCTACATTGCTGAAAGTGTTTATGAGTTGTAGGAGTTCCTTGGTAGACTTTTTGGGGTCACTTATGTGAACTATCATATCATCAGCAAATAGTGAGAGTTTGACTTCTGCTTTTCCGAACTGTATCCCCTTGATCTCCTTTTGTTGTCTTATTGCTCTAGCTAGGACCTCAAGAATTATATTGAATAGATATCAGGAGAGTAGACAACCTTGTCTTTTTTTTTTTTTTTTTTTTTTTGGTTTTTCGAGACAGGGTTTCTCTGTAGCTTTGGTGCCCATCCCGGAACTAGCTCTTGTAGACCAGGCTGGCCTCGAACTCCCAGAGATCCGCCTGCCTCTGCCTCCCGAGTGCTGGGATTAAAGGCGTGCGCCACCACCGCCCGGCGACAACCTTGTCTTGTAGCTCCTTTTCATCCACTGCACAGTATTTCAGTTTCCCATGGAATTTCTTTTAGACCCGCTGCTTGCTGAGAAGTGAATTCCGTGCTTGTGTACGCGTGCGCTGCTTGCTGAGAAGTGTGTTCCTTGCTTGTGTACTGGTGCAGTCTGATTTCACGGTAGTTGCTCTTAGCTGATTTAAGCTCTGAGATTCTAGGACATCTTTGATTGTTTCAGTCTTTTTCAAATGCCCTGAGGCCTGTTTGGTGGCACAGCAGGTGGCCTTTTTTGGAGAGCAGTCCCTGCTGCAGCCTAGGGGTCTCTAGAGATCTACAGATGGCTTTGGGTTGTTAGTTTATGTTCCATCTAGTAAATGAATGATTTAGTCAAGCTCTGTTAAGGCGCTGCGTCCTTGGAAACAGGTTGTTAACTCTTCCATGTCCCCTGGGTTAAAGATCATCCTCAGTCATTAAGAAATGGTCTTCTTGGCGTCGGTGCCTACTTGTTGAGAGGAGGCTTTCTAGCTTAGTGGTTTGATAGGCAGATATGCATCCTGGGAGTAAATTCAACAAGAAACGTGGAAGAGCTATGTGAGAAGCTTTTCCATTTTCCTTGCTAGAGCGACCATAACAAATGAGCTTTACATGGGTTAGTGCAATTCTGGTAAAGTTCCCATGGCGTGCACTAATCTGTAGTGATTTTAGTTGGTTTTTTTTTTTTTTTTAGTTTTTCGAGACAGGGTTTCTCTGTAGCTTTGGAGCCTGTCCTGGAACTAGCTCTTGTAGACCAGGCTGGCCTCGAACTCCCAGAGATCCGCCTGCCTCTGCCTCCCGAGTGCTGGGATTAAAGGCGTGCGCCACCACCGCCCGGCGACAACCTTGTCTTGTAGCTCCTTTTCATCCACTGCACAGTATTTCAGTTTCCCATGGAATTTCTTTTAGACCCGCTGCTTGCTGAGAAGTGAATTCCGTGCTTGTGTACGCGTGCGCTGCTTGCTGAGAAGTGTGTTCCTTGCTTGTGTACTGGTGCAGTCTGATTTCACGGTAGTTGCTCTTAGCTGATTTAAGCTCTGAGATTCTAGGACATCTTTGATTGTTTCAGTCTTTTTCAAATGCCCTGAGGCCTGTTTGGTGGCACAGCAGGTGGCCTTTTTTGGAGAGCAGTCCCTGCTGCAGCCTAGGGGTCTCTAGAGATCTACAGATGGCTTTGGGTTGTTAGTTTATGTTCCATCTAGTAAATGAATGATTTAGTCAAGCTCTGTTAAGGCGCTGCGTCCTTGGAAACAGGTTGTTAACTCTTCCATGTCCCCTGGGTTAAAGATCATCCTCAGTCATTAAGAAATGGTCTTCTTGGTGTCGGTGCCTACTTGTTGAGAGGAGGCTTTCTAGCTTAGTGGTTTGATAGGCAGATATGCATCCTGGGAGTAAATTCAACAAGAAACGTGGAAGAGCTATGTGAGAAGCTTTTCCATTTTCCTTGCTAGAGCGACCATAACAAATGAGCTTTACATGGGTTAGTGCAATTCTGGTAAAGTTCCCATGGCGTGCACTAATCTGTAGTGATTTTAGTTGGTTTTTTTTTTTTTTTTAGTTTTTCGAGACAGGGTTTCTCTGTAGCTTTGGAGCCTGTCCTGGAACTAGCTCTTGTAGACCAGGCTGGCCTCGAACTCACAGGGATCCGCCTGCCTCTGCCTCCCGAGTGCTGGGATTAAAGGCATGCACCACCACCGCCCGGTGATTTTAGTTGAAATTCTCCAATATCAACTGGAAGAATGAAGTAGGCAGGTAGCATTTTTAATTAAACTATGATTAATAAAATTAGGCTGGCTCTACTAGATAACAGAGCTAATTAAATATGTTAAATTATTAACAATAACATCCAGCAGATAAAGGGAGAGAATCATGCCTTTATTAAAGGGGTCCTCATTTTGGCTTCACTGACACCTAGAGTCACTTAAACCCGCCTTAATCAGGGAGCAGATTTTTATAGTAGCTCCATGAGCGCCTACCTTGAAGTACTTCACTCAGATTCCTAGAGTTGTTTATATGTGGCAAGTTAGAGTATATTAACTTCCAGAATTTCTTCCTATTTTTTTTTTCTGACACAGGTATTTGGAAGCATATGTTGGTAACTTCCAAGTGCTTGATTTCTTCTCCAAAGTCAGAATCACTTGTGGAGAATTACCGCAGACTGTTTTTGTACAAGGCTGTCTCTAGCATGTCTCCATGCCGTACAGTGTCTGTCTTTGTCCAGGTCTGTTCTTCACTGACTGGACCCGCCCTGACATAGTCTCTGGCCATGCCTGAGGTCTGAGCGGTTTTCCCGTCATTCTCCTTGACTTCCTGAGATGTTCCACAGTTTGAGAGCCTTGGAAGCCAACCTTATAGGGTATTTTCATTGCATGTATGTTGCTGAATGACAGTTTTCAAGACATTGGAAAACACATCTGAACAGTGGGGAAACAGATGGTAGGTGCTGGGAAGCACTGGGGAGCCAGTGAGACGGTGACATCCTGGAAAGTGGTTTCGTTAAGAGTATATAGTGTATAATGACCAAGTAACTCAGCAGAGACCACTTTTAACAATGGGTGAAGTCAGTTCCAGGCATGAACATATTGCACGCACACGAAGTTTTGCACATAAACATGGAACTCAGCAGACTGCAACCTGAAGCTACTCTTGAGATCTTAAAGGCGTGCACCACCACCGCCTGGTGCTAAGGGCCATTTCTAAATGGCCCAGTGTCGCAATAAATGAGAGCTAGCTCTTTCTCTAGGAGGGGACAGAAAGAAAGCAGAAGTCCTTGTCCAGCTTATGACGGTTCCCACACAGCGTTCTCCAGAAGCCTCCGGCAAAGGGAGTTTGCCTGACCGTGCTCACAGTTGGAAGAAAGCGTCAGCACCCCGGCAGAAATAGTCCTTAGCATAGGCAACAACAATTTATTTTGTTCCTCACAAGTGCTGACTTCGAAGTGTAATTCTTCTTCAAAAGAAGCTGTCAAAAATGAGTGACATACTGGGGTAACACTGGGCAGAAAAGATCTCAAAATTAGCTTCGGGTTGCAGTCTGCTGAGTTCCATGTTTATTTGCAAAACTCTGTGTGCGCGCGTCCTGTTCATGCCTGGAACTGTCTTCGCCCGTTGTTGAAATTGCTCTCCTCCGCTCGTTTCTTTTGAATCACTGCCAGTCTTTGGTAATGGCGCTCAGACATTTAGAGCTTAATCATCTCAGCACACTGGGTAAGGGCCATGTTTGTTTTGGCATGAGTTGGCAGTGTTTGCAGGTATATGAAAAGTCTTCCAACATTTCCCAGGTCCCTATTTGGAAAGATGGGAGACAATGGAGGGCGTGGTCTCCGGAGTTAGAAGAGTGTTTCCGATCTACTGTGACCCATACTGACCTGTGACTTCAGGCAAGTCAAGCAGTGTTGCAGTTTGTACTGTTGACAAGGCAAGAGAACAGCTTTTAAAATTGCCCACCGTGGAGTACTGCTTTTACTATTCCAAGCTGAGGCTACTTGGTAATAACTTTTAATTTATTTTTCTATTGTGGTCCTTCATATTATTCACACATGAGAGAAACTTGAAATGTATCAGCTCCTCCGTGCTTCAGTTTAAAATGAAACCTCAGTTGCAGCAAAGAGGAAGGGGTCAGTTCCTGACTAGGAAACTGCGGGATAGAAGGGGAACGTTTGCAAGGTAGCCTCACTGAATAGACACGGGTGTCATAAGCAGACCACATGGGTCAGCGAATGAGTCCAGCGCACAAGTCCGGTTTCCGGTTAATCCGGAAGCAGGCGGTTAGTTTGCCTTACTACACTAATTCGTCAAATCATGTAGTATAAATCACGCATCACAGCCGAGTCGGGGGTAACTCCAGGAGCATGGAGCCAGTTTGCATTATGATGCTAATTCATCAAATCTGACAGAATAATAATATGGCTGTCTCAAATACCCGGCAACATTCAGCATACGTACCTTTTATCCCAGAAAAGGGAAACCAAACTAGAATTCTAGTTCATAGAATCTACTGGAAGATACATACTGTAAAAGACCTTGTGGGTTTCTCTTGTAGCCCTATTTGGCTTTCTGTTGGACTAAATTTTGAATGCTCTGGTCTTTTTCTAAATCTTTTTTTTTAAAGCTTGTTTGTTTTTTTTTTATTTTTTATTTATTTATTTATTTATTTATTTATTTATTTATCTATTTATTAAAGATTTCTGACTCTTCCCCACTGGCCACCTCCCTCGTCAGCCCAAAGAGCCATCAGGGTTCCCTGCCCTGTGTGAAGTCCAAGGACCACCCACTTCCATCCAGCTCTAGTAAGGTGAGCATCCAAACTGCCTAGGCTCTCACAAAGCCAATACGTGCAGTAGGATCAAAAACCCATTGTCATTGTTCTTGAGTTCTCAGTAGTCCTCATTGTCCGCTATGTTCAGCGAGACCGATTTTATCCCAGGCTTTTTCATACCCAGGCCAGCTGGCCTTGGTGAGTTCCTGATAGAACATCCCCATTGTCTCAGTGTGTGGGTGCACCCCTCGCGGTCCTGAGTTCCTTGCTCGTGCTCTCTCTCCTTCTTCTCCTGATTTGGACCTTGAGATTTCAGTCCGGTGCTCCAATGTGGGTCTCTGTCTCTGTCTCCTTTCATCGCCTGATGAAGGTTAATATTTAGGAGGATGCCTATATGTTTTTCTTTGGGTTCTCCTTCTTATTTAGCTTCTCTAAGATCACGAATTATAGGCTCAATGTCCTTGTTTATGGCTAGAAACCAAATATGAGTGAGTACATCCCATGTTCCTCTTTTTGGGTCTGGCTTACCTCACTCAGGATAGTGTTTTCTATTTCCATCCATTTGCCTGTAAACTTCAAGAAGTCCTTGTTTTTTACTGCTGAGTAGTACTCTAATGTGTATATATTCCATACTTTCTTCAACCATTCTTCAATTGAAGGGCATCTGAAGTCTTTTTCTAAAACTTTTTAAAGCTTGTTTGTTTGTTTGTTTTTTTAAAAAAAAAAACTCCTTAGTGTTCTTTCTACCGCTGTGATCAAACAGCAGTGACGGAAAGCAGCTTCGGAAGGGAAGGGTTTATTTCTCCGCTCAGTAGTCCGTCACGAAGGACCGTCGGGGCAGGGATTGGAAGAGACCTTGGAGGAATGTAGCTCACAGGCTTGCTCCCCAGGCTCACCTTCAACTGTTGTTTTTAAAACCTCCCGGGGCCACCTACCCAGGGATGACACTGCCCACCCTCTCAAACCAGCCATCAAGAAAATGGCCCCACCGGCCCTCGTAGGGGCAACCTGCGGGAGGCGTTTCCTCAGCCGAGCTTCCTCCTCAACATCCTGATAGCGTCTACCAAGACTACAAAAGCTCGGTAGTCACTGTGAACCTTTTTCTTTTGAAATCAGTGTATTCTCTTTTTAAAGGATCAATTAGTATTGTTTGTTTGTTTGTTTGTTTTGTTTTGTTTTTTGTTCAAGACAGTTTCTCTGTAGGTTTGGAGCCTGTCCTGGAACTCACTCTGTAGACCAGGCTGACCTCAAACTCACAGAGATCCGCCTGCCTCTGCCTCCTGAGTGCTGGGATTAAAGGTGTGGACCATAATTGCCTGACTAATCCATTACATTTTTAAAAAGATTTTATTTTTATATATGTGTGTCTACCCACCCCCGTGTGTGTGTGTGTGTGTGTGTTTACACGCTATGCATGGGTGAGTACTCATGGAGACCAAAAGAGGGCCTCAAAATTCTTGGAGTTGGAGCTACAGGTGTTTGTAAGCTACCCTGTGTGGATTCTTAGAACCAAACTGTGTCCTCTGGAACCTCTGGAACCTCTGGAACCTCTGGAAGAGTACCAAATATTCCTTAGCTCATCCACCTCTGTGATCTGTAGATTCTCTTATTTTATTTGGTTTTCAAACACTATACTTTGCTATAATTTAATTCCTTCTACTGTTTCCCCCCAAAATATCTAAAACTTCTTGTGATAAGTACTTTCACTTCAAAAAGGTAAAACAATTAAATTTTATATCTCTTTCCTCAGTATTAAGAGCACTGCTATCAGATGCCAAGTGTGGCAGTTTTTAAGACCAGTTGCCCATACTGGTGTGAAACGTTCCATCTCGAACATGGTGTATGCAGTCAGTCCTGTGTTGCTGAACTGTTCCACAGTGTTCTAAACACGATGCTGGCCTAATCTCTTCATCAAACAGTCATGATTTCCCATGATGTGTACCTTGTAGCCGTGTGGCTCAGTTGTGTGGTGCTGTCCCCAGAAGACCGCAAAGAGCAATGGCAAAGACGAGAAATGCCCAGCGGGTTCCCCACTGCTTCTATAAGCAGGCACGCGAGTTGTTGAATCCTAGGCTCGCATTCAAAGAGCCTAACAGGCTGCTCACTCTTGTCTTTACTCGTTGTTATGCCAGTATATAATATTCATTATTATAAGACCTGCAGTGTTTCACAATTAAATTTGCCAAGTTTCAATAGCACATCAACATAAAAAATTGCTTTGTCTCATAATCTAATCAGGTAAAAATTCATTTTCTTTGTCTTCTGTTCTTTAGTTACATGAAATATCCAAAAACTTCTTTTCTTGGTTTTCCCCCCATAATTAGTTCAGTTTAGGGGGCTGGAGAGATGGCTCAGTGGTTAAGAGCACTGACTGCTCTTCCTGAGGTCCTGAGTTCAATTCCCAGCAACCACATGGTGGCTCACAGCCATCTGTAATGAGACTTGGCGTCCCCTTCTGGCTTGTGGGCACACATGGAAGGAATGATGTACACATAATAAATATAAAAAAAAATAGTTCAGTTTATTTAAAATACTAGTCATAAATTCAGACCTCATTTGTAGGTATTTATGGGAGAAGTACTGCATATATAATTGAAATGTTTAGAGACATTCATGTGTTTTTATTATGTTCAGAAAGACCTAAGTTCTATAACCCCCTGTTAAAGGTGTATACTTGTGTATATCTGTGTCTGTTTATTCTGTGTGTGTGTGTGTGTGTGTGTGCACTCCTGTAAATTTAGGAGGGCACCGGACACTCTGGGACTGGAGCTGTGTGTGTTTGTAAGATGCCCCGAGTGCTGGGAAGAGCAGCGAGTGCTCTAAAGTGCTAGCCGCCTCTCCAGTCCCAACTCTTCATATGCTAAATCACATTGTCCTCTGAAATCAGAGAGTCAATTCCTGATTACTTGGAATGATAAAAATGTATTCTGATAATCGAATATCCTAGTTACCTAAGGGTTGACATAACCAGATTAAAGAAAATCACTACTTTTTGAAGATTATAGTAGTCCTAGTATAGAGCTCAGTTTACCAATGGACTCTCGAGGAACCGTCTCAGTCAGTAGTGTTCATAGCTAACAAATGAGACGGAAACTTCCACTTTGACTTGACTATTTGGATTACGAGTGAATTGTCTATCTTGGAAAGGCTATGGAAGTCCCATCTTAGATTTTGATGTGTTTTTCTATTAATCCTTCCCAACTCCATTGTAAGCAGTAGAGAAAGGAGAAACCAAAACTTACCCACCCTACCCCCCATTCCCAATTGGAAATTCAACATTGAAAATCAGTCCTGATGGCTGGATATAATGGTGAAAGCCTGTAACGCCAGTGATTACTGCTGTTAATCTAAGCCAAAGTTTTAAAAAATTCTGTGCAGACCATTTGTCTATTGTCTGGGGTGTTTGTTGGGAATTGAGTCCCTGTACTTGAGAAGGAGCTCAGAATATTAACCCCCCCCCAGAAGATTTTGTGTTTTTAGTTTGGGGCCCCCTTCAGACAGCATCAGGATATGACTGAGGGACACCTTCCCAGAGTTACCAAATCATCACCAATTTCTTTCTTCCATGAATGTGATTACAGAGGGAAAAGGATAAGGTTGGAATGGATATGCTACTTCCCATGTTGAGCCAAAGGAATTGTAAAGGCAAAGTTGGAAATTACTCAGTGGTTTTTTTTTTTTTTTTTTTTTTTTTTTTGGTTTTTCAAGACAGGGTTTCTCTGTGGCTTTGGAGCCTGTCCTGGAACTGGAACTAGCTCTGTAGACCAGGCTGGTCTCGAACTCACAGAGATCCACCTGCCTCTGCCTCCCGAGTGCTGGGATTAAAGGCGTGCGCCACCATCGCCCGGCTCTCAGTGGTTTTTGATGGTGGTTCTACTGATGGTACCCGTACTTGATATATATACTCTCTGATGTATTTTTATGCAAACATGAAATAACATGAAATCAGCTGAGCACATTTCACTCATGGGAAAGACATTTTTCTTCTTTTCCTTTTTAGTATTTTGTCCCAAATTGGAACATTACCGAGACCTCTCTGGGGGTTCTTTCTCCTGAACATTTTGGGTTGTTTTAGAGCTTTGGTTCTGATGCATTTACATATTTTCATCATTTGAACCGATAATTGTTCTCACCACTGGGAGCAGAGTATGTTTCAAGAATTATTTTTATTCATGCCCCCCATCTATATGAAGGTGGGTGGCCAGTTTATCTGCTGTGTTTTCTCTGTGAGAACTGAACCTTCAAGCATTCTACATAAACACTCCTAAACACCACTAAAGGGCCGGCGGCATTTTTAACACAGTCTTTGCACTTGGAGGCCTCACAAAGCAGGAAAGCTTTGGGTTGGTTTCCCAGCTTCCATTGCTAATGAAGCCCTTCAGGGTCCAAGTCCTGCCAAGCTTTGCATAGTTCAGAATGGAATTATAAGGTCGGAGAGACAGAAATTAAAGTTCTTCTTCTGTAGTTTGGGTTTTCCTTTGTCCCACCTCAGTTTCCAAGGGCTGTAGCTTTGAAATGGAGAGGCTGCCTTCTGAGGCCTCCTGCTTTTGACCTGCCTGCCTGACCTGCAAGTCACATTGCCACAGCTAACAGATTCCCTTAGGTTTCACTGGCTCCCCGCTCCCCCGCTGAAAGGGCCTCGTGGCCTGGACCTTTCACTTTCTTGCATACACCACGCACTATCCAACACAAAGCCAGAGATCCATTTGCCTCTGCCTCCCAAGTGCTGGGATTAAAGGCGTGCGCCACCACTGCCCGGCTCACATCCACAGTCTGATAGACTGTAGAGTACAGTATCAAAATGGTAGAATAAAGCTGTAGTTCCAGAACTGGGAACTTGAGGCAAGGCTGCGGATATGATTCCAGATGAGTCTGGAATAAGATCCCATCTGAAAAAGAAAGAAAGCAAAAGAAAAATAAATACAACCACAACATTACTGAATCACATACTTTGACTGGAAGACAAGATAGACCTTGAAAGAAAAATGAATATACCTGATAGAAATACAGACATGGGTGTGAGAGTTCATTTACTGATTATCTCATAATAATAAAAGTAGAATACCCAAAGTTGGTTTCAGATAAATCACGAATGTTAGAATATGCTCTATGTAATAATATCTGAGACATATTCATGGGAAAAATGATATTCTCTAAGATTCAAATGATTTTGCATATTCTGCTTTATATCTGCTGACTTTATTTCTATGGATCTGTGTTGTTCAACTCGAGTCTCATGTTTTAGGCTTCTGATTTCTGCAACACGTTCTTGGGAAGGAAAATGAATTGCGAAGTCCCACACAACTGTCACATGGCATGGAGCTTGAATAGCTGTCTGCTGCTTACAAGCTGATTGCTCTAGTTTTATGACAGCCAGCTTTAAGAGATAACAAACATTCATGTAATCAACCTTTCTGGGGGTGATATGAATGAATGTCTGTCTATTCGTCCCAGACAAAGCTCTGACAGACCAGAGAAGTGTTTCTTCTGGAGTTGAGTTTGGTGAACAAATGAGTTGTTGAGATTACTAAAAGGAAGAGGTGTGATTCAAAGGCAGCCGCACCGCAGAGAAGCAGACCCTGGGATAAATGGGGGAAGGCTTGGGATGGTTACTGGTGCTCCTGCCCAGCACGCAGGCAGCTCTGCTGAAGTCATCTCCTCTTCCCCATCAATGTTTAATGTTTATATGTGCCTGGAGAAATGGCTCATTGACTGCGAGCACTTAGTGTTCTTATAGAGGACCAGAGTCCAGTTCCCAGGTCAGGATGCTAAGTCATGGGCAACTCCGGCCTCGGGGCAGCTGATGCTTGGTTGCTTGTTTTTGGCCACCACAGGCACCTATACTCATGTACACACACACACTTAAAATAAATCTTTATTTTATTTTATTTATTTATTTATTTTTGAGACAGGGTTTCTCTGTGGTTTTGGAGCCTGCCCTGGAACTAGCTCTTGTAGACCAGGCTGGTCTCGAACTCACAAAGATCCGCCTGCCTCTGCCTCCCGAGTGCTGGGATTAAAGGCGTGCGCCACCACCGCCCGGCAAAATAAATCTTTAAAAAACATAACTTGAGTACTGGACACGGTAGCACACACCAGTAATCCCAGTACTTGGGAATCAGAGGCAGGAGGATCAGGAGTTTAAAGCCATCCTCAGCTGAGGCCAACTTAGGCTATGTGAGACTCTGTCTCCAAAGGCAAACAATCCAAAGCCTCTAAGCGTCTGTTAGCTTCTGAGTCATACAAAATTCCTTTCAGGATGGAATATTTCCATTTGCAGGAAATAGCAGGGCAACATTCCACGCATTTCTGCGGCTCTTACATTCTCCCTGTCCTATCTGCTATGATGATCCCTGAATATTGGTGGGGGAGTACAGATCTCTAATCATTTATAGCTGATCACTAAGATGCCATCCCACAGCAAGTCCCTTATCCACAATGTGACTACTTTGGTCCCAACAGTAACCTCTGCCTACTGAAAACAAGAAGTTTCCCTCCATAGGAAACAGAAAGCAGCAGTGAACGTAACACAAGTGGGCATAAACACAAAAGGCAATTTGATAAGCATACTGTATGTGTTTAACATAACATTGGCAATCACTTTCCCCATGGGAGTCTATTATCTCCCCCAGCTTCAAGGAGTTGCCCTGGCTTACAGTACTGGCCATGAGCTCCCTCTCCTAGAGTGTGTCTTGCATTCAATAAGAAAACAGTTATTTGTACTGTTAACAGCTGTGCCACTATTGCACCAGCAGGTGCATCTTGTCTGGTATGTTGGCAGTTGTGGTTGTTTGAATTTGATATCTCTATGCTTCTGTTTCCTGCATTTGAATACTCAGTTCCCAACTGGGAAGTAGACCACCGGCATCAGGCTTTGAGCCGTCAAAAAACTCATGCTCTTTCAAGTTAGTTCTCTCTCTTTCCTTACTTCCAGTTTGTTAGGGGAGCTCCCAGCTGCTGCGCCCACCACTTACTGTCTGCTACCTCTGCTCAGCCATCATGGACTCGAACCTTCTGGAACTGTAAGCCCAAAGTAAACCCTTTGTTCTATAAATTGCTTGGGTCATGGTGTCACAGCCACAGTAAGGAACTAATAGAGAACTGTAGCATGTAGCATGTAGCAGGGCCATCAGTGGCAATTCTTCCCCATCAGCAGGAGGGACAAGCTTCCATCTCACCCTGGTCGGGTATCTTTATATCCTGCTGCTGAAGCATGTGGTATCTTCAGCAACAGGGACATACCACCACTTCCGATGTGTGGTAATAACTTCTATTATGTGACAGACCGCAAGGTCTTCCCTGGCCAACACCTTAGGAAGGTGACCTGCCTCTGGTATTAAGGTTTTTCATGAAACAATTAAATAATGAAACTGTTTTTTAAACAGAGGGTTGATGTTGAAATTGGGGCGCCGGGATTGTGTCCCCAACACCCCGGTCGCCTGGCTAGCTTATGCCCGAAATAACAACACACAAACTGTATTCATTTAAACACTGCCTGGCCCATTAGCTCTAGCCTCTTACGGGCTAACTCTCGCACCTGGTCTAACCCATTTCTAATAATGTGAGTAAGCACCCCAAGGTGCACTTACCGGGAAGATTCTAGCCTACGTCCATCCCGAGTAGGAGCTTCATCACGTGCGTGCCTCAGAGAGCTGGGCCATCCTGTCCGCCCGCTAGACAGGAGCGTCTGGCTTCTCTGAGCGGAGCTGCGTGTGTTCTGACCTCACTTCCTCTTCCGCCCAGTTCTGTTTACTCCACCCACCTATGTTCTAACCTATAGGACCAGCCAAGCAGTTTCTTTATTTTAACCAATGAAATCAACAGATTGATATATGACACTCCCACATCAGGTTGACACAGTCTCTGAAGGCCCACTGCCATTCAGACAAGTGTCAGTTGGTCTTGGAGTTCGGGAGCTGAGGAGATTTAAGAAAAAATTAGCTATTAGCATTTGTTTGTCAAAAGAGCCGTGTTGGGGAAAGTGGCATGGGCCTCCTGTGGTCTACAGTTGTTCTTCACGAGCCATCCCATTTCCTCGCCTTGGGGCACTCCAGTGGGACTGTCACTCATCCCCCACCCCTAATGGACTTGGTGGGGCCAGCTTGCACTGCTTGGCTTGGCTAGGTACCCTAGGCTGAATGGTCACACTTTTGCTTGCCACTTCAGTTGACTCTCAGGTTCTGTAGACTAAAGGCCGGTGCCTTGGCCATCGTTTCTCCATCAGCCACATCCGGCTGCTGAAAGGGCTGAGGGCTGGGTGAAAGGTCTCCACACACCCCAGTGCATTCTTCTACAGGGAGAAGTGTACACTGTGCTCTTGGGGAATAACTACCCATCCTTAGGACAAGTTTAATCTTTTTTTTTTACCTCTGCTGCTCTTACACCTCTGGTGAACTGTTGCTCAGACCCTAAAGCTGTCTGGAACCTCACTAACACAGCACTGTCTTCCTATCACCCCCGTCACCTGCCAGGAACAGCTTGTCACAGATCTTGCCCACGTGTGGCTTTGAGATGGCCCATCATCTGTAACCTCGCTCTCAGCATTTGCACCGCTTGATTTCCTACTTCTTTAAGGTCTTTAACATTCCTCCCCAAACACTTTGAGCAACCTTCCCTGCCTTGTTTTTCTTAACATACTAATCATTTGGGAAATGTATCTTGTTTCTGGTATATTTTTGTACATTAGCGAGCATTCAGCAAACATCTAAATGAATGAATGCAGGAGTAAATTTCCTTTGTTGGGGGTATTTTTTTTTTTGATTGCACCATATGGTTTGATGACAAGCAGTTTTCACAAAATAGCTTGAATATTCAAATATGAGTTTAGGCTTTGAAGAAGTTGAAACATTTCAAAAATATCAGTAATTTTGAATATATTGTAAAGTGTAAAAGTTTAAAAATGTGCAGGAAAATTGCTAAACATGAACAGATTTCCTTAAAAAGTGGTTTCTAATTACAAATGTTGTAGCACCCGCACTACAACAGGACGGTACGCGAACCGGGAACTAAGCTGCGATCGTAAAAACACACGCACACAGATAGACAGATGGGGACACAGGGACACAGGGACATGGGTCATCTTTGATATAAGAATGCCCACTTTATTGTGCTCAGGGGCAGCTTATATAGGGCTCTGGCCACGCCCCAGCTCTCGGGATCTTTCAGCTGCAGACCCACCAGCCTGCCAGACTGCTCAGAGCAGAGGAAAACAAGTTGTTGGCAGAAAATTCAGGGTCTGGTGGTCTGCAGTCCCCAAGAAAATTTAAGACCATGGGCTATGAAAAAAAAAAGCTATAAGTCACTTAAGACAGGAAATCCAATCAGGTAAATGTGTTTTATAGGGAGTGTGTTTCATAAAGATTGCAGGTTGGTAAGGAGGGATAAAAGTTAATAATATTAATGTTGTATTGACATTTTGTGATGTTTTGGGTGAAAATGGCCTCCATAGGCTCATAGGGAGGGACATTATTAGAAAGCATTAGAACTTGTGGCCTTGCTGGAATAGGTGTGGCTTTGTTGATGGAAGTGTGTGTCACTGAGGGTTGGCTTTGAGGTTTCAGATGCTCAAGTCAGGCCCAATGGGTCACTCTCTCTTTTTGCTGCCTGCCCTTGCCTCCTTCTACAGCACCATGTCTACCTGCACAGCTTCCAGCTATGATGATAATGGACTAAACCTCTGAACCTGTAAGCAAGCCCCAGTTAAATGTTTTCCATTATAAGAATTGCTGTGGTCATGGTGTCTCTTCACAACAATAGGACAGTGACTAAGATACACTTATTGCAGTGTTAACCCGTGCTTTTTTTTTTTTTTTTTTGAGACAGGGTTTCTCTGTGGCTTTGGAGCCTGTCCTGAACTAGCTCTTAACCACTTCTCCTAACTGGATTCCGCCACCCGCCCGGCCTACCCGTGCACAGAAGACTAATTGCTAAGCATCATGTGTGGTACAAAAGCTTTGTGCTCCATTTCATAGATAAAACTGTCAAGGCTTGGAGATGGCGGTGTTTGCCCTCTGTCTTATCTGGCAGGAGTGGTAGAAGCCGTATTTGAATCTCAGTCAGATGATGCCGAAGTTCACGCCACCGACTCTGAGAGCAGGGCATGTGGCATGGGCACTGGCTCAGACTGACACCACTTTGACAGACAGCAGACACCAGGGTTGGTTTGCACTTAAGGAGAAATAGTGAGGAAAAAGCTCTTAAACATTCAATATTCCACAAGAGCGAGGTGGTTCCCGCGCAAGAAGCGCGCAGGCCCAGCTGGGGGGGGCGGTAGTATGGAGTCTCCCATCGGTACTTGTGGGCAGCACTCAGAAAGCCGACCCACAGGCTCTCGGTCTGGACTGGGGCTGCTCTCAAATGTCCCCTTCCGTTGTAGAATCTGCCAGCACCAAGCAGCTTTGCTGACTGATGGAGAATTACTTATTTCTTCATAATATTGGAACGCTTGCTAAATATTTATTACTTACTGTTGCACATCCAAAAAGGCAGAACTAGGAGAATCAGACAGTATTTCAATCACTTTGAATCGCTCAGAAATTAAGGCGCGCGCGCGCGCACACACACACACACACACACAAAACAAAACAACTGTATAAAATTTAAAATGCCCTGCAAGACACCGGCAAGCCATTTAATCTAGAAAAGAAGGAAGATGCTCATGCCCATCCAGTTGTCTCTCTCCTGTTAGGAATCCCCTGGATTCTGTGGCAGTTTGTTCCTCTCCAGAGCATATGGTGGCCAGGGAGAAGCCATGGCCTTGGCGTTCATTTTGAAGATTTGAAACAGCAACGTAAAGGTGTACCGTAGTGTTCAGTACTGGACTCTGGGTCCACCGTATTGAGCACAGTTCGCAAGCCTGTTCCCACTGCCGTGCGATATTATTTTAAGGGCAGAGATGTCTCACGGTTGTTTGTGCTGCAGAACATTCAGAGGTGTGGTACTCTGGTTTATGCTGCATTTGTTTAATTATGTAAAGATGTGTTGCTTTTGTTTCACCTCGCCTTTCTAAGGCACCTGATTGGTCTACTGAACGGGCAATAGGTAGGCAGAAAGAGGATAGGCAGGACTAGCAGGCAGAGAAAATAAAGAAGAGGAAAAATCCAGGCTCTAGAAGGATAAGAGTAGGAAAAGGAGAGAGGAGAGAACAGGGGAGACATCAGGGGCCAGAGCCAGGCAGCTGTCCGCCAGCCAGACACAGAGATAAGAAAAGGGAATAAACCCGAGGCAAAAGGTAGATAAAGAGAAACAGGCTAACTTAAGTTGAAAGAGCTAGCCAGAAAACGTACCTAAGCTAGGCTGAGCATTCAAAACTAAGTCTCTGTGTCATGATTTGGGAGTTGGTTGGGGGCCCTAAAGAAAGACCCGCTACTGTGCCCTGAGGGAGGAGGAGGAGCATTTCCATCAGTACAAACCCTGTTCTCACCAGGAGTGAGAGCCAGTGTGTTCTGTGCCCTGAGACAGAGCCGCAGAATCCGAGAAGGTTGGGAAATCGGCCCTGGGGTGGTACAGGTGGTACAACCTCCCCCAAAGGATTATCTTCCTCTCCTGCCGGTCACTAACTGGTTTAAAACATTTGGTAAAGGGTTGTTGCATTTAAGTGCTGATTTGGGTTTCTTGCTGTGGCTGGGGGCTTCTGGACAGTAGCAAGTCCTACTGTGTCCATTTTTTACTTGCAGGATGTGTTGGGCATGTGGGGAGGGGGTGGGCATCTCAAAGCTTTGTGACGTGGCTGGGAGATTGTATTAGGGAGGTTGAGAATGGCGTATTAGTGAAGACTTAGCTTGGGTGCTTGTTAGGCTCACACTCCATTTGAAAATGAAAAGGGATTGTCTCTAGCACAACCCCATAAAAAAGATCACACTGCAACTCTGGCTCTGTTCGTTCTTGTGTTTTGCTTGTTTGTTTGCGTGGGTGGTTGGTTGTTTTGTTTCCTTGTTTGTTTAGTTTTGACTTTTTCATCATTTGCGTTGTCTTTCTTTTTAAAAGTTTTTGTTTGTTTGGCAAAGGGTTCTTTCTGTCTTGCCCAGGCTGTCCTTGAACTTGTAGCCTCTGCTTCAGTCTCCAAAATGCTAGGGTTACAAGCTGCTCCACCATGCTCGGCCACCTACCATCTGTTTCTTCAGCACAGTTCCTGACTGACACGTGTCAAGGGCTGGGAAGGTAGGTGAAGAGACCAGGAGCCGCAATTGTACAAATTATTCTTGAGTTCTGAACACGTGAGGCGTTAGAGCTGAGCATGCGATAGCCAGCCTCGGCTGGGTCTACTGCCCAAGAGTTGATTGTGCGTGTCTTCTCTACACTCTGACCCCAGACACATAGGTTAGTAGAGCAGTTACGGCACGTGAGTGATGAGCTAAGGCGACTGGCCCAGTCCCGTCTCCTCCCTCCCTCCACCCCCGCATGCCCAGTGTGATGTAAATGTCTGCCACTGGGGCAGGGGAGAGATGGCATGGGAAACAGGGGAAGTCATTACTCTTTTCTTAAAATCAAACAATGCTTAAAATAATAGGCAAGAGTATTGTTACTTACCACTTTGGGGTATATACCCAAAGGATGCTCAATCGTGCCACAAGAACATGTGCTCAACTATGTTCATAGCAGCTTTGTTTGTCATAGCCAGAACCTGGAAACAACCTAAATGCCCCTCGACCTAAGAATGGATAAGGAAAATGTGGTATATTTACACAATGGAGTACTACACAGCAGAAAAAACCAACGACATCTTGAATTTTGCAGGAAAATGGATGGAGCTAGAAAACATTATTTTGAGTGAGGTAACCCAGACACAGAAAGACAATTATCACATGTACTCACTCATAGGTGGTTTTTAAACATAAAGCAGAGAAAACCAGCCTACAAATGAAATTTCAGAGAACTTAGACAACAATGAGGACACTAAGAGAGATTTACATAGATCTAATCTACATGGGAAGTAGAAAAAGACAAGATCTCCTGAGTAAATTGGGAGCATGGGGACCTTGGGGGAGGGTTGAAGGTGAGGGGAGAGGCAGGGAGGGGAGCAGAGAAAAATGTAGAGCGCAATAAAAATCAATAAAAAAAGATTATTGTTACTAAGTTTAGGGTGAAAGGGCCTGTGGTGGTTTGAAAGAAAAACAGCTCCCAAAGGGAGTGGCACTATTAGGAGGTGTGGCCTTGTTGGAGTAGGTGTGGTCTTGTTGGAGGAAGTGTGTCACTGTGGAGGTGGGCTTTGAGATCTTATCTATGTTCAAGCCACGCCCATCTAGCCCATCTAGACAGACCACGTCCTGTTGCCTATAATCTGACTTGTAGGACTCTCTCCTTCTCTGCACCATGTTGCACCATGAAGTAAATGGACTGAACCTCTTAAAATGTAAGCCAGCCCAACTAAATGTTTCTCCTTTACGAGAGTTGCCGTGGCTATGGTATCTCTTGGTGGCAATGGAAACCCTCATTCAGGGCATTTAGAGACATTGTGTAGATACGTGGTTACATCCTGGACCTCACCACACAGCGGTCTGTAGGTAGCCCCGCTTTTCTTCCCTGAGCTGTCAAAAGTATGGACCACATCCGTGAGGCCTAGGGTGCCAGTTAAGTCCGTGGTCGAATTTCTATGTGAGTCTTTACCTCCGGACCTGAGACAGCCTGAGTGTCTGCCGGATACTTAAAAAACACAAGAACCCAAGGGAAACACTCTTTGAAGTTACCTCTTTTATTCTTCTTCTTTTTAATGTCAAGAAAACAGACCATAATTACATGGTAAAACGGTGTATAGATTCTGTCCATCGGGGCTTGAATTCCTACACTACTTCACCCGCTTGTGGACTGAGTTCTATGTCTGTGCCTCAGTCTATATAACTGCGAAACAGACAGAAATACTGAGTGTACAGGATTGGCAGGATTCAAAGGAGGCATCAGATGTGAGATGTCTAGCTCAGTATCTGCGTTTACTATACACCCATTAGCTTGAGACTTCTTTTTCCTCCTTAACATACTTAATTCGGGCGGGCATTTAAAGTAACATTTGGCAGGTGAAGCCGGCAAAGTGATCGTTAACTCCCCACCCCAGCGGACACAACCGCTCTGTAATGGCGTCGCTGTCTTAAGGCATTGCATCTGACCGTCATTCGCAGAAACAGTCTACGCCTAGACACAATCGCCACCGTCCTCTGACCATGCATTCTCCTCTATGCAGAGCGACCCTGTCTTCAGTTTATAAGTGGCTGCTCTCTTTGTAGTTGATGGGGGGAAAAGACTGCTAGTTGCTGCTGGGGAAATAGGAGAACAACAACTGCTTATATAGTACAAGCTTCAACAGAGGGAGAGAGAGAGAGAGAGAGAGAGAGAGAGAGAGAGAGAGAGAGAGAGAAGAAGAGAAGAGAAGAGAAGAGAAGAGAAGAGAAGAGAAGAGAAGAGAAGAGAAGAGAAGAGAAGAGAAAGGAAGAATTTCAAGTTTCCCACTCTATTCCAGCTGTCCATGTTCCGGGTACATAGCTGAATAGTAATATCAAGTAAATAAATAATAGTAATATTAAAGGGTCCTTCGAAGGCTGTGTTTGCTCTATTACAGCATAGTCACTCTGAGCCTTCTTAGCCATTTGTCCTTAGATCCGCTGTCATTGCTAGTACATGAACTGGAATCTGCCCATTTGTAGGGTGTAAGTCATGGGACATAATATTTTTTAATGCCAGATGTTTTAGGGGCGGCCAATTGCAGATGCACTGGGTTTTGGCTTATGGGCCTTCATACTTTGCCAGAATTGAATTTGTTTGGGAATGGGGTTTACTAACTTTCAAATAAAGCATTTTCAAGCACAGTGTGATGTACAAATTATCTCCCTTTAGTTCATGTTAAAATAATCCACTCTCTAAATCTGTTTGACATTTACCCCTTAAGTGTTTTGCCTCAATTAATCACACTTCTTCAAGCCTCTTAATATATTGAGAAGTAATTGTATAACATCCCACATTTCCAGACCCTGTCAAAATTTGTTTGGCGGAAATATATATTATAGTAATTAAGACATAATTACATTGTCTTGAGAGGCCAAGGGTCATTTGGATCTGATTAACTGTAGAGTTAGCGCCAAAGAAAAGTCAGGTAGTCACGTGCTTGGCCTGTAATTAAACATCTGGGACACTTTGGTCATCAGAGGTAGCTCCTTTTGAATACATTTCCGCGTTACACTTTGGACAGTCTGCAATAAATATAAAGCGTGTGTGTGTGTGTGTGTGTGTGTGTGTGTGTGTGGCTAGGAGTAAAGGTTGGTGTAAGCTAGCATTTAGCTGGTGTGGAAACTTTTCCCGTCAGCCCGCTTTGACTCCATATATGGTGTTCAAATAAAAGTTCAGGGGATGCCCTGCACGCAATGCACACATTCTCTGTATTATGGGTGTTCAGTACACTTAGGCGCGCTCATGTCACACCTTAACTGGCACCTCTCAGTCTTCGGAACAGGCCAGAACTTTGATCCCGACGCGTCATCCCACAGGTCCTCGACTGTCTAGGGTCTCCGGTGGAGGCTCCGAGGGGGCTCGGTCCCGGGTCCCCCGCAGGGCTGGCACTCGGGGCCGTGGAGGCGGCGCAGGAGGCGGGAGTTGGCGACCGCCGCGCTCCGGGCAGCGGGCCCCGTCCGCGGCCGGCGCGCTCCGCGGTCCTCCCTCGCTCGGCTCCTATGCTCATATTTGGACTCGGCCGCCCGTGCCCAGGAATTTCCCGTCATGCCTCCCGCCGCCCCGTCTGTCGCCCGGAGCCGGGAGGGAGGAGGGAGGCGGACAGCGGCGGCTGCTCGTCTGCCCCGGAGTGTGCGGCGGACCCTCCCGCGCCCTCTCGCGCTCTGCCTCTGTCTCTGCCTGGCTACGGCCGCGGCCAGCACACTGCCCGGTGAGTCTGCCAACCCCGCCTGTCCCATCCGGCCCTCCGACCCCTCCGAAGTCAGGCTTGGGACCCGAACTCCCCTTCCCCCCCATCCCGGGAGCGCCCTCGCCGCCTCCCAGCCTCCAGCGTCATCCCCCGGCCGCAGAGCCCGGGTGGCTTCCCAGGGACGCGTCCCACCGAGGGACAGCGCGGAACGAGGTCAGGCGGGAGCCCCGAGCCCAGCCGGCCGCCGCTCTGACACCTTACCCGTCCCCCACCGCGAACCTGAGCCGCGGGAGCCACTGTCCCCGAGCGGGCCCCGCCCGGGGTGACTCCGCGGGGTGACCGGGGGCGTGGGCTGCAGCACCCGGGGCGGGCGCGCTCCGCTTCGCTCCGCTGGGGCCTCCGCTGTCAGCGGCGGCCGGGATAACGGGCCGGGGCGTGGGAACGTGGGAGAGGCCACCAGGCCCGCGACCCCCCCCCCCCACCACATCCTGTCCCCATCCCGGGGAGAGGGGTGCGCCGGGCGGGGCTGGCATCTCTTAGGCCCAAATCCAGCCGAACCCCAGAGGAGCAGGTAACAGTTTTGTTTTGTTTTCGAGTGGAAACAAGCATGTGAATTTTTTTTTTTTTTTATAAAACAAAACTTTTCCATTGGGCTATTTCAAGTCAAACTATCAGAATAAAAAGTGCTGTTTCTGCCTTTGTAGGTTATGCGGTAAGTGAGGTAATTCTGAAGGCGAAACAATAAGGTATTAAAAGAATTTTCTTTGGATCATGTGGAAAGTACTAGGAAGTTTTTATTTTTATTTATTTATTTTCTCCCTTGAGTGTCAAAAAACCCCAATTATTTGAAGCATGAGGGAAGATTTTGAGGGAAATATGAAGTTGCAGGGGCTCTTGAATTTGGACAGGGTCAACTAATCAAGGTTCTTTTGTCTGGCACGACAAAACATTTTAATTACTGAGAACTGGGATAACTTGGGAGATATTAATTGGTTGCTGTTTTGATATCGATTGTCTGAACCGTCAATGAGATTTGGCTAACTGGGACAAACGTTGGCTGGCAGTTGACTGCGTGAGAGACAAAGTAGGTTTTTAAAGAGTAGTTTTATGTATAAAATTTTACACATAAACTATTCGCAGGCTTAGCCGGGCTGTGGTGCTCCACGCCTTTAATCGCAGCACTTGGGAGGCAGTGCTGGGTGGATCTTTGTGAGTTCAAGGCCAGAGCGAGGGACCAAAGCTACACAGAGAAACCCTGTCCCCAAAAACCAAACCAAACAAACAAAAAACCCCTCAGGGTTATAGAGTTTCCAAAGTTGTTTCCAGAACCAGAACCAACTACAGACAAGGTTAAATGTATTGAATGACAGCAGTTTTATGTTCATTCCTGAATGACTCTTCAGAAAGGACCTTTCATAGACTCACAATCCAGGAGCCACTTTTATATTCCCAAGTCCTTCTTGGGAGTCAGCAGATTCTGACTGCTCAATTTATCCGTGGATTTCTACAACCTGGCCTGGATGGTGAGGGACAGACTGTGCTGAAGGGACCATATGAATGATCATTTCTGCATGTCTGATATGTTGACTTGCTTATTGCCTGTGGTCAAGCAGACTTTGAAGACCAAAATCAACTGTACTGTGGCCTTTTGCCAGCTTTTGGAACACTGAGTTTATAGTTGGACTGTTTAAACATAGTTTTAAAATTTTGTTCCTACCTGATATACAAATCAAATTTTTGATGCTTTTAATAGTTCCCTATGTGGATTATATTTTTTTATATTAAATTCAGTAGCTCTTTGCCATTTGAATTTTTGTCATGGTGCCTGACTGCCTGTCTGCCATGGTTGCAGCATACAGTGTCGTTTAGATTTGGAATCGAAGTCCTATTTTCAACTTTTCTATGTACTTGTTCCAGTGCTTTAATCAGAAGTCCTTGCGCTTTTACTAGAGTAGTGAGAATGTCTAATGCCCAGCGCGCTGGGACACCTCAGTCCAGCACTCAGACGCAGGCAGATTTTTGTGAGTTCGAGATCAGCCTGGTTTGGATAGCAAGTTCTAGGCCAGTCATGGCTACATAGTCAGACTGTCAAAAAAAAAAAAGTCTAAAAACTACCCCAAAATAGAATCCATCAGTTTTTCCGATGTATTTTTCACTTATTCAGCAAACATAGGTTTTAAAGCATCAGAAAACAAAGTTGGTAAATAATGCCTTTGAGCTCCAGCATAACTAGTCAGAGTCCTTTGATTTTTATTCTCATATATATGAGCATATATATATTTATATATATATATTATATTTTGTGTATATTTTATAAATATGTATGTTTATGTATATTATATTTTGTATATATTTTATAAATATGTATATTTTTATATATGTATATTTATATATATTATATTTTGTATATATTTTATAAATATGTATATTTTTATATATGTATATTTATATATATTATATTTTGTATATATTTTATAAATATGTATATTTTTGACATTGCAGTTGCAGATTTGGTTGATGATTTTTGGTTCCAAAGTTTAGCTGCCTTTTCTGGAAACGCCTTCTAACTACATGATTCCGAATTACTCTTTGTGTTTGCATAACCCCGCGGAGCCACCCCCTTCATTCCTTCAAACACCTGCCAGTCAGTCTGTGGCTTGCTCCACACGTCAAACTGGTCTACAGGTAGTCAGGCCCGAGGGGCGTGGCTTCAGCCTTGAGGGTCCCATCTGCCCTCAGGATTGGCCTGACAGACCTGACCAGAGCCCCTTCCTTTAAAACCAGGAAGTGCTGCTTTGTCTCTGGCAAATGGCTGCCTGCTTGGTGCAGGTAAACCGAAGCCTCTGGCCCCATCTGATAACTCTGTTTTTGGTATTTGGGTCAGAGGCGACACCAGAGTACACTCAATACTTCCTGCCCTCGGAACGCCTGTTGCTAGTTACCTGGGGAATCTTCCAAATGAAATCCCCTAGACTGAGGCATTGCGTTATAACCCTGCCTCTCAGAAGACTTGGTCCCGTCGTCACAGTTAACGTGCCTTTGGATAGGGGCACAATGATGGTAGCCTTTTCATCTTTAGTAGAATTTCTGACCGCTGCCCCTGGATCTCATAACTTTGCTTTGAACGCCCTTTATTTTTTCTCTGGGCCATAATTCATTCTCCTTGTAGAACATCCACTGTGGTCCTTGTAGAATGTCCACTGTGGTCCTTGCTCCCTGTGCGTGTATTCAGTTGCTCAACTTTCTGGAATTTTTTCGGAAGCCTTTAAGAGAATGTAGAAAAAGGAGAGCAGCCATGAGTCAGTTGACTGTGGACAATCTTGATTACTACTTGTTTCAAGTGACAGAAATAAACCTGGAGTAGTTTTAGTCAAAAGGAAGGATGGGGAGAGGAATGCACTGGAAGACCATTGGAAGCCAAGTGCAGACGACCTTATTAGGGCCTACGATTATGAACGGTAACTAGAGCCTGGCACTCTCCCTGCCCCTGCCTTCATTGCTACACTCTTCTCTGGCTGCCTTTGCTTTGTTCTTGTGTCTGCTCTTTGCTGTTCACACTTACATGTTGTGTGATGTTTTACTCTTCTGACTTTTCGAGGGGCCCAACACCCAGTTCCCAAATAAATCACACACAGAGGCTTATTCTTAGTTATGAATTCGTGGCCTTAGCTTGGCTTGTTTCTAGCCAGCTTTTCTTAAATTATCCCTTCTATTAAATTTGCCCCTGGGCTTTTATGTTTCTCATCTGTAAATCTTACTTTCACTCTTACTCCGTGGCTGACAGGGTAGCTGGCTCCTGACATCCTCCTCTCCTTGGTCTCTCTCATTCCCCTTTCCTCCTTTCTCTTCTATACTCTCTGCTTGCTGGCCTCGCCTATCACCTGCCTTGCTACCAGCTGTTCAGGTCTTTATTAGACCATCAGGTGTTTTAGAGCAAGGAATCCCAGCTTCACAGAGTTAAACAAATGCAACGTAGACAAAAGCAACGCGGCTTAAATAATGTTCCCCAGCAGCTACGTGTTGCTTCTCAGCAGCTCCTGTTCTGTTTCTGTGTCCGTTCCCCACAGACAGAAAGCTAATTAAATTTGCTCAATCTTAGTTCCTGAGGAGAGGATCCTGATAAACAGTTTGGGTCACATGGTTGGTCTAGATTTCCCCTGCAGTCTCTTTTAATTATAGTGTTATGTAGAGAGTTTGAGTTGGCCTTTTCATGTGAGATATATATATATATATATATATATATTTGAGACAGGGTTTCTCTGTGTAGCCCTGGTTGTTCTGGAACTAGCTTTGTAGACCAGGCTGGCCTTGAGCTCACTGAGATCCACCTGCCTCTGCCTCCCAAGTGCTGGGGTTAAAGGCGTGCACCACCACTGCCAGGCCAGGGTAATTAGTCCTTACATTGCCGGGCATTTCCTCTTGACTGCAGTGTGCAGAGTGGACGACATCCTAGTGGGCACTAGACCTCATGCAGTTCCTCCTGCAGGAATGCCGAGGAGGAACCCTGCGGGGAGTCACTGAGTGCATGTCACACTCAGGAGCTTGGCCTGTGACAGAATGGTGGTAACCCTGTGTGACAGCTATTATTTCGTTCCTTCTGTAGGCCATCATTGGCACTTTTCAGGAATCCACCAACTAAAATGTTGAGTCCAAGTGGCTCTTTATGTAAATTCATTAGGAGTATGTAAATGGTAGAGACAGTCGAAATAGACATAATTTAGGGAGCATGAGTTCAAGAGGTTTGGCTTGCTGCCCCACTTTTCCTTTTCATAGTGGTTGACGTGGATATTTAAGGCCTCTTGTCAGATTCTGTTTTGTGAATCCTTCTGCATCTAATCGAATCGTAACTTCCGCTAGCGTCTATAAAAGTGTGTGCCACCTAAGACCGTATGTATTCATTGTGTGCCAGGCTGCTGGGCCGCCTTTAATTCTGAAAAGGCTTTTAGCGCTCTGGCATGCATAGTCTCAGTTATGCTGATTCTGACTTTCAGTCTTCTGAAACCCCCACACCCACCGCCACCTTCCTTCTTGATACTGGAACACAGGTGCACTATTCTTTCTTAGTCTTTTTGCTTATTAGGTTTTGTAAGCTTTTCCATGCACACTCTTGTGTGGACATTGAAGAATATGTGAAGGACAGGCAGTTTCCCCATCAGCTAAAGTGATGCAGGAAGGGAGGTGACAGCAAGCTCAGGCGGGAGGGGATTGGCTTTGGTTGAGCACATGGCATTGTACCGCACAGAACGCATGCAAACGAAATGGAGTAGCTACAAAGAGCGCGAGTGTGAGAATAAAGAGGTGGAGAATTTGTTTTGGCTCACAGCATGCAAGACACGTCATGCTAGGCCCGGAGATTTGGACTGGCCTAATAAGCCGTGAAATTGGAGTGTCTTGATCCCTGAAATGTCACAATCGGAGCTGAAATGCAGGTTGCGTTTCTAACAGTTCACGGGATGAGTCGAATTGGCAGGGAAACCACTGGGTGAATAAGAAGCAACGTGAGGGGTTTTTCAAGAAATGAAGACTGGAACTAGGGCGTGGCAGTGGGGTGGGGGAAGCATTGCTGAGGTGCAGCGGGCTGAAACCTTTACCTGGGTATTGGGAAATAAGGGAGATCAAAGCTGCTGGGAACGTGCTAAGCCTCGGTGGCCAAGAGAATGTGAACTCAGAACAGGTTTGTAAATGGATCAAAATGAGCATTAGTTTCAGATCCTTTCTGGTTTTTTGGAGCTGATAGGACTTTTCCGTGCAAGTGTGTAGTGGAATTGTGTGCGGCTGAGGCTTGGAGGGGAGGAAACAGGGCTGGAAATCAAACATGTGTGAATGAGGAGAGCTGGCAGGGAAGGTAAGAGGAGAACATTGGCTGGCTCGTGTGCAAGGAGGGATCTGGGACGGCCCCCTAAAGAACAGAACTTGATAGGGCTTTAAAAGAGGTCCCCTCGGCCCTGCCTGACATCCGTCTGTGAGCTGCTTGGCTGATGGAACATGGCTCTTCTAACCCCTCATATGACACAGAGGAGGCCTAGGTGCCAGACACTGCATCCGCAATGCCGTAGCCTGAAAGTGGGCCTGCTACTTCCCACCGTCCTCATAACTTGACTTTAAGTTACTCGGTTAGTCCTGGGCACACGTTCTGTCTCACAACCCTCCTAGATCCCTCCTTTTATCATCCCCCAAAGGACGTGCAGGTAGTGGAGACAGAATGGAGTATTCTCAGTTCTCTGCTGACTCTGCCTTAGGGGCACTTTCCGTCGCCATGGTCAGCTTATTTATCTCTAATACTTTCTGGCATCCTCTTAGTCTAAAATACATGGTGACGCTGACAATCACACCACTCCCCTGTGTACAAAACAAAACAAAAAGCTGTAAGACATGAATGCCCTGTTTGTGTTGCCTGTTCTCACCTGCATGGCTTCTGTACTCTGGAGTTAGCCACCCTGGCCACTATCCTGGAGAAACATGGCTATCTGGTATGTCTACTCCAAGTATTCAATTGTGGGAGTTGTAGAAGCTCTAGGACAGTGTACTGATGTTGGAAGCAAAAAGCTCAGGGAATATCTTTTTTGTTGTGGTGGAGGAATATTAGTTTAAGATGTGTTACATTTGTTTAGTCTGAGGACTATTTGTTTAATGATGCAAAGATGTGTTGCATTCTTTCCTATTGCATTTGTTTAACTCTGTAAAGCTGTGTTACTTTGCCTGCCTAAAATACCTGATTGGTCTAATAAAGGACTGAACAGCCAATAGCAAGGCAGGAGAGAAAAATAGGTGGGGCTGCCAAGCAGAGAATAAATAGGAAGAGAAATCTAGGCTCGAGAGAAAAAACAATGAAGGGGAGAAGGAGAAGAGGAGGCCAAGGGCCAGCTACCCAGCCACATAGCCAGCTGTGGAGTGAGAAGGAAGGATATCTTAGAATAAAGAAAGGTAAAAAGCCCACAGGCAAAACATAATTAAAGAGAAATGGGATAATTTAAGTTAGAAAAGCTGGCTAGAAACAAGCTAAGCGAAGACCAGGCATTCATGAGTAAGAATAAGTCTCTGTGTATTTATTTGGGAGCTGGTTGGCGGGCCTCCAAAAGAGTAAAAAAACCAACAACACATATTTTGTCCAAAATGAAATAAATGAGGTTCAGAGTCTCAGACTTGAGGTGACAAGTACAGAAAACAGTGGGCACATGAGAGCTGGCATCCCAGCTCTGTTGACATGGGACATATGTGTCCTGGACACACACACACACACATGCACGCACGCAAGCATGCAAGCACACACGCACGCACACATGCACACACACACGCATGCACAAATGCACACGCACACACATGCACACGCACACACACATGTGGTGTTAGAATGAACGCAGGCCCTTCAGAACACAAGATGAGTGCTCTACCACTGAGCTACACTCCCAACCACGGAGGGAGGGATAAATCATGAATTACAGCTGGACGTTGCTTACTGCAATATCTAACATGGAATTATTATTAACACTATTATAATAATTAGTATCATTTATGACACTCAGGGAATACCTTTCATGTGAGGCTTTATTTAAGTGAATTGTAGAGACAGTTGACACCCAGAGCTGATTGAAGGTGAACCAGAGAGACAATGGTGGCCTGGAATGTGTGTTCTCAGGGCCCAGCTTCCAGACTAGTAGTATGTCCTGATTCTGAGTTTTTAAAGACAGTGCATTGGGAAGTGACAGGTTTATGTACAGAATGTAGTATTAAGAATGATCTCTTCTGCAAATCAAAACAGCTCTGAGATTCAAAAATACTGATGACAACTTATGCTGGAGAGGATGTTGGAGTGAAGGGAACACTCCTGCATTGCTGGTGGGAATGCAAGCTGATATAGCCCCTTTGGGTATCAGTATGGTGATTTCTCAGAAAATTGGGAAACAACCTTCCTCAAGACCCAGTAATACCACTTTTGGGTATATAGCCAAAGGATGCTCAATCGTGCCACAAGGACATGTGCTCAACTATGTTCATAGCAGCATTGTTTGTCATAACCAGAACCTGGAAACAACCTAAATGCCCCTCATCAGAAGATGGATAAGGAAAATGTACATTTACACAATGGAGTACTACACAGCAGAGAAAATGACATCTTGAAATTTGCAG